>OX596075.1:22496836-23096836 GCA_951394005.1 Protophormia terraenovae
ATTAGAAAAACTCCCACCTTTTTGTAACAAAATGACCAAAATCTCAATCCGGGAAAAACATCTTTTAAAAATTTCCTCATCAATTTGTATTATCACCTTGTCGTTATAAAAGTTGTCTGTCAGAAAATACTTTTAGTGTGTTTTCCCAACATGTGGAAGTATTTATTTAACATAATTTGTTTTTGATCCCAGCTTTACATTTTGAGAATTTTACAAACAAATTAAAAAAAAAAATATGGAAAATTAAAAAAGTTTGGATAGGACTTGTTAGGTAAATCAAATCCTCATTTTGTCAAAATATTTATTGAAAGCATTAAAAAAAAAAAAATTTAAAAGATGACCAAAATTTGATCTGAAGACCGTCAATCACGGTGGTGCAAAAATAAACTTTTAAGGATGTTTTTCATATTATAGCTCAGGGTCCATATTTTGTATAAAAGGTGATCCATATCGCCCCAATTTTAGTGGAAGTATTAAGAGCAGTTGTCTTATTGTCTTATTCGAAAGATAATATGGCGCTCAAATAAGTGTCTTAGCAGGAAAATGTTCCTAAGAACACGAGCAAAGTGACCGGCTCAGTCACCACATCTGAAAAAAATATTGACATCGAGAAGTCCAGGGGTTATTAGTGAGCTCACCGTTGCGCCGCTGTTAAAGCCAATAAAAAACACAAAATATTAATGTATGGTCAATCATGTACATAAACCCCTATTCCAAGAGGATATTTATATAGAGGCAAGGTGAAATAATGACAGGATATCTTCAAAATTACAACCTGTACTTTCTTAAGATTTACATGGACTGCTAGACGGAAGGACGGACGCACAGAGCCTTGTTCTAATACAACGATGAGACAAAAATAGAAGGAGTTGTCGTATCAAATTGAAACTTGGTACGCATATTACTTTAGGGCAAGAAAGAATAAGTAAGAAGTGAAATTGGCGCAAGGACACGATTACCTCACATATATCCTGAAGTTGAAAAAGTAAATTTTTTCTGAAATACTGGCAGCCATTAAAAATAGATTGCTTATAAGTTTGTTAATTTATTTTTTAATCGGAGCAAGGACACGTCCACTTCCTATATATCCTGGAATTAAAAAACGGATTAACTACTCGAATACTGCTCAGAATTGCACCAAAATTTGTGATTGCATTATTTGTGAGTCTGTCAATTTTTATTTCAATCGATACCTACCCATTGGAAATATGTTTTTATGGGCATATCTACCTCCCAGAGCTGTAAATGAATCATTCTTTTTTGATTTTAATTCGTTACGAATTAGCTAAATTTTGAATTAATTCTTTTCACAACAAAAAAGAATTCAATGAAATTTGAATCAATTCGAACGAATTAGGCAGAAATGAATTTCAATTCTTTTCCAATTCAAATGAATTTGTTAAAGTGAATTTGCAATTCATTTCCAATTCGTTTGAATTAAATTGATTTTGAATTCATTTAAATTTAAAATATTTTTTTAAATTTTTTTATTTTCATTTAGCAAAATAAAAATTATGTTAATATTGAGAACTCTTTTAAATTGAAATAAGAACAGGAAATTATATAGTTTTTCAATTTAACTTTTTTTTAAGTTGTGACAAAAGAATAGGCTCTAATTATTTTTTAATCTGTTAAATAACTGTAAAAAATTACATAAACAGTAAAGAAAATTGTATAATTTGTTTATATCTTTTATCAAATTTAATGAATTTTTAGGGTTTAAGTAAAAAATATGTGTAAATTTAAGCAATAATATAAATAATATTCGAAACGCTATATTTTAAAAATATTAATAGTTTTAATTTACAAATATTCTGAGGTATTGAATAAACAAAAAATTAATTTTTGAAAATTTTTTTCTTAAAATAATTTAAAACCAGCTTTTTGCTTCATTAATATTTGCTTTCAATTCTATGATTTAGCGCCCTCTAGTAGGCATAAAAATAACTTGAACTTCTATATCATTTGATATTTTGAAGTCCATTTAAGAAGTCCGATTTACTATAGAAGGTCTCTAGTTCATGAATGAAAAAAATCTCAAAATTGTCGCACTGTGTTATAGGGGCGTATACTTCATATAATTAGTTAATATTGCATATACACACACATGACTTAATTGAAATCCAGAATAGACCCAAACCCAAAACAAGTAAGAAAGATATTAGTCGACCAAGCCCGACTATATGATATTCTATACCATTGAGTTTATGCCACAATATTCGAGGAGGGATCTTATATGGTATCTAAGTCCAATTGGTTACCGATATTTGTATTAAGTGTATGTTATTATGTTACTAATGGGCCTTAAATGGCAACTATTGTCAATTATAGTCCGAATCTCATAAAATTTTACACTGTGATTTGTACTCATTTAAAACTAATTTCAGTCAAATATTAACTTGATGCTTGATTGTTTGGGACTTATGCAAGTTAAAGTGATTTTTTAATGAGAGGTTTATATGGAATCTATGGTCAATTAGGGATCTACTAAAACCCCTATTTCAGGAGAACATTTGTATAGAATCAATGTTAAATAATGGACCAAATATAACCAAATTTCAACAAGATATCTTCAAAATTACAACCAGTACATTTTTATACCCACCATCAAAAAGATGGGGGGTATATTGATTTTGTCATTCCGTGTGTAACATGTCGAAGGAATCATCTAAGACCCCACAAAGTATATATTTTCTGGGTCCTGGTTTGATTCTGAGTCGATCTAGCTATGTCCGTCCGTCTGTCTGTCCGTCTGTTGAAAGCAGGATAGGGCTCGAACGGGACAACGTAGGGGGACGAAATTTGGCACAAATATTTGTCTTAAATAAGGTTTGTTTGGGATTGAAATT
The DNA here is from genome assembly GCA_951394005.1 of Protophormia terraenovae. Classification (NCBI taxonomy): domain Eukaryota; kingdom Metazoa; phylum Arthropoda; class Insecta; order Diptera; family Calliphoridae; genus Protophormia; species Protophormia terraenovae. The sequence goes on from OX596075.1 coordinate 22,499,686, forward strand.
GGGCAAAATCGGTTAATAAACAAAAAAGCATGTACGACAACGAAATTTTGTACGTCTAGTTCGGGGATTGATATAAACTCGGAAACCGAAAATGGGCGTGGTCCGCCCACTTTACTGCCCACTTCCTACATAAGGTGAAAATCAACGAAAATGTGTTCAAATAGTTCAAGGACCAATGTAAACTCGGAAACAAAAAATGGGCGTGGTCCGCCCACTTTACCGCTCCTCCCATATAACGTAAAATTTGAAAAAGTTGATGGTGGGTATATAGATTCGGCCGGGCCGAATATTCGCGCTTGTTAATGTTTACATAGACTGACAGCCAGCTAGACAGAAGGACGGACGTTGCACATTGGTGTTAAAAGGGTCAAAAATAGCGATTAATTCAGAGAAAGATGATATCAATATTTTAATAATCACGTTTAATTTTCTTATTGGTTATTAAGTAAAAAAAATCAGTTTTAGAATTTTAAGACTTTTTTGGGCAGAATGGCAAAGTCCGTCCTACCGTCTTTACTTTAGTGTTAAATGGATCGAAAATTATGCATAATTCAGGCAAAGTCGATATCAACATTTTAATGATCACATTTAATTTTCCTATTTATTGTTAAGTAAAAATGCATTTTTAGAATCATAAGATGTTTTTTTGGTTGAATGATAATGTCCGTCCTTCTGTCTGTACAATTGGGTTAAATGGATCGAAAATGTCACTTAATTCAGGGAAAGGTGATATCTATACTTTAATATTTAAATTTAGTTTTTATATTAATCAAGAGATAAAAAAATAATATATTTTTGGAATTTTAAGACTTTTTTTTTTAAGAATTTTAATGTTTGTCCTTACGACCCACGTTGAGGTAAAAGGGGTCGAAAATGGCGCTTAATTCAGGGAAAGGTGATATCAATATTTTAATTATCACGTTTTACTTTTTTATTGATTATTACTTAAAAAAAAATCAGTTTTAGAATTTTAAGATTTCTTTTTAACAGAACGGAAATGTCTGTCCGTCCGTCTATACATTAGAGTTAAATGGGTTGAAAATTATGCATAATTCAGATAAGGGTGGTATCAACACTTTAATGATCACATTTAATTTTTCTATTTATTAGTAAGTAAAAAAATGTATTTTTAGAATTATAACATATTTTTTGACTGAATGGTAGTGTCCGTCCTTCCGTCTATACATTTGGGTTAAATGGGATAAAAATGACGTTTCATTCAGGAAAAGATGATATCCAAATTTTCATGATCACTTTCTATTTTTTCTATTTATTAGTTAGTAAACAAACTTTAACTTTTGACTCAATAAAGATAATGACTAAAAATTTTCTTTGTTCGATAGATAATTTTGATTTTAACCAACCACATAAAATATAATAAAATCGTTTGAAAATATTTGGCCATATATGGAAAAATCTTAACCAAGATCTTGTAAAATTTATATTTTTTTCTGCTACGCCTGTATGAAATTTCATGCCGATTAGAAGTTACAGTTTAATTTCGATTCTTCCCCAGTGTTTAATGTTTGATGAAGCAAAGAAAATGTCTGGCACTTAAGCTGTTTTCTTTTATGAAATCTACTGGAGTTTTTTCACAAAAATATTAATTTCTAAAATCGGGCTACATATGCGCACGATTTTTTATCCAGAATATTAAAGTAGACAATATGTTATATTTTTCAGACAATTTTAAGAACAAACATCCTGTAACATTTAAAGTTGCATTCCATGAAAATTTAAAATTAATGTATTTTAGGAAAATTTTCCAAAAAGTTAAAAAAATATTATGACAAAATATAATTCACAAATACTTGCAGAAAAGTACACTTAAATATCTGAAGTTGATGGTTCCATTTTAAATTTTTACTTTAAAAGACTTTTTATTTAAAATAAATACACTGAAAGTTGATGAAAATTTAATTTTTTACTCTTTTTTTTTAAAATGTAAATAAAAATGTTTGTCAGCTCCTTATAAAAAAAAACAGCGCCATCTAGCTTAAAGATTTTAATTGATATTGATACATAATTGTATTCATTTTTATTCAGTACCCAACTTTATTACAAAAATTTTAATTTCAAAATTTAATTAATCACCACTTCTCACACAATTCAATTTCAATTACAAAAAAGTGTACAAATTAAAAAAACAAAAACCTTTGTATACTCTACATATTATGTGTTTGTGCTAATGTTTGTAACACCTACAAATATCTAGGTGTTACAAACCAATGATTCTATACCAATCGGCTTAGAATCATTTTCTGAGTTGATTTAACGATGTCCGTCCGTCTGTCCCTCTGATCGTCTATGTAAACTTTGTAATTAATGTATAGGTCGCAGTTTTGGAAATAATTTTATGAAATTTGGTACAAATGTCTTTTATGGTCCAGTGACGAAACCTATTAAAATTGGTTATGATCGGTCTATTATTTCATTTAGCTCTCATACAAATTTTCTCCCAGATTAGAGTTTAACGATCATAAATCCCTTAAATATTTCAATATTTTAATCAAATTTCGCAAATATATGTTTTATATAACCATAGTCTATATAACGGATTTTATGAAGATCGGTCTATAATTCACCATAGATCATATATAGCCCTTTCCAGAAAATCACTTTAACGGGTATAAAACCCATACAAATGATAATATCTGGTATACATTTCACAGAAATGTTTAAAAAAATTTAAATTTATAGAATTAAAAAAAAAAAAAAAAATCACTTCAAATGGGAATCAATTTTTTTTTTTTATAATAAAAATTCAAAATATTTTTTAAACTAATTTATTTTTTTTTTCTAATTTTGTTTGACAATTAAAATTTTTATTTTGAATAAAACAGAAAAATTTAATGTTAAAAAAATAAATTAAAAATACTTTGTAATAAAAATTAAATAAAATAAAAATTTTAAAACGTTTTGTAAGAAATTATTTTTTTTATCATTTTAAAAATAACAAAATAAATCTCGAAAATAAAATAATACAATTTGTAATCTTTTACCAAGATTGCATTCAATTTTAACCCATTTCTTCCCTCCCCAACATATGTTACTATGCAAATATCATAAATCATATTGATAGAAACCAATTCAATTAATCGTTTTTTATTATAATTTATGATTTTCTTTCTAATGTGCACTCATTATTATCTAAGAATTATAAATAAATTCCAAAAAAGTAATAAAAAAACTAGTTACGAAAAAATTAACAAAAAAAAAACTCACAACAACAACAAATCAAAATTTATAAACATTATATTTTTTATTTATAATTTAATTATTTTTATTTTCATACAAAAAAAAAAAAAAAAATACGACAAACTTAAAACTCACATATGCATAAAGATTATAAAGTTGTAGTAGAGATGTCTGTTTATAAATCATATGTGTATGTATGTATGTATGTATGTATGTATAAGTGTGTGTATGAGTGTATTTGTTGTTAGATATGGTGACCCACTAACCTACTTTTTCAACGAAATGTGAAGCTTGCTTATTTCTGCTTCTTCTTCCTCTCTTCTTTACTCGTTATACGTATTTATTTACATTTTTGTTGTTGTTGTAGTTGCTGCTATTATAGCAGCTACTGCTATATTTTGCGTTTATTATTAACAAGCAGCAATAATAGCAACAACAACAAAAATTATATAAACAAAAAAAATTAATAAACATACACACACTTACATTTATATAAACAACGCAATCATTAAGAGACAGACAATACGTCAGTCAATTTAAGTTTACGCACTATTTTTTTTCTACTCATAGTTATAACAAGAGAGAGAATGAGAAATGAAAAAAATAATATCTCTTGGCGGGTGGTATAGGGTGTTTATATATTCACATACATATATATTTTGTTTACTTTATTAGTATTAAATACTCTAGAGGGTTCCCTCATTTAACTCTCTGGGAGGAAAAACAAAAATAAAACATTTAAACAAACTTGCATTACTCTAGAAAACACCACACGTTAATTTTTATTGTACCCTACTACTACCCAGCACTTTTTTCTCATTTAACGTTGCTCATATCAAAATTTGTTACTAACAAACAAACACGTACAAACATATATATTTCACAACACTTAACATACACACGCACTTGCAATAAAAGCTTTTATACACATATGTATGTATGTATGAACATATAAAATTAATCAAAAGCAAAAAACAAGAGCGTATGAGCAATATTATTTAAATGAATAATAAGAGGAAACCAAAGAGAGAGAGATATTAAATAAAATAGCGGCTTATTTTCTTTCTAAGAGGAAAAAAGTGAGAGTGTGTAAATAAAATGCGTGAGTAAAGTGCGTGAGAATTTGATAACAGAGTGGCCATTTAAAGGGGAAAAACAAAAAATTCAAGGGAATTTTAAAAAAATTAGGAATTTTAAAGATTTTCTTGGAAATTATAAGATTTTTGTTAAGAATAATATTAAAATGCCTTTTTCAAAATTTTTTAAAATTTAGATAAATTAAAATTAATAAAAATTAACTATTTTTTCTAGAGTATAACATTTTTTTATGTATTTAAAAACAATTTCTTAGTATTTTAAATTTAAAATTTCAAGTAAATAGAGCTTTTATTATTAAATTTATTTAGTATATTATTTTTTATTATTTAATTCATTTATAAAAATTTTTAAAACAAATTTATTTTATTAAATTAAAAATTTAATCTTATTAAGGAGTGAGATCGAAAAATTCTTAACATACATAATCAAAGAATACTAAGAATGGAAGGCTTGTCAAAAAAACCTAACTCTGTTGTCAAAAAAACCTAACTTTAAGATTGTCTTAGTCAAATTTTATTTATATGTATTAGTGCTGAAACCACTTTCACCACACATTATAATCATACATAGTTGCACAAAAGAGTATTAACAAATTATTAAATTATATTCGCAGATTTTTATCTTTTGATGCGGGTTACATCCACAAATAGTAATATAATTACATTTCTTTGCTTTTTGTTGATGAATATGAAAATAATTTAAAATTATTTTAAAATTTGTTTTATTTTTAATACCAAAAGTAGCAACATTGTTCGTTCAATTTAAATTTCAACATAAAAAAAGGAATGTCAAAAATAAAATAAAAAAATATTTGTTCGGTTTGTGGAAAATATTCGTGAGCGGGCGTGAAAGTACAATAAACGTGTGTGAAAAAATAATAAAAATATCGTGTGTTAGTGCAAAAATGTGTCGCGTGTGTAATTTTCCTTAAATTTTAAGGAAAATATTTGTTTATTTTGTGTTTTTTCTCTCTCTCACAAGTGTGTTGAATTCACACAGAACTTGTATGTGAAGAGAGAGAAATGTTGTTGTTGTAGGAAAGAGTACTATTTTCCCTTCTTAGTATTCTTTGTACATAATATTCAATAGCTTGGAAACGGTTGATCTTAGAGTTTTCATTATTTTTTTAATCATTTGATAATTTAGCACAGATCACAGAAATATATAATTTTTATGGTTCTAACCACTAATTATAAAATTGTGGACTATTTTTGAAAACCCTTTCTTTGGAGATTTGATAGTTGCTTCAGTCACTTTTTTTGGAACAATGTGCACATCTTCTGTTAAAATCTTCAGTATTTTGGCACACCTTTTTTGTGCTCTTGAATTCACTTTTCACAAGAGCTCAATATCTCTCCACTGATCTAAGTTATGGACAATTTTGAAAATTGACCTCTCTTGGTACTAAAACTATGTTATTGATTTGGTACCACTCCAGAGCTTTCTTACCGTAGTGACATGATACCAAATGGGTCCAAAAATATGTGGACACGTTGTGCTTTCTTAAGAAAAGAAGAAGTATTTTTTTGCAAATAGTCCTTTATGCATATTTTGGTATTTATAGATCCGAATGTATCAAATGACTTTCCTGTTTTGCCGCAACTGCAAAAAGCTTGTCATACCATGAATATTGTAAGAAATTTTTGCTGCTTTTGGGTCTTAAACTTATCTCCAACATTGCTTCGAGCATTAGCAATCAAAATTTTTGAGACACAAGCTGCGAAGATTCTGCCAGCACCTACATTTCTTCGTCAATTATACAGCTTGAGTATTTTTGTATAAAATTTGGTTTTAAATTCCGAGTCCTATTTTTGGCTTATTATTTTATTTTTTTTTGCAGAATTCCAGTTTGGAATTTTTTGAACTTTATATGTTATCAACTTTCCCATTAGCTTTAAATTTTCGCACCAAATAGTCGAAGCACTGAAAAAACTGAGCTGATTTTCTACCAGATATGTTTGGAGTTCCTTTCAATATGCCTTAAATTTTCTGGCCTTCCCAATATCATGTGGTCCTTTTTTCTTACCGAACTAGGTTTCACATCAATAGTCAAATTCTCCTGATACTGTTTAATAACATTAGAAACGGTTTTACGGACGACATTTAATTCTGTGGCCAATTATTTGTAAGACCTATTTGGATTTTTTGAAATTTTTTAATAACTTGTAGGACGTAAATCTTTTTCGTCACTTATTTTGATGAAAATAAGGACAAATTAACATGGTTGTTATTAAAAATAATAACTGAAGTATTTTTCCATGATAACTAGATCAAAAAAAAATTTGAATATTAATTCCGAAAAAAGTTATGAGGCAAAATGTGTGTTAAGATTTTTTTGATCTCACTCCTTACAAAGCCAATTGGTGCCATAGTATAAAACGTGACATAAGGTATTTTTTCAGTTACATAACTATAACGTCTTTCAAGCTATAGGGTCACTATAAAAAGGTAAAAATAGCCGAAAAAGTTGACTTTTCTGTTAATATTACTTGTGTTGATGAAAGTAAAATTGAAAATTTTTTGCTCCAGCATTAATCCAAAAACAATATGGCTAAATAATTAAAGAAATTAAATCAAGTACAATAATGTTGGGGTATATTTTGGAGCTATGTCGTAAATTTAGGTGTTTTAGTCTCCAAATTTATCAATTTTGAAATAAATGTTTGATACTAACGATACCAAATGAGAATTACCTATATAAGTTTGTCATTCCTTTTGTAATTTCTGCAATATTCATCTAAGACCCCAAAAAGTATATACAGTATAAACTCGATAATCCGGATTTTTCGGTAATCCGGACGGCATTTCCCAACTCATTACATACTCTTTAATCCGGATTTATTGCAACTCTGTAATCCGGTTTTAATATAAAAACTAATATTTTTATTTAAATTCAAGTATAACTTGAAAAATATGATAAGAATTATTATATAAAAGTTGATTGTAGTTGAATTCATTAATTTTCAATTAAGTATTATTCCAAAATTTTTTCAGTGAAAGAAATACAAATAAGATGATTTTTTTTTTAGCTAAATTAAAAATCTTTGGAAAACTTAAAATATGGAAAATTACGAAAAATTTGTATTTGATTCTTTAAATGTTTCATATATTAAATAAATAATATATTTAAGTACCTTTTTTTTAAGAAAAGTGTACTGGGAAAATACCTCGATAATCCGGATAATTGGATAATACGGATTGGGGTCATATATTCTGGATCCTTTTTGTTTGGAAAGTCGATATAAGGATGACCGTTAGTCTGTTGAAATCAGTTTTTAGAAAGCCCCAGTTATCGGATATATATGTTTTATACATCAAGTTGTAGGGAATATTCATTAAAAGAATTCTAATAATAATGAGCAAAATCGGTTTATAAATAAGCAAGATATCGCTAAAATTTTTGTTGGCTCTTCTAAGCTAAAAATGTAGAATATTTTTTAAAAAATTGTTTGCTGAATAAATGACAAAAAATCGGTCCAATAGTATCCTAGATATCGGCTAAAACAAGTTTTTAGACCTTTTGAAGCTCCTATATAAGTTACTAGACAGATTGGTCATAAATATTTTTCTAAAATTTCGGTTTCTGAAATCTTTTTTTTTTTTTTAATTTATTTAATGACATCTTTGCATATTGTTGTTGTTTTTATGAGTAATTAAAAACAACAAATTTGTATTTTTCAACCTTTTTAGGCCTCTGTAAAATATAGAATATAGAACTCGCTCCCGTTTATTTTATATTAGGATTTCTTTTTTTATTTTATTATTATTTTCATACAAATTTATATAAATATTAATTTTTTCTACTAAATTTTCATACATTTCATTAAAATTCCTACCATTTTCCCTAAAAACCGCTATGGCAACTCTAGTTTTTACGATTACTTCATACGCATTTAATCTTTTACACTCGCTCTCTCTCACTCTCTCTATCAAACTGTAATGTAAATAACGAAACAAAGAAAATTTCCATATTGTAATAATGCGTGACTATATACACAAAGTTTTTGTTGTTGTTGTTTTACTTAGCAAATGCCTATCGTATGGAAGAAAAATATATTCGATTTTATTATTATAAATATAAATTAATTGTTTTACATTTTATAACCTGGGACAACATGAAAATAATTTTGCCCCACAACAGCCAAAACAGCAGCAAACATTTTTTATATAAAAAAAAGAAGAGGAAGAAGCCAGACAACAACAACAAAAATTAAATATTACAACATTTTTAAATGGTGAGAATTATTGAGGTTGGGAAACTTTTTTTTTATGTTTCTTTTATGGTTAAATGAAGTGTGTTTGATTTTAGCGTTTTTTTTTTTTTTTATAACTTTTTTTGGGTCTATTGATACAGTGAAGTCATTCTCACGTATAATGTAGACCCCTTTTTGTTAAATAAAAAAAAAAGAAATACAAAACGTTGAAATATCAAGAAACACCAATTGAAGTTTAAATGATTTATGATGGCAATATGTATTGTAAATTAAGCGAGCTACACAAAGATACGTGTAACACAGTTATTAAAAGCACAGTGGGTTGGTTAAGGGGGGAATTAGAAAAATTAAAGGATATTTTTTATAATAAATAAAAAAGAATTTAAAGGAAATATTATAAAGCTTTTAGAAAAGGAAATATAGATTAAATAAATAATAAAGTTGCCAGCTTTGACAAAATGTAGAGCCATTAAATGTTGAGTAAACTAATATTGAAACCACTTTTGGAATTGTCTTGAAAATTGGTGTATAAATAGTTGGGTATTGTTTAATTTGTTTAACAAATTTTATTTTCATTATATTTTTATGTTTCTTTTTTTTTTTTTTTAATAATACAAATTTAGATTCTTATTTTGTTTTGACCCACTGTTTTATATTATATTTCTTTACCAAACTTTAAATATAAATATAGCGATAATAGTGCGTAAAAATTCGTTTCACGATCATTGTTTACAAGAGTTGTTTCATTATTATAATTTTTGTTGTTGTTTACCATTCGTAAGTGCCCACCACGTTTATTTTTTTATTTCAAAGTTTTCATTTGCTTTATCATTATTTTACGTATTTCGATTTTTTTTTTTTAACTTTTTGCGCAATAATCTAAATTGTTTAACCATAAAAAAACAACAACGAAATATAAATCACGCACTTTCGATTTCATTGTAATAAATTTGTATTTTTTTAAGCTGCTGTTGTTGCTTCTGCTTTACCTCAAAAGTGCGTGAATGGCGTAATTTTATTTGTAGCGTTTTTTATTTTTTTGGTTTTCTTTTAATACATTTAAATAATTAAGTTGGCTTTTTTTGAAATTATTCAAAACAATTGATGATTTTAGAAGTGTAATCACTTGAGTTTTGCTTGTTTTCCATTACTTAAATGTCATTTTTAAGGGGATATTAGGCAATAATATGATCATAAAACCATTTACAAAAAGTTATTGAAACAGGTGTATTTTTATAAAAGAAATAAATAAATAAATAATGTTTAAAAATTAGGAAATTATAAAAGAAATTTGATTTAAGCGATTTTGTTACTAAAAAAATAGTACTTACTGAAGCTAAAATACTTATTATGGCAACACTTTTGTTTAAAAAGGAAGTAGGAAAGAGAGAGATAGATAGAAGAAAATATGCTCATGTGATAGCTTAAAAAAAAAAAAAGACAGTCACCCTGTAATAACACAAGATTAGACAAAAGGTGTCAAAGTTGACTACCTCGAGTTGAATTTTGCATTTTTTTGCCTCGACTTCATTTCGTATATGAAGGAAAATTTTTAAAAATATTCCATAATTTGTAATATATTCCAAACACTTTTGTTTAAAAAAGAAGAAGTAAAGAGAAGGAACAAATTTAATGATTTAATATGGCAACACTTTAGTTTAAAAGGAGATAAGAGAATAAATCTATATCTCCTAAACTTCTGATCGGATCAAATTGAAATGTATGAAAGAATTATAGAAGAGGACCTAAGCTTTCAGAAATAAAATCTTGTAGTCACCTTGACATAAAACGAGATAAGCTACAGTGTGTCAAAGTAGACTACCTCGAGTTTAATTTTGTATTTTTTTTTTTACCCCGGCTTCGTTTCGTGTATGAGGGAACATTTTTTAAAAAATATTCTATAATTTGTAATATATTCCAAACACTTTTGTTTAAAAAAGAAGTAGGAGAGTGAGAGAGAAGAAAACTTGCTCATTTGGCAACTTAAAAAAAGGAACAAAGTTTAATAATTTAATATGGCAACACTTTAGTTTAAAAAGAGAAGAGAAAATAAATCTGAAACTTCTAAAGTACTTGTCGGATCAAATTGAAATGTATGAAATAGTTGTAGAAGAGGACTTAAACTTTTAGAAAAATCATCTTGTAGTCGCCCTGTGATAACGCAAGTTAAACTACAGGGTGTTAAAGTTGACGACCTCGAGTTGAATTTTGTATTTTTTTTACCCCGACTTCGTTTCGTATATGAGGGAAAATTTGTTCAAAAATATTCTATAATTTTTAATATATTCCATACACTTTTGTTTAAAAATTAAGTAGGGGAGAGAAGAAAACTTGCTCACATGGTTACTTAAAAAAGGGAACAAAGTTTAATAAACTAATATACCCACCATCAACTCTTTTAAATTTTACGTTATATGGGAGGGGGCGGTAAAGTAGACAGTAAAGTGGGCGGACCACGCCCATTTTTTGTTTCCGAGTTTACATTGGTCCTTGAACTATTTGAACACAATTTCGTTGATTTTCACTTTATATGGGAGGTGGGTGGCAAAGTGGGCGGATCACGCCCATTTTTGGTTTCCGAGTTTATATCGACCCCCGAACTATACATACAAAATTTCGCTGTCGTACATGCTTTTATTGAAGAAATATCAACAAAATAAGTATGAAACGGACACCCTGTGTTTCTAGTTTTTAGCCCATAACTTTTTTGTTTATTAACCATTTTCAATACCAAACAAACCTTATATAAGACAAATATTTGTGCCAAATTTCATCCCCCTACATTACCCCGTTCGAGCCCTATCCTGCTTTCAACAGACGGACGGACATAGCTAGATCGACTCAGAATCTAACCAGGACCCAGAAAATATATACTTTGTGGGGTCTTAGATGATTCCTTCGACATGTTACATACGGAATGACAAAATCAATATACCCCCCATCTTTTTGATGGTGGGTATAAAAATCATCTTGTCACCCTGTGATGACACGAGATGCACAAATGTATGAAAAATAGTATAATTTAGCTAGAGGAGGCTAAGTTTCTGCTGGGGTTTAGGCAAAAAAATATAAACTTTTTATACAAGTATTTGGTATCTAAAAAATGGTTAGAATATGGATATTTATAATTAATAAAAAAAGTTAGTGGAATGTAACTTGATTGCAGAATTTCTCAAAGGACTTAAAATTTAGCATTTTTGTGTCTTTGTTTTTAAACATAAATTTAATATTTAAAATTTAATAAAATTTAAACAAATAGTGATATTTTATTAAAATTTTAGTATGATATATACTGATATATAAACTTGTTCTAAAATCAGATAATTAAAAAAATGTCCACTTTTTTTACACCAATATACCCAAAATTCCCATTCGTTTAAAACGTGTTAAAAAATAGATTTTTTTCATTGAAATGGTCACCCTATCGTTACAAGGAGCCTCCGTCAGAAAATACTTTTTGGGTATTTTCCTTACGTATAGAGCTATATAATTAAAATAATTTTTAATCGATCCCAGCTTTGCAATTTGAGAACTTAACAAAAAAAAAGAAAAACAAATTTTTCAAAATTGAAAAAATTTGGATGGAGTTTATGGGCAGACCTTTGCCCCAAACTGCTCCCGATATACTTTACACAAATTTGCATTAAGATTTCTTTTGAAGACATTAAAAAAATTATAAAGCCCAGAACAAAAAACAAATTTTATCAGTGAATAAATATTTCCACCTTTTTGGAAAAAAATTCAAAAAATTTAAAATTTTTTTAAACTTCTAATTACAGATTAATATAACTTTTTAACGGATTCATATATTTACATGATTCTTGCAGCAATATTATTTAGAATTTTGTAAGGAATATGGCGAATATTTTGAAAAATTAAAAATCTAAAAAAATAGGCTAAAAATGAGGTAAACATTTATTTCGACCCGAATATATATAACCTACACATGCAAGCATATTTTTGTAGAGTTTTGGCCAATTTTAGGGGGCCACACACAACCCCCTGACCCGCTAAAGTTCTATACTCCTACAAATCAACTAGAAAACACCTCATCTCTAACAATGTGAAATTTTATTGCGTTAATCCAACGATTCAAAAGTTACAGAATTATTTCCAAAAAAAAAAAAAAAAAAAAAAAAAAAACTTTTTGGAACCACTATGTGGTGGAAACGCTTCTAAAACGCAACGAAATCGAATCATTTTTAAAGTAGATAATTAGGGGCGATAAAAAATGTCCTCTTTACTGGAATGTTAAGTGAAAAAAATCATGGTCAGAGGTTGACAGCATACCATAAACGACTTTAAAGCCTTGATTGACGACAAACAAGGTGATGTTATGTGCTTGGAGGGATTGAAAGAGAATTATCCATTATGATCTGATACAACCTAAAATCATACAAAGAAATGATCAATTCTTAATTCTTCTGTTCACAATTCGACCGTTAGAACGAAGCAATCAAGACTGACCAGAATTGGACAACAGAAAAGGCGTCGTGTTCCATTCATATTAAAGTTAAACCATGATAAAACTGGTCAACCGAAGAGACGCACAAAAAGTTCTACATAATTCCATCATGTAGCTAATCGAAAAAATACAATAGGTCACAGATAATAATAGCGAATACCATGATTTTCAAAAAAGAAAATTTTAATTCAAAAATCAAAAAAAAAAAGGAACTCCGAATATTTTTTATATTAACCAATTGAATAGATGTCTACCTTTGGGCTATCGAGAGGCAACTAATCACTACCCGCTTTTAAACAGTAAGATTCATTGGTGTGTAGTCACCTGCCATTCATCTCCACCGGTCACCAATGAGCGTTTTGGCAATTGCCACCTTACTGACTCTATGTTAAGCAGGAAGAAGACGAAAAGAAGAATCAAACATTTTTAACTGACTCATTGTAACCAGTAAAATGGTTGTGTTTGCACAAAAGTTACTCTTTGTAACCTTTGAGGTGGTTGTGTATGTAAAAAAAGGGCCACGGAAGTGCCTATTGATACTTTATTGACCCTTCGGTAGTCATTTAGGTGATAGTGTGAGCAAAAATGTAACACCATATAGTCGTTGAAGTGGCAATAGACATTCTCCTAGGACAAGCCCATGTTAAAGTGACTAGTCAAGTAACTAATAAATTGACTAGTGGTACCCGAATGTAGTCGATTAGGTAACTTGTTCGCAACAGCCACCATAGGCTGCTAAGAAGTTAAATATTTTTTCGAAGAAAACTGCTGAGGAAAGCCTTCGTATTTTGTTAGAAGTTTATGGGGATTACGCTTTAGCGGAGGCAGCTAGTTTAAACAATTTAAAACTGGTGATTTCGAAGGAGTAACCAAAAAAGTTGAAAGGTACAGAATTGAAGGCTTTACTTGATGAAAGCATGTCTGAAATATTACTACAGTTCCACGAAGTTGTATTTACAACGAATTTTTACGGTCTTTAAAAAATGGATCCATTATGATAATTCAAAACAAAATAAGTCGTAAGACAAGCCCATACATATAGGAAAATCGACACCAAAGTCGAATATCTTTCAGCATATCCGCGCCGAATGCTATGTATGTAGATTTTAAAAGCATTTTGATGAATACTTGATGTTTTGTGACTTCCATATATATCACTCTATCCTCTATTTTAAATTATATACAGCTCTTCAACTTTATATTTACATTTTTTTTATTTAAAATATTTACAACACTTAAAAATAACTAGCATTGACACAAACTCCTTTTGTGTTAAGCTACTTCAACTCAGCTCAACTCATACTAACTATCTGTCCTCTGTTCAAACTGTCGGTCTTTTATATTCACGTTCCCTTAAAACTATTGTCTATGTCCAGCAAAACCATGCTGATCATCTCTTTTCTTTTACTCCAGTTCCTGCATATATTTGGTGGGATCAGAAGTGTGCCATCGAAAGGCGTTAACCCTATACGATTGATCCATTTAAAGAGAACATTATACGAAAAGCGGTCAAAATATTCAACCAAAAACGAGTCAATTATTTACATCAAGATAATGTTCGGCCTCATGTTGCGCGGCCAGTTAAAAATTATGTATCTGGCCGTATCGCAGCCTGAGAGGGCTCTCTTCAGCAATAGCAGTCGAGAAGGACTACTAAAAAATACAACTAAAAATGCTCAGAACAACGTAGTGACGTAGAGACATTTCGGGATTGATAGCAATGAGCACAGGTCAATGTAAGATTGGAAAAAAGCTCGCAGAACAGGTCTCCCTTCTAATGAACATTGTCGCAGCTAAGAAGGAAATGGTCTTCAAATTTCTATTGGAATGCCCTTCTTTAAAAGCTTATTTTATTCTTATTCTTTTTTAAATCAGCACATAAGCTAAAAAGTTTTTATATAAATAAAATATTTATATTGAAAAATAATCTAATTTCATAAGAATTTTAAAGTTTAATACATTGTGTATCACCCTGTGTTAAAAATTGTTTTCAGATAAAATAATATTTTAGAAGCTTAATTCTTGGTACAAGTTTTAATCTAGTCGTATACAAATTTTAAAAAAATATCTTAAAGTTGGCGGACCACGCTCATTTTTGGTTTATATCGACCCTTGAACTATCTGTACAAAATTTCAACATGCTTTTGTTTAAAAGATATCAGCAGAAAAGTATGAAATGAAGCTACAACTGACACCCGATTTTGCTCATTTCCAATACTAAACAAACCTTATATAAGATAAACATTTGAGCCAAATTTCGTCCCCCTAGGTTCGTCAACAGACAGACAGACGGACGGACGGACATAGATCGACTTAAAATCTAGCCAGGACCCAGAAAATACATACTTTGTGGGGTCTTAAATGATTCCTTCGACATGTTACTCACGGAATGACAAAATCAATATAACCCCCATCTTTTTGATGGTGGGTATAAAAATAAACATTTTTATATAAAATAAATTTCACTTTTATTTAAGTCACGTTTTTCTTTCTTCTTTAATTTCATCATTCTTTAAAATGAAATAAAAAAATTCCTTAAAGATTTTCTTTTTTTTTTTTAAAAAAAAACTTTCAATTTCTTATACAATTCCAATATCATCGTCATCTTCTTCATCATCTTTATCTTGACACTATAGCAGTGACTTAACCACACATTCAACCATTCAACCATCCATCCATCGCACATGTTATTCCACAACAAAAAAAAAAAAAAAAAAAAAATACACAAAAGGAAAAGAAAATGAAATTGAAAAAAGA
Organism: Protophormia terraenovae; assembly: GCA_951394005.1. NCBI lineage: Eukaryota > Metazoa > Arthropoda > Insecta > Diptera > Calliphoridae > Protophormia > Protophormia terraenovae. The sequence continues at coordinate 22,515,418 of OX596075.1, forward strand.
TTCGGCTGTGCCGAATCTTTGATACCCTTCACCATATTACCATCTTACTATCTTATCGACATCATATTACCATATTACCGACAAATAATAAAATTTTCGTCTTAACGTATGCTTTCATATTTTCACATATATAAATCTAAATTTTTTTCAAACTACGCAAATTTTAATATGAAAAAAAAAAAAAAAAAAAACAATATACAATGTATATACAAACTGACTGCATATACAAAAAACAACAACACTGTTATTCATTATATTACTTCTGTTGCTAACTAAACTACTTGTCTTATAGGCAAAAACGTCACTAATAGTCATTACAATGCTTAAAATACATGTTTGTATATGTATTTATGTATATTCTTAACAAATATATTTTATTTTTAAAAAATAAACAACAACAATTCCATATCTATTTATTTTTGTACAGACTGCATATACAAAGAACAACAACAACACTGTTATTCATTATATGACTGCTGTTTCTAACTAAACTACTTGCCTATACAAAAAACAAAAAACGTCACTAATAGTCATTACAATGCTTAATATACATGTTTGTGTGTGTATTTATATTCTTAACAGATTTGTTTTTGGGCCATAACTCTGTTGATTGTGAACGAATTTGGTTTATTAAAAAAACGAAATTTTATAAAAATATTTATGACTGATCTATATAAAAATAAAAATCTGTAGCTTGAACAAGGGCTTCAAAAATAAAAAAATATTTTTCCCCGATATCTCAGTTATTACTGAACCGATTTATTTCATTTTTTCAGAACAAAAATTCAGAAAATAATTTCCGAGCCCCCTTTAAAAATTCGAAGTCCCTGGTACATGCAGAGGCTTCAGAAACTGAAAAACCGGTTCCAAAAACCAGTTTTTAAAGCATATCTCCGCCACTTATAAACCGATCCTGCTGATTCAAAAAACCGAAATTTTAAAAAAATATTTGTGACCGATCTGTATAAAAATAAAAATCTATAGCTTAAACCAGGGCTTCAAAAAATAAAAAATGCGTTCTGTCCGATATCTCAGTTATTATTGAACCGATTTATTTCAATTTTTCAGAACAAAAATTCAGAAAAAAATGTCCGAGACTTCTTTGTAAAAACGAAGTCCCTAGTATATACAGATGCTTCAGAAACTGGAAAACCGGTTCTAAAAACCGGTTTTTTTAACATATCTCCGCATTGTATGAACCGATCTTGCTGAATTCCAATAGCAAAATTCTCGAAAGCATTTCCGATTGTTTGATATATATATTATATATGTCAGTTATCGGTGGGCTTCATAAACGCCATTTCAACCGACACACGGACGGACGGACGGTCGGACGGACGGACGGACGGACGGACATGGTCCTATCGTCATCATTTCTTACATGGATCCCGAAAATGTAAACTTTTTTGCTCTCCGACGAAAATTGTGGGAATTACAAACGGAATGACAAACTTATATATACCCTTTACACCTTTGGTGAAGGGTATAAAAATATATATTTTTTGCAAACTTAACAAAGAGTGCAACACACAAAATGAGGTTGTTTTTGTTGTTGTTATTGGTGGTGGTGTAGGGTTTTTCCTCAGTTTCTTCTTCTTCTTGGTATTGTAATGCTTGCAACAGTGTTTTTTTTTTATTTTTTTTGCTTTTGTTTTATGGTTTTGTAGGTGACCCAAATTCACTTTAGTAGTACTTGACCTAGTTTTTAGTTTATATATTTTATTATTTTTTGCTCTGCTTTTTTTTTAATTCATTTAAATTTTTATGATATTTATATACAATTTTTATTTTAAATATTTATTTTTTATTATTTTTAAATATTGTTTTTTGAAATAAAATTTAATGTTGTTTAAATAAAAAGTTCTTTAAATAAAAAAAATAATAAATTCTAAAAAATTATTTATTTTAGTTTTAATAAAATTTTTTATTTAATAAAAAAGAATGTGCAATTTAATACCTTTAATAACAACTACATTAAACAAAAATTATTTAAACAAATACTTTGCCAATTAAATCATAGTAGTAGTATTAAATTAAATACTTTACAATGAGGTGACATAAAATACGGGCCAAGTATGTAATAAATAGTTTTTGAAAATAAAATATTTTTTTATTTATATTATATTCTAGATGTTGTTACTACTAAAGTGGTATTACTGACTACTAAAAGTGGTCAGTAATAATATTGGCAGTAGCAGCAGCAACTAGAATATTAGTAGCAATAAAAAAAATTTAACTTGAAATTTGTTAAGGCCATAATAGAATAAAACACTTTAGACTGTTTTAACGTCTTAAGGAGTTAAGCACATATATCGGACCTCAAGGAATTTATTTAACAAGACTTATATTTTTTAATACTTAAACCTTGGTATACATATGTTCTCAAGGTTATCAAGTTGCTAACATTATGGTTCCGTCTGTGTTTACAGCTGATCATCTGATCTATCCACAGAAAAAGTTTAGTTCGACATTAATTTATTTTTATATATTTCTATTAATTTTTATTACTTTTAATATTTGTTTTCAGAATGTTATATAATCAAAAAAGGTCTCGTTTACAACTTCGTCTTATGCCAGTGTTTTAAAATCTACCAATCAATAACCTAGTATTCCTCAAAATTTTGCGAGGGTTAGAAAACTTGCTAAAAATATTACCTCTCTTAATCAAAACATGAGTAATATCATGACATCCATGTAAAATACGATACAGGATACAAGAGCACAGAACCAAATGATTGAAATACTCTTAACAAAAAAATTAGTTATTTGAAAATGACTTGAATCAATATAAATCTGATTTGACCAATTTTATCCAAAACAAATGTATCGACATAATGATTATCTCGGAAACTCATCTTACAAATATATATAATTTTTCTATTCCAGGTTATAGATTTCATTATACAAACCACGCAGACGGAAATGCTCATGATGGTACTGGTATATTAAAAAGGAAATAGAATAACACATTATGCCATGGAAAACTTTTCAGAGAACTACTTGCAGGCAACCTCAATACATATTGAATATGGAATTTTAAAACTAACTGAATCCCAAAGTCAGACATAGTACTCTAGTTGATGTTAAAAATGGCTTGGATTTTATATCACCAGGACAACCTACATATTGGCCGACCGACCTTAGAAAATTTGCAGATATTATAGATTTTGTAATATGTAAAAACGTACTTCAAAACTCGATAACAGCGGAAATTTTGTACAATCTATCTTCTGAGAATTTCCCAGTATAAGTTACCTACTACGGGGAAAAAAAATTTGAAACTCCATTATTTTTAACCAATTGGCTAAAATATAAAAAATATATTAGCAGTCACATCCACAACCCTAATATTCAGTTTGAGGAAGATATTTACAAATCCATAAATGATTTTACATCACTAATTATCTCGGCTTTAGATCATTCTAAGATTCAAATCACTCAAAAAAAAAAAAAAAAAAAAAAAAAAAAAAAAAAAACAAATTTCAAACTCTGAAATAGAAAGACTACTCATTGAAAAAAGAAAACAAAGAAAATAATGGCAAACACACAGATCTTCTGCGGCAGCCTGACAAATACCAAATATACTGACAAATACCAAATATACTAACTGTTCCCTCTGGAAAGCAGTTAGAAATATTAAACCATTAGTAGAGGGACAAAGTTTTTTAAGAAAAGCGGATAGCACTTGGGCACGGACCGCCAAAAATAAAGCCTTAATATTTGCTCACCACTTAAGTAAATATCCCACAATCTGATCATGTAAATTACCTTGCTATTCATTTAGACATAAGACGTCTGTCTAAATGAATACCAAAGTAATTTACATGACGTCGTCACATTGAAGCCAAAAGGTTTCATATGAAAATTAAAGCTTCCAATCTTTATTGCTGATCTTGGCTGATCAGCAATAAATCTAAATTAAAACTTGAATGTAAAGTCATCCTGTATAAAACTATCTTAAAACCAATTTGGGCGTATGGTATACAATTATGGGGAACGGCAATTAACACTAGTAAAATCCTTAGGACTATGACAGGTGCGCTATGGTACGTACACAACATCCCCAGAGCCTTAGAAGTAACATTAGTAAAAGAAGAATTTGAAAAACTTAGAGGGAGATATGCCTCTAAACTACAACTGCATCCTTACCCGCTAGCAAATTTGTTATCCAGAACTCAATCTGAAACAAGGCTTCGTAGAAGCGATTTACCACTCTACTAAGAACCATTTGAGAGCAAATAGTTTTTATTTTTAGACATAAGATTTTAATACATGTTGTTAACCCTAAGAAGTAATAATTTAATAAAAAACAGTAAAAATAAATTATTTATTTCTTTACTTAATTTTATATTTATTTATTTATTTATTTATTTATTTATTTATTTATTTATTTATGTATTTATTTATTTATTTATTTATTTATTTATTTATTTATTTATTTATTTATTTATTTATTTATTTATTTATTTATTTATTTATTTATTTATTTATTTATTTATTTATTTATTTATTTATTTATTTATTGTTGCCTAAATAACAATTTATAAAAGTTAATAATATAATATAAAAAAAAAACATGAATATAAAAAAATCTGTTAAAAGAGTACTAGGTGTATTTCAATTTTCCAGTTTTAGAGGTAAATTTTGTTAAGAATTTTTGTCAAGTAATGTTAGCTTAAAGAATTTTGACGCCTTAAAGATTTTTTTAACATCTTTTTTGGTGCAAATTTAGCAAAAAAAAATTAAATAAATAAATAACTAAATTTGTACAAAATAAGAATGAGTAATTCTTTAAACATTAATGATTATAAATTGTCTAAAAGTTAAAGATTTCCATTAAAGTTAACTGAAAAAAATTTTTTTTTTTTTTTTTGTTTAAAGAAATAAAAATTACATGTGGAAATAAATGATTTATTTTTAAATAAAATAAACATTTTAAAATAATACAAACATTTTTAAGTAAATAAAAATTAAAATTGTAATAAAACTTTTCACACAAAAATTACTTTCAAATAAAATTGAATTTTGAAACAAAAATTTTTTTAGCTACATTTCTACAAAAACGAAAAATTGTTTAAAATATACATAAGTATTTTAATAAAAAAATATTTTAAAAATTTCCTAAAAAAAACATAAAAAATATGTAATTAAATTTTCTTAAACTACAAATTATCTATCATCACATTTTTATAATTTTAAGTTTTTTTATCTCAACCAGGGAAAATTCATTCATTTTTTTTTTTAATTTTTAAATGTTTAATTGCACCTAACAGCAACAAAAAAAAACTAATAATAAAACAAATAGTTTTTTTGTTATTATTTTATTGGCAAACACAAATAGTGTAACAAATAAGACATGCGGATAGACGGACAGACAGACATATAAACAAATAAAACACACTTGAAACGCAAAATGCATGCCGCAATAATTAGTTAAGAAATCTAGATCATGGCAGCAAAATAACATTGTAACACAAAATGCACTAATACTAATGTAATACAGAAAATGCAATAAAAAAACCATGAAGTTTTGATAGAATACACCTATAGATTTTAATAGAAATTAATTATAATTTAATTAAGCCTCAAATTCAGAGTCTGAAATTTTTAAAACTGATTACACGTTAGATTACTTTGGGTTACATTAGTAGTTTATTAAGTTCCTTTTACATTAAAAAATACCTGTTGTTAGAATCTAATAAAGAGTTTAAAATAGTATGTTCTTCATCTATGGGATTTAATTAATTAAATAATTTTTATACAAAAACTGTGGGGTTCTAATATTTACTCATATATGCGTGTGCATTACCTCATACGTACATACAAACATGTGCAAAAGCAAACAAATAAATACAAGATAAATAAACTTGGTACATTTTCAAAGCAGAGATAAAGAAACCCCCAATAGGAAATTAAACAAGAGAGTAATATGTAAGAGAAATAGAAGTAAACTTAGGATTATAAACCGTCAACTTTTATATGGCACGACACGCTTACCGAAAGGATAGGTCGGTGGAAACAGTACTACACAATGTGATCGGTACGATCGGTGATCGGTGATTGGCAGCCTTTTTGGATGAAGAGGGTGCCTTTAACAATGTGAATATATTATTTAGGGGTAGATCAGTGGATAACAAACTGTATAGGTAACATGCTTAGCAGCAGTGCCATTAATTCCAGTGGAAGGTTGTGACGAGAGGCACTCCAGAGGGTGATGTAATATCACCGTTTCTAAGGAACCTCATCGTAAATGAAATCCTTTTCCGACTCTCCAGAAAGGGCACCTGAAAGTAGTTGCATATGCGACTGACGTTGTGCTCCTCATTAAGGGGAAATTTCTCCCCACACTGAGTGATCTAATGGAATCGGCCTTGAACGAACTACTTAAATGGGCAAGTTTGAACGGTCTGGGAGTAAACCCATTACAGACCGAATTGGCACTTTTTATCAGGAAATATAAAATTCCAACCTTTAGACTTTCCAAACTGGTCCTTTCAAAAGAGGCCAAATATCTTGGCTTGATTTTGGGTTCAAAGCTCTCGGGGAAATGTAATGTTGAGAGCAAGATGCATAAGACTTTCTATGCATGTAAGAAAACTTTTGGTAAGAGATGGGGACTCATGCCTTACATTGTACACTGGATGTACACAGAGGTAATTAGACCAATTCTTACCTATGGTGCACTTGTCTGTTGGAGTGCTGTCAATTCAATGACTTATATCTCCATTTTAAGCAGCTTATCTTGCAATTACTGGCGCGATGAACTCCACTCATCAAGCTAGCTTGAGTGGATTTAGCACCACTTGATGTCTATATCAAATATGTCTCGGCCAAGTTCGCTTTAAGACTCAGAGAGTCAGGCGAACTAAGGCATAATCGTATTGGATATGACAAAATTCGCCAACAAGTAGTGGACGGGAGCGATTTGAGTGTCCGAACGGTTTATATAATTCCTGGAATGGATTTTGATAATTATTTTAGTATAAGCATCCCTGATAAGGAAAGCAGGGCAGCAAATTCTCTCTCTCAATAAGGTCAATTCTCAGTCTTCACTGACGGTTCAAAAACGGATACAGGAACCGGGTCAGAAGTTTTCTCTAAAGATCTGGGATTTTCAATATCTCTAAGATTACAGTATTTCAGGAAGAGATATATGCTGATAAACGAATCAGAGAACTCGTTTTAGATGATTTTACTGTCGACCTCTTTGTAAATAGTTAGTCCGTGATCAAGGCTCTGAATTCGTATGTGGTGAAATCGATCCCTTTCTCAGTTGCACACGCAATGTGTAAGACTAGTATGGGTACCAGGCAATGAGGTCATTCTTATCAACGAAAAGGCGGATGAGTGCGCAAGAGTCGGTTCTACGATGGACGCAAGAGAGGCTCAGACGGAATTCGATATGCTCTTGTTGAACTGACGAATTTGATAGAAGACTGGGCGCTTTAGAAAAGTTCCCGTAGATGCAGGATATCTAGAACCCTTTGGCCCTCAATTGATAGACAGAAAACTAGGACCCTTCTGGCTCTTAGTAGAAGGATGATCTTACTTCTAACAGGTATCATCATATTACACTGTATAATAGGACGCAGGTCAGAATAAATAGACTTTTCCCGAACTGGTTTCGGTTGAAGTTGTTTAGAGGAGGTAGAGGAAATAAAGTCTATTGAATACATCATCTGAGCGAGCGCTCCTTTCAGAATCTTGACAATCTGAGAGATGTATCATTAGGCAATCTTATAGGTTTTATCAAGAGAACAAGTGGAAATCGTATACTCGAGGGACCTACTCCAGGAAATCAGTAATGGTGGGTTTTTCTACTTTCTTCCTCTTTCTAGGGAAAACACAATGGGCCACAATGAAACTTCGAGTAAATTCGCTTATTTTGGTGAGCTGCCCAAGCAACCTAACCTACACTAGGATTATAAAACTACTTTCATATTGATGGACTTCTTTAATAGAAATCTTTTAATTTATATGGAAATATTTTCCATAATATACAAATTCCAAACTATAAAAGTATTTTTGGATACCTTATATATGTATTGATATATAATGTATAAAAAATGTGGATTCAAATTTAAGAAAAACGTTTAATAATTTTTTAATTAAATTTAAATTTTAAAATGACTTTTATATATTTGAAAACAGCACAAAATTTGCTTTCTCATGATATACAAAACATTTTAAAGATTTTTTTCTTTCTCTCTTTATTGAGAATTCACAATGGATCAGCATCATGGTGATCCATAGTGAACACACCCAGTTCTGTGTGATCCTCTTTCAACGTAACCTAATATAGGGCAGTTATTTTATATAACAGTGGAAAGGATATTGTGTCTAGATTTTATAAATATTACAAATTTCAAAATATTTTTGAATTATATGATTCCTAACTTCCGTGGGAACAGTTACAATATTTATGTTGTATCGGAATTAAGAATAAACTTTTTAAATATTTTAGTTACCAGTTTTTAAATTTTTTTTCATGATTTTCTATTCATTATTATAGAATATTCTAGAAGTATCATTAGAAAAACAAAAAAGTACCACAAAGTCCCCTCTTATGGAATTTCATTCATGTTTTCTGGTTCAATATTTTAGAAAATCTAAAAAGCACCATTAGAAGAACGAAAAATGATCACAAATCAACTTTTGTGGATTCTCTTAGGACCATATATTATTAATTTCATATTTGTAGGTTCAATATTATAGAAAATTCAAAAAGTACTATTGAAAGAACGAAAAAGTACCAGTGTCCCCCCTCTTGAATTCTTACCCACATAGGAACATGTATCTTTAATTTCATATTTCTTAAAAGTTTAATATTATAGAAAATTCAAAAGGTACCATTAGTAGAATGAAAAAGTACCACAAAGTCCCCTCTTGTGAATTCTCACTCACTTAGGACTTCATATACTTAAGTTAATGTTTCTAGGTTTAATATAATAAAAAATGCATAACTAAATTTGAACACAATTTAATTCCTCGATTTTATCCCCTTTTTGGTACTTTTTATTACCCCTGTATATAACAAAAATTGTATTCCAATGAATTTCTAAATCATACTCGGATCTTATGTTAAAATATTCATATGTGTCAATAAAAAGAAAAAATTATTTTTTGAAAAAAATATTTTTTGAACAAAAATTACCAAAAACAGGTACGATTTTTACCCCTTAAACGTTCAAATTTCTAATAAGTACCAAACTTGTATTCGCCAATTTTCGATAAGGTACTAATGTGATGCACATTTTATTTCTATACATACTGGATTAAAAAATAGATAGGCTGCCAAAAAAAGTACCAAAATATAGATTTTACCCGTTTACTCCCTAAAAAAAAGCTGAATTTCAAAAAAGTATCAGGCACCTATCCAATTATTTTTTAAATGAATAGCAATAACTAATAAACTTTTTTTGTGCCTCTATTAGTTTAGAAGATATAAGGTTACCGAATTTACCGATTTTTACACTTTTTTAACTCCTCAACATTCGAATTTCGAAAAATCCCATCTTAATGGATCTATATCGAGAGAGACCTAGGATCCAAATTTCGTCTCTCTAGCTTAAGCTGTTTGGGCAGTGGATGATGAATCAGTCAGTCACTCAGTTACGTTACTTTTTTATATACATCAGAGATGCGCAATTTTCAAATTTCCTGACTCTTGAGTTTAGACTACAAATGCTGCTTACGCAACGCTGCTTCACACGTACAGTATAAACTACTTCGTTCCATTGCTGATCTCTCATTAATGTCAATGCAAATCAAGCAGAGTTTTTTGCTGCTTCACACACACAAGCGCAAATGTATAGTAGTGTGTGTGTGTGTGTGTGTGTGTGTGCGCATCACTGATATATATATAGATAAATGTGAAAATATGAAAGCATATTTTAAGGCGCATCTTTTTTTTTTAATTGTCGGTGAAGTGGTAAAGGGTTTAAAACAGTGATGCGCACACACACTACTATACATTTGCGCTTGTGTGTGTGAAGCAGCAAAAAACTCTGCTTGATTTGCATTGACATTAATGAGAGAGCAGCAGTCGAACGAAGTAGTTTACAGTGTACGTGTTAAGCTGCGTTGCGTAAGCAGCATTTGTAGTCCTCAACTCGCGAGTCAGGAAATTTGAAAATTGCGCATCTCTGGTTTAAAAGATTCGGCCCAGCCGAATATAGAACTCGCTCTTGTTGAATTATGAAAGGTTTTAATAAAATATTATTAACATTTTATTTTTATTTTTTATTTCGCCGCAGCTTAAAATATTTAAAGTTTAGATACTCATATTATATATCAATGAAAAGGTTATTATGTCTAGTTTCCATAACTCTACCAATGTTGTAAATATTTTAATATAATTATTAATTGTAGACCAAATCTTACAAAATAAGTTTTTTTTAACGTTTCAATTAATTTTGTCTTCAAAGCTTTTCGCTGCAAATTGAAATATTCAAAGTTAAGGCGCTGATATTATATATCAAAGGATAGGTAATTTAGTTTTCATGAATTTATAAATATTAAGAATATGTTAATATACTTTTTAAATATCAGAGATTTTTTAGAAAATAAAAATTAGAAACGAAAAATTTAACTTAATTTTCTTTTTAACTTTTTTTCGCCGCAAATTAAAATATTAAAGGTTAGAGTTGCTTTAAAGAATATCAATGGAATGTATATTATGTATTCAGCACTTTATAAGTGTATTAATAATAAAAATATTTAAAAATATTAATTTATTCTTGTGGGGAAAGCTAATTTCTATGCGTATTTCACTGCTTATACCCACAACAATAAATTAATTTTTGAAAATATTCTTTTTCAAAATTAGATTTGAAAATTAAGCATGAAAAAATCCAGTTTTAAATAAAATTTTAATATTATCACTTAGGTAAAATTGCTATAAATATATTTAATAATTAAAATGTATTTTCTTTTTTAAATTTCTTTTATGTTTTACTTGATTATATCTTAAAATTTTTTCGCCGCATTTTAAAATATTGAGAGTAGGGGCAGCCATATTTTATATCAAAGCAAAGCATACTATGTTTATTTTTTAGAAATGTATAAATGTTAAAAATATTTTAATATATTTAATAATTATAAAAGTTTGCTTCAAAATGTAAAAATAATATTTTTAACATTTTTGTTAATTTTTTCTTCAATTATTTTCGCTGCATCTTTTAAAATAGAAAGTTAGGGTCCTTATATTGTATATCAATGGAAAGTATATAAAATCTAGTATTTAGAAATGTATAAATATCTTAATATTATTTTAATTCCAAATGATTTTATATAAAATGAAAATACGTTTTTTGTTTAACATTTACCTAATTTTGTCCGTAAATCTTTTCGCCGCAAATTAAAATATTGACAATATTATACATATATCAATGGATAGTAGACTGCTGCGTAAGATGATTTGAAAAGCAAATCCACTTGAATTTCAAGTGTGTGTTTCATAGCCAACATATGCAAAAACAACAATAAATACTGTTCGTACTGTTCGCTGCCCGAAGCAAAGCAAGTATTTACTGTGTATCAGCGACTGCAAATCCGTGCGTTCAAATCATTTATCGTAAACAAGTGGTGCAAGTGGTGTGGCAAAAAAAAGCAAATCATACAAGACGTTGAGAAATGATTTAAAGCATTCAAGTGGTCTTGATGATTTGTTTGTTTTTTGTAATACGAAGTTGCTGTGTGTACCAAAAAATGTGTGCAAAGGGGTTATTTATACATGTTCTTGCATACACACATATGTATATATTTATGTATACATTTTATTGTTGGTTTTTCTTTTTCACAGTAATGATCGCACACACACACATACATACATATGTTGTGCATAGAAGAACATGCAAAGAAAACAGAAAAAAATCTTTCTTTTTTTTCTTATTGAAGCAAACAAGTGCAGGGCTGTCAGATGTGGCGATTTTTCGCCAAACGCGGCGATTTTTAATTGCTCTTGGCGACTGAATTTTACGTTTTGCGACATGGCGAATTTTTTGGCGATTTTTAACAAGGTGGCGATTTATTTGGCTAATTTTTAAAACTTTATTAAATAGATATTCGTATAGTAAAACTATTACGTTTTCTTACTAGCCAACGTCTATTTTTAGTATTTTTCTAACCAAAACGGCGGTTCTCAAATGGGGGTCCGTACAAAGATTGTTAGGTGGTCGCTAAGACCTTTAGCTTGAACACAAAATTAAAATTATGTATTTCTTTAAACAGATAACACACATATGTATATTAATTTATCCATACTTATAAAATAAAGTTGCAAAGTTGCAAAAAATATAGAGTAAAATTTCCAAAACTATTGTTTGTGCATGACTTTTATTATCATTCTGGTAATTTTTGCAAATTGTAAAAAACTTTAATGATATTTCGTCCTTGGCATTAGACATTTATTAGCAATTTTAAAATCCATTTTTAAATACAAATGTTTTACCTTAAATTTATAATTAATTAAAATCAAATGAAATTTGGTATCAAATTGAGAATATGCCATTAATTTTTATCTTTAAGTATTAATTTATTTTTGGATTAAGAATTATTTAGGAATAACATTTGATACGATATTGAGAAAGTATCACTTTTTTTTCAAATGAATATTCATTTTTAATAAGACTTGGAATTCAATTATTTTCAGAAATACATTTAAATTATCAAAGTTAAAGGCACGAAGCAAAAGTTTGTAAAAACCCCTGATCTAATTCTGAGTTCGTAGGATAGAGAAGAGAATACTAAACATTTACATTCACTTTTCCTCTCTCGTCTACGAACTCAAAATTGCAGCAAGAAAAATTGCTGTTTATGAACACCGACTAACAAAATAAATATCCTTAATTTATAAATATCTTCAATAAATATTTGACAATTTGTTTTTCATCATCTTTCAAATATGAATATTAATATTTTATGGGCCATAGTGAAAGGAAAACGTCAATGAATAAATTAATTCTTCGAAACAAGACAAATGTTCATTATATAATTTTAGAATTATTCTGTTAAAAAAATATAGTAAATTTCAAAAAATTTTTTAAATTGTTGACATAAAATTGAGTTATGACAGATTCGAATTGTGATCTAACTTGACGTTCCTGAAAAACGAACTTGATTTCTAAAACACAAACTTGACAATCGACATTCGCCAAAAATATTTTATTTTATGTATGAATTCTATATGGAAGTGCGTATATAAAAATTTCCGAGCAATAGGGATAGAGTTTTTAAATATTTTCGAAAATAAGAGTTTACATTGCATATCCGTTATGTCATTGAAAAATTTTAAGAATTTTTGCAATTGGTAACTCAATACAAATATAATGAAATATTTGTCTATTAATATTGCTTTTGAATATTTATTCACGGCATTAAACAATTGCTATAAGCGAATGAGTTTTAGAAGTTTCTAAATAAGCCTAGAAGAAACCATGATCGATATATAACATGGTAATCAGTTTGTTCTGAAGATTTTTTTTTTGTTTGTTTTTTAATTTAAAACGATTCGTATATCTCATATAGACATGATTTCACAATTTTTTAAAGTGTAGAAAAGTGTCAGAAAAGTGTATTGAAATTAATATTTTTTATTCAGTTATTATTAGCTACTGAAATTATCATTGACTTTTTTGAAGCTAAATTTAAATTTTAAAATTATATAATATTTGAAGCACTAAATATTTTAGTTGTTGTTAATTTTTCATAAAAAAAAAATATATATAAAATTTAATTTTGGCGACAGAGGCTCAAAAAAATCTGACAACCCTGAACAAGTGGTCAAAAGGCTTGTATTTTTTTAGCGTCGCACTCTCATGTCTTGTTTGATCGCTATCATAACACACTCATGATTTGTTCATAAAGTTGAAGCACACACGCAGTATTTGTATGGTTTTAAGTGCCTGCAGAACAGTATTTATTGCTCCGCACACACACTGATAACAGCACTTGAAAAATATCAAGTGGCTTGTAATGCCTTATAAGACACAGTTTGCAGGGCTCTAATGGATAGGTTGTTAGGTCTAGTTTTTATAAATGTTTAAATATTTTATAATATATTTTAAATACAGATCATTTTTTTTAAGAATTAAAACAATAAAATTCATATATTTTTGTTTTGGCAATTGGCTTCTTTTTTTTATACCCACCATCAAAAAGATGGGGGGTATATTGATTTTGTCATTCCGTGTGTAACATGTCGAAGGAATCATCTAAGACCCCACAAAGTATATATATTCTGGGTCCTGGTTAGATTCTGAGTCGATCTAGCTATGTCCGTCCGTCTGTTGAAAGCAGGATAGGGCTCGAACGGAGCAACGTAGGGGGACGAAATTTAGCACAAATAAGGTTTGCTTGGGATTGGCAAAATCGGTTAATAAACAAAAAAGTTATGGGCTTAAAACTAGAAACACAGGGTGTCCATTTTACACTTTTCTGCCGATATTTCTGCAACAAAAGCATGTACGACAGCGAAATTTTGTATGTATAGTTTGGGGATCGATGTAAATTCGAAAATCAAAAATGGGCGTGGTCCGCCCACTTTACCGCCCACCTCCCATATAAGGTGAAAATCAACAAAATTGTTTTCAAATAGTTCAAAGACCAATGTAAACTCGGAAACAAAAAATGGGCGTGGTCCGCCCACTTTACTTCCCACTTTACCACCCCTTTCATTATAACGCAAAATTTGAAAAAGTTGATGGTGGGTATTTAGATTCGGCCGGGCCGAATATTTGCGCTTGTTTTTTTTTTCTTTTACACTCTGTAAACAATTATAAGTACGCTCATGTTTGCTTAAATTAAATTTATGAGTGTATATATATTTTAAAAAAAATATACATATTATTTTTAAGAAGTATATCACGTGTGTTTGTATGTAGATTTTTTTTTTTTATTTATTTTATTTTTATTATTTTGCTCTTTTTAGTTACATAATTTTTATTTTTGTAATTTTTTTTTTTTACGAATTGTTGTTTTATATTATTATTGTTATTATTATTTGTTTAGACAATTTTAAATATAAAGTAAATTTTTATTATTATTGTTGTATTGTTTCATTTTTTTAAATTTAATTGTTTAATTTTATTTGAGCCCCTCATATACACATAAACACATTTAGCAAGTTAGTTAGTCTGTCAGTAAAACAAACGTCTAGTTGCTTAAAATTGCGTAAAATTATGCGTGTCTGTAATAATGTTTTTTATATGTAAAAATTTAAATAAAATTAAAAATTTTGTAATATAATTTTTTTTAGTTAGTTTTTTTTTTTTTTGAAAATAATGCACATGGCGGCCCCAAAATAAAAATCATAGTTTTACACAAAACAAAAATTAAAGTCATAGTTCATGTATGAAAAAATAAAAAATATATGGTGAACTTTAGTATAAAGTAATATGAATTTTTTGGGTAATTTACTAACAAAATTAGTAAAAATAAAATAATTAAGAAATAATTTTGCGAAATATGTAATTGAGACATAATGTAATATTAAGAAATTTTAATAATAAGAGAAATCGACACAAATTTAAATAAAGTAATTCTATAAAGAGGCTTTAAATATAAAATTACTTATTTGTGCTAAAAGATAATGAAATTAAATATATGGTATATCAAAAGAAAGCTTATTAGATCCCCTATTCATTCAAATAAACATTATTTTATTACTCACAGGAAATTAGGAAATTTGAGTAGAGATTTGTAAGAAAATGTAAAATAATAACCCAGCAAAAACTTTGATTGCCATGTAATGAGTTAAGAAGCTAATATAATAGCTCTCCACTTCTTACACATTGCACGTTGGGGTAAAAGGGGTCGAAAATGGCGCTTAATTCAGGGAGAGGTGATATCAATATTTTAATGATACGGATCTATTTTTATATTAATTATTAGGTAAAAAATGTATATTTTGAATTTTAGGATTTTTTTGGCAGAATGGTAATGTCTGTCCGTCCGTCTATACCTTAGGATTAAATGGGTCTAAAATCACCACATTATTCAGAGAAAGGTGATATGAATATTTAAGTGATCATGATTTAATATTTTATCAATTAGTTAGTAAAAAAAAGATATTTTTAGAACTCTTGAATTTGTTTTGGCAGAATAGTAATGTCCGTCCGTCTGTCTATACATTGGAAAAAATGGGTCTAAAATGGCCGCATAATTCAAGAAAAGGCTATATCAATATTTTAATAATCACAACATGTTTTGTTTTTTATTAGTTAGTAAAAAATATAAACTTTAAAAATACTCCGATTTTTTTTGGCAGAATGGTAATGTCCGTCCGTCTGTCTATACATTAGGATTAATTGGCTAGAAGAAAGCCGCATAATTCAAGGAAGGGTGATATGAATATTTTAATAACTACAACTTGTTTTGTTCTTTACTAGTTAGTAAAAAAATGCACCATTATATCTCTACCATCTTTTTTGGCTAAATGGCAACATCCGTCCATCTGTCTGTACATTGTGAAAAAATGGATCTAAAATGGCCGCTTACTTCAAAGAAAAGTGAAATCGATATTTTTATAATCACAACTTGTTTGATTTTTACTAGTTAGTAAAAAAAATGCATTACAAGAATCTTAAAAATTTTTTCTGCCTGATATATAATGTCCGTCCGTCTATGCATTGGGGTTAAACATGTCAAAAACTAAGCATACTTCAGAAAAAAGTGATATCAGTACTTCAGTGATCACTTTTGACTTTATTATTTATTAGTAAGTAAACAAATTAATTTTTATTATTAGAATTCTAAGGCTTTCTTTGCAGAATGGTAAAGTTTTCATAAAAAAAAATGGCATCAGTGAGAATAATCATTTGCGGATTGTGGTAGGTCTATATGTTTTATTTTATACTTTTTCCCCATACTTGATTGGATCGGAACTTATCAAAAGTCTATTAAATATATCTTCGTTTGATTTTTGTCTACTACATTTTCGTGAAAAATGTTTCCGGTAATTTTTCTTGCATCTTGGGTGTCTCAGAAAGTTGGCCATTTCGTAGAAGAGCATGTTTTATAATTTCTGGGCCGTGAATAAAAAAAACTTGTGGAGGATAGGAGACATACAATACCATGGATATTTATCAACGTAGTATCTGGCTGTATTGTTCGCATAGTTCCTGAATTTTTCAATATTAAATACCAAGTACCAATATAAGACACATCACTTTATAGAATATAAAAACATTACATGAAATCATGTTCATTTTAACTGAGTTCGACTGTATTAAGCAGTAAAATTATTTTGTTTATTTAAAATAATTGTACAAAACAATAACAAAAAAATAGTGAAATAACGATAAATAAAACAAAGTAAAAAAATAAAAAAAAATCTGCACTTAACCTGTTTTTGGTTTGGAGCAACTTGAGTTTTTTCACAAAAATGTAAATTTCTAAAATCGGGCAAAATATGCGCACGATTTTATTTCAGAATATTTAAGTAGACAATATGTAATATTTTTCAGACAATTTTTCAGAACAAAAGTCTTGTTATATTTTTAGTTGCATTCCATGAAATTTGATAATTAGTGCATTTTTGGACTATTTTCAAAAAATAACAAAAAATACCAGGACAAAAAATAATTTACAAATTCTTGCAGAAAAGTAAACTCAAGTACCTGTAGTTGTTGGTTCCATTTTAAAATTTTTCTTTAAAGCACTTTTTATTAAAGAAAAATTCACCGAAAGTTCATGAAAATTAAATTTTTTGCTCTTTTCTTAAAATATAAAATGTTGAACTTTGACAGCTCAGTACTCAAAAACCACGCAACCTACGTTAATGACTTTTATCGTTATTGATACATAATTTTGTCTATTTTTATTCAGTACCCAATTTTATTTAAAAAAGTTAATTTTCAAAATTCAATTAAACGCCACTTTCGACCCCTTTTAACCCAACGTGGATTGGCTGAATAACTCATTATTTTAACAAGGTGATGATATTAGAGGCAACTACTTACCCTATTTATTACTTAAAAGTCATTACAATAACTAATTACTTCCAAAGTGCTCAGTAACGCATTGATTTTAAAGTATTGCTGAAGTTATGATTAGTTATAACAATAAGAATTAGTTACATTTTAGGTTATAAATAAGTAATGAAATGTCAGGATAATTTTTTTTTTTTTTTTTTTAAAGATTTTATAAAGTTTTATTCAAAAAACTTAAGAACAACCAAAAATGTAATTAAAATAAATGTAATAAAAATAAACTCGTTTAGATAACAAATTAATTCATATGCATGTATCCCTTCCTTCTTTATATATAAAAATTATTAAAAATTAATATTTTCAAAAATCTGGTCATAAATAATTATTTCCACTCGGGTTATAAATAATTAGTCACTAAACAACTTCTTTGTAATGCAGATAGTATGTTGTTGACATTACAAAGTAACTACATCCGTAACTACATGCCATTACCAAGTTTTTGCTGGGAAATTTCTATTTTTAAAAATTTTGTTTTAACTTGTCTTCTTATATAATTTATTAATAATTTAAATTATTAAAAATATTTTTATATTTAAAAGAGATCATTATGAGAGGAATCTAAAAATACTCACACCGGTTTAGAGATTTTAGATTTTTAAAACAAAATAAAAGCGAAAAATTTCAGTTTCAAATTTTTCTATTTTTACAAATATAGCTTTTCCACGTCATATTTTTTCTCTACGGGAAAAATAAATGGTATAATAATTGTATATCAATGAAAAGGTTATTAAATTGGCTTTTTAGAAAACTATAAATCTTAAAATTATGTTAATAACTTTAGAAATTATAGAAAGTTAAATAATGAATTACAAATTTGATTAATATAAAAAAAAACAACTTTTAAAGACTTAATATTTCTTAGTAGAAAAAGGAAAAGGTATGATTATTGTATATCATAGAAAAGCTTATAGAGTCTGGTTTTCAAAAATGTATAAATATAAAAATTAAATTAATATCTTTAAAAATAATAAGAGGTGACAAATTTATCTCTTAATAATGTTATTATTTCAGTTAATTCAGATTTGATTATTTTAATAAATTCAACTTTTCCAGACCTGATTTTTTTAGTAGAAAAAGGAAAAGGTATAATTATGGTATATCATTGAAAAAGTTATTAAGTCTGCTTTTCAGAAATGTATAGATATTAAAATTATATTAATACCTTTAAAAATTATAAAAGATCAAATAATGTTGTTATACAAATTTGATTATTTAATTAAATTCAAGTTTTCCACACCAGATTTTTCTTAGAAGAAAAGGGAAAAGGTATGATTATTGTATATCATTGAAAAGGCTATTAAGTCAGTTCTTCAAAAATTTATACATCTTAAAATTATATTAATGCTTTTAAAAATTAAAAAAAAAAAAAAGTCAAATAATGTTGTCTTACAAATTTGATTATTTATAATACAGACCTGATTTTTCTAAGTAGAAAAAGGAAAAGGTATGTTTATTGTATAACATTGCAAAGTTTATTAAGTCAGCTTTTCAAAAATGTATAAATATAAATATTAAATTAATACCTTTAACAATGATAAAAGATATCAAATTTGTCTCTTAAAAATTTTACTATTTCATTAAATTCAGATTTTTCCTACCAAGTTTGTCTTAATAGAGAAGAGAAATGTTATAACTATATTATATCATTGGAAACGTTATTTAGTACGCTTTTCAGAAATATGTAAATATGTTAATTAAATTAATACCTTTATGAAATATAAAGCATCAAAAATTTTTCAAATGAAAATTATTTATTTTTTAATACTTTTTCTTAGCAAGAAAGCGAAAAGCCTACTATGAAGTCTTCGTCTGCTGAGGTTACTCCCACTCATTCAATAGACAATTCTAGTCATAATTTGCTTCTTCCCCCTTGCGACACTGATGATTTTGAGGGTGATTTCGTATCGTGGCCTACATTTAGGGACTTTTTACTGAGATATTTATTAAGAACGTACGATATAATAACGTAGAGCGTTTATGTCATTTGTTTAAAAAGACTAAGGGTGAAGACTGCACAGTGGGGCAGAATCGAAATTTTTTGGAAATAAATCTGTAACTTTTGGTTGGATTTGCACGAAATTTGGTATAGAGGAGCGTACAATGTTAAGTTTGGAAGGGGGACATAACAGACCCCTCAGGGCGGAGCTAAAGAGGCTCAAATTTGGGTACCTCTGACATTTTTTTTTAATCGCTTGCCAAATTTTTGTTTCTCGTCCAATTTCAATGGAATTTTCCGTGACTTAATAAACTTTAAAGTGGGATAGTTTCGTTTCTGTAAAAGATATTGATTTCAATCTTTTTCTGTATAACGAAGAATTATGTCAGCTATGCAATGTAATTTAGATGAAAAAAATCGTGTTTATACTTTTTCTGATTTTTGAAATTAAAATAAAATTTTTGTAAAAAAGTGTTTTTTTGAGAAACTTTAAATATTTTATCTGTTATAAAATCTTTTTTATTAAAGATATCTTAATGAAATTTTCGGTGGATGTAGACTTTATGGTATAAAATGAGAAAGTGTAAAAAACTTTAAGATTTTTGTAAAATAAATCCCACAATTCCCAAAAAAAACGACGAAAATGCCAAAAAAGGGTTTTTTCACATTTTCGGCTATAAAATCCACATTTTTCCGAAGTCCCGTAGATTTTGATTAAAAACTTTTAACAACATATTACAGATTCTTGAACTGCATTCCGTTTGCCGATTCGTGCTTAGGGATTTGAGAAAATATAGACTAAAGTCAAAACTTTCATATAAAATAGGTCGAATTCGGGAGAGTGTGTATCTTGACCAATTGAGTTATTGGGCTTGCTTTTTATTTTAAAGTCTTCCCTGTGAAGATTCCTTTCAGAAAAGTAAAAAATTATTATATGTTGTTAAAGAAAATTTTATTTTAAGGAAAAAAGAGTGTAGATACTTTTTCGGTCCAAAAAAAAAAACACAAAAAGTCGTCATTTTTGCAATTTTCAAATTCAGAAAAATTTATTTTTGGACTCGATAAATATATCGACTTAAATTTTTTGTATTCAATAGACAATTTTGTTCTTTAATTAGCTAAAGAAAAAATAAATCGGTTGGAAACGCTAGGATATATATTTGAAAATTGAGGTACTTAAAAATTCAAATGCAAATAACTCAAAAACCAAAAGAGATAAGATTGCAGGCCTTATCAGTGCCTACAATAATGTATAAAAATATTTGAAATTGAACGAGAAACATAAAATTGGCAACCGATTAAAAAATTTTTATATCAGAGGTACCCAAATTTGAGCCCATTTAGCTCCGCCCCTGTACACTCCTCTTCTAAGCCTATACCAAATTTCATGGAAATCCAACCAGCCGATCAGAATTACAGATTTATTTCCAAAAAATTTCTATTCTGCCCCACTGCGGAATGAAGGCGGGAAATTATTTCTCATTGCCCGCTTACTAATGATGCTTTTCGGTATTCCTTATCTTGAAAAGGAAACTAGTTTTTGTTTGAAATTCAACGGGGAATTGATGGTTGTCTTTGCGCTTTAATATTTAATATTTATTTCTATTCAACGATTGCCATCACTAACCATTAATTTATGGAAACAAAATTTGAAAAATAAGTCAGATTTTTCAAAATTTAGCCCTTAATTTGATTTAAAATCGATTCTTAATCATTAAAATTTTTTATTTTAAATAAAATTCAAAATCCAAATTTCCCTTAAAAAGGCAAAAACAAAATTACACCATTATACCACCCACTTCTCTACCACCCACCTATTTAATTCAACAACTCAATATAAAAATCAATTATCACTTTTAACAAACAAAAAAATTCAAATAAACATTTCACACTTAAAAAGTTAAAACCTAAAAATAGAAAAATTTTATTATTTATTTAAAGACATAATTTTATCATAGAAAAAAATAGAAATCCAACCAAAAAACTAAAACAATTTCCTGTAATGAATTTTCAATATTCAAAATAAAATAAAAACAAAAATAAAACGAATAGAAAATTAGGCCTAACTAACAACAATAAAATAATTGCCAAATATTTACTAGCAATGAATACAGAGCATTTAAATATAAAAGCAAAACTAGAGAAGAGAGTACCTTTACTATATCACATAGACCCAGTAAAAACTCTTAAACTCAACATGGCAACAATATCACATACAAAAAAAGAAGAAAAAACAATTAAACGAAAAAAAATTATCCATCATAAAAATAACAACTAAACGAAAGCCCCAAAATAATTGAAAAAATCCAACCAAAAAAAAAATTAAAATCTACATACCTAAAAGAAAACAAAAACAATTTGTTATGATTAACGCAACAACAACAAAAATACTATTCAAACATAAAAAGTTAAAGTACAAAAATATAATAAATAAAACAAAAATATAAAAAAAAATACCAAAAATAAAATAGTGAAAGAGTAAGACAAAAAATTGGCCAAGTGCAGTAGGCCATACAAATAGCAAAAGTGGGTCACTAATACTAAGATAAAACCCGAAACAAACACACGGGCATATCAAAATGATATTTACTATTTACTAGCAGAGAGCGAGGGGAAAAATAAGATAAGCTAGGAGCCAAGAGCAATAAAAATAAGAGAGGCGTATGTTTAGTAAAATAAGCTCTCACAAAAAAGCTTTTCGTTTAATTAAGAGGGGGTGTGTGGGTGGTTTGGTTTGGTCGATTTTAAATTAAAGCATCTAGAAATTATGATTGATCTTTCACAAAACAAATTTAAATTGACAAATGAATATTTATAAATTAATAAATAAAATGTTTAAAGAATAAAGAAATAAAAGAGATAATGCTCTCTCTTTTTTGACAAATACTTAACAGAGATGGTAAAATTAGTACTAAGGAAATTTAGAAATAAGAATCAATTAATTGAATCTATGAATTAAAAAATTATAGGAAAACGGAAGAATTTCTAGACTAGTTCATGACTTTTATTTTAAAAACTATAGTTTCGTTAAATTTTTTAAATCGTTAAAAATTAGATAAACTTATTTTTAGTTACAATTAAATGTATCTTCACGTAAAGCACACAGAAAAGTATCCAATATAATCTTTTTAGTTGAAAAAAAATAAGTTTCGTTAAGTTTTTTTCAATACTAAATACAAAAAAAAATAATAATATAGAATTGCTATAAAATCTATTCTTAACGAATATAGATAAAATTCTTAAAATATGCCTTCGTTAAGAAAATAAAGTTTCGTTAAGTTTTTTAAATTCACAAAAAATGAGAATTTCTTAGGAATTACCATAAGATTTATTTACATTTAACGAATATAGAAAAATCTTCTTAAAAAATGTGTTCGTTAAGAAAATAAAGTTTCGTTAAGTTTTTAAAATTGATAAAAATTATTTTTTTTTTAGGAATTGCCATAAGATCTAATTATACTTAACGAATATAGAAAACACTTGACAAAAAATGTTTTCGTTAGGAAAATAATGTTTCGTTAAGTTTTTTATATTAAAAAAACACCAAAATTTCTTAGGAATAGTCATAAGTTTTAATTATACTTAACGAATATGGAAAAATTTTCTTAAAAAATATCTCCGTTAAGAAAATAAAGTTTCGTTAAGTTTTTCAAATTAGTCTATAATTAAAAAAAATCTGAGGAATTGCCATAAAATTTATTATACTTGAGGAATATAGAAAAAATTCACTAAAAAATGTTTTCGTTAAGAAAATAAAGTTTCGTTAAGTTTTTTAAATTGACAAAAATTAAAAATTTCTTAAGAATTGCCATAATATTTATTTAAACTGAAGGAATATAGAAAAAATCCTTAAAAATAATGTCTTCGTTAAGAAAATAAACTTTCGTTAAGTTTTTTAAATTGACAAAAGTTAAAAATTTCTTAGGAATTGGCATAAGATTTATTTATACTTAAGGAATATAGAAAAATCTTCTTAAAAAATGTCTTCGTTAAGAAAATAAACTTTCGTTAAGTTTTTAAAATTGATCTAAAATTTAAAATTTTTTAGAAATTGCCATAAGATCTAATTATACTTAACGAATATAGAAAAAATCCGTTAAAAAATTTCTTCGTTAAGAAATAAAAGTTTCGTTAAGTTCTTTAAATTGAGAAAAATTAAAAATTTCTTAGGAATAATCATAAGATTTAATTATACTTAACGAATATGGAAAACAATTTTTAAAAAATGTCTTCGTCATGAAAATAAAGTTTCGTTAAGTTTTAAAAATTTGTCTAAAATAAAAAAAAAATCTTAGGAATTGCCGTAAAATTTATTTATACATGAGGAATATAGAAAAAATCATTTAAAAAAATTTTTCGTTAAGAAAATAAAGTTTCATTAAGTTTTTTAAATTGACAGCAATTAAAAACAGTTTAAGAATTGCCATAAGATTTATTTGTACTTAACGAATATAGAAAAATTTGATTAAAGATTTTTTTCGTTAAGTAAATAAAGTATCGTTAAGTTTTTTAAATTGACAAAAATTTAAAATTTCTTTCATTTCATATTTTCGATAAAAAAAATTTAAGTTTCGTTAAGTTTTTTTAATTGATAAATCCTAAAAATTTTTGATGATTTGTATTACAGATTCTTTATATTAATAAGTTATATAAATTTTTTTACTGAAATCTTTTTAGTTTCAAAAATAAAGTTTCGTTAAGTTTTAAAAATTGACAAAAATTCAAAATTTCTAAGGAACTGCAATAAGGATTGTTCAAGTTGAACAAATATAATGAAAAATAATTTTTAGCACCTTTCTTTAAAAATTTAAAGTTTCGTTAAGTTTTTTAAATTGATAAATTTAAGAAATTTTTATTGATTTGTAACAAGAATTTATTATATAAAATTAACATATACAAATCTTAAGTAAAATCGTTTTACTTTCAAAAATAAAGTTTCGTTAAGTTTTTTACATTAATAAAAATTCAAAACTTTCATAAATTTTTAATAAGACTTATTTTAACTAAACAAGTATGTAAACAAATCAGTTTTTAGATGTTTGGTTTTAAAAATAAAGTTTCGTTAAGTTTTTTAAATTTACAAAATTTTAAAATTTTTACTGTTTTAAACAGTAATTTTTATTTACTAAACGAATATACCAAAAGTTTTAGCTAAAAGCTTTTAGTTCAAAAAATAAAGTTGCGTTAAGTTTTTTTTAAATTACCAAAATTACAAATTTTGTTCTGATTTAAGCTATAATTTAAACCTATAAAACGAATATATAAAAGGTTTTTGTGAAATATTCATGATTTCAAAAATAAAGTTTCGTTAAGTTTTTTAAATTTCAAAAAATTAAAAATTTTTACAGTTTTAAACAGTAATTTTCATTTACTAAACGAATATACCAAACGTTTTAACTAAAAGCTTTTAGTTTCAAAAATAAAGTTTCGTTAAGTTTTTTAAATTTCCAAAATTAATAAATTTTTCCTGTTTTAAACTTTAGTTTAACTGCATTAAACGAATATATAAAAAGTTTTGGCGAAGTAAGTATAGTTTCAAAAATAAAGTTTCGTTAAGTTTTTTATATTTTCAAAAGTTTAAAATTTTTACAGTTTTAACCAGTACATTTTATGTACTAAACTAATATACCAAAAGTTTTTGCTAAAAGCTTTTAGTTTCAAAAATAAAGTTTCATTAAGTTTTTTAAATTTCGAAAACTAATAAATTTTTACTGATTTAAGCTCTAATTTAACTGTATTAAACGAATATATAAAAAGTTTTGGCGAAATAAGTATAGTTTCAAAAATAAAGTTTCGTTAAGTTTTTTTAAATTTCCGAAAATTTAAAATTTATTTCATTTTAAATAAAAATTTATTAAATGAATATAGCAAAAGTTCTAGTTAAAAGCTTTTAGTTTTAAAAATAAAGTATCCTTAAGTTTTTTAAATTTCCAAAATTAATAAATTTTTTCTGTTTAAAATTATAATTTAACTCTATTAAATGAATATATAAAAAGGTTTTGTGAAATACTTATAGTTTCAAAAATTAAGTTTCGTTAAGTTTTTTAAATTTCCAAAATGAACAATTATTTTTTTTTATTTAAATTGAAATTTATTTATATTAAACGAATATAGCTTTTAGTTTCGAAAAAAAAGTTTCGTTAAAAAAATTTTGAACATCTAAATAGTAATTTAAGCATAATAAACGTATATTAAAAACTTTTTCACAAAAAGCTTTAAGTTTAAAAAAAAAAAAAAAAAACAAGGTTTCGTTAAGTTTAAAAAAAAAAATAAAATACAAACGTTTTAAAAATCCTTTGAAATAAAATATTTTTTCTTGATTTTACAAAATTTTTAATGTATTTTAACTTATATAGCAAAAGCTTTAGTGTAAAGCTATCCTTCTTTAAAAAAAAAATCGTTAAATTTTTAAAAATGTCAGAAATTTAAAAGTTTTAATCATTTTAATAGTAATTTAGGCATAATAATGGTATATTGCAAGCTTTTTCATAAAAAGCTTTTAGTTTCAAAAAAAAAAAAAAAAAAAAAGATTTCGTTAAGTTTTAAAAATCTTTCGAAATAAAATATTTTTTTTTTTTATTTTATAAAATTTTCAATCTATTTTAAACGTATACAGCAAAAGCTTCAGTTAAAAGCTTTCTTTCTTTAAAAAAAAAGCTTCGTTAAGTTTTTAAAACTACAAATAATAAAAAAAAAGCTTATTAATGTTTCAACAGCATTAAAAATTGTTCTTAAATTTCTTTCGTTATGTATTAAAAGAATTATTTTATTTTATTAATTAATCAATTATTTATTTTCCCATCACTGCTTAATTTTTAACCCTTTATGAGCTTTTAAGTTTAATGTTTAAAAGTTTTTAAAAAACTATATTCATTTCAACAAAATTTCATTATTTTAATTTTCTTTATATGACGTTTTTTTTTCACAACAACAACAAAACAATCATAGAAGTAAACTTATAGCGGTTTATCTGTCACTTCATTTTAATCACGTTTTATTTTGTAATATTACATAATTTATTATTATTGTTTGTTGTTGACTGACTGTTTTAATATTTTTAGTACATTTCCATTTTCACAATACAATAACAACAATAACGTAGTCATCAGTATTATTATCATCGTCATGAAACTTAAGCATTACATTTCACATTCATTTGTTGTTGTTGGTGTATTTAATTTTTGACGAAATAATGTTAAAAGTTTAGTTAAACAAAGTTTTATTGTCATTTGCATTAATTGTTATTGTTATTATTATTTTAATCGTTGTTATTGTTGCTGTTTTCAAAAAAGTGTTTTTGTTGCCGCAATTAAAGTAAACATTAACATTACTTCATATACATACAGATATAAAATTTTCCATATAAAGCTTTCTTACTCATTCTGTTTAGGAAAACTCTTATTTATGCAATTGAGCTTTTATGTTTTGTTTCATAAATTATTGTTGTTACCTTTAATTGTTGTTTTTGGTGCTTTTTTTAGAGTGAGATCATTAAAGTTAAGTTTTTTTTTATTGTAATAAATAGTTATTGTTGTTGTTTCTAAAATTACAGTGAGGAAAAAAAGAAAAAGAGAGCGGCTTATCGTTGTATTCTTGCTGAAATTTAACAGGGTTGGTAAATTGAAATTTTTAATTTAAAATAATTTTCTTAAATTTAATATTTAATGAATTTTATTTTTTTTAGTATTTTTTTAGTATTTTATAGCAGTTTTATTTGAAAGTGAAACAATTTTCTAAATTTTAGCAACTTAAAAAACTTAACGAAACTTTATTTTTTAACTAATAATTTTTAATTTAAATGCAAGTGAAATGCATATTTAAACTGAAAAAAAAATTTCTTAAACTTAACGAAACTTTATTTTCTTAACGAAAAGAATTTATTTGAAAATTTTGTCTTAATATTAATCAATAGACGTCATACTATTAAAAACTTGAAATATATTTTGATTTTGAAAAATTTTTAAAACTTAACGAAACTTTATTTTTTTAAAGAAAGGAATTTAACAAAAAATTATACCATATTTTCTTAACATCGCCGTCATTATATTAAAAACCATAGAAAAATTTTGACCTTGCGCAATTTTTAAAACTTAACGAAACTTTATTTTCTTAATGAAAAATATTTTATTAAAACTTGTAGCAGATTTGTTTAATATATATAAAATACTAACTAGATATGGACAAAATTTTAAATTTTAGAAATTTAAAAAACTTAACGAAACTTTATTTTTTTAACGAAAGGTATTAAATAAAAAATTTTGCCATATTATTCCACTATCAGCGATGTGCTTTTAAAACCTGTAAAATTTTCTTGATTTTGGACAACTTTTAAAACTTAACGAAACTTTATTTTCTTAACGAAAAGTCTAGACTTTAAAATTTTGATATATTATTTTAATGTGGCCGATGCAGTTTTAGAATCCGTAAATATTTTTTAATCCTGAAGAATTTTTAAAACTTAACGAAACTTTATTTTCTTAACGAAAAGTATTTTGATGAAAATTTTTCTAATTTTATTTGCTATAAGTGACATACTAATTTAAACTGGAAGAAATTTTTAATTTTAAATAATTTTTAAAACTTAACGAAACTTTATTTTCTTAACGAAAGGCTTCAACTTCAAAATTTTGCTATATTATTTGACTATCAGCGATGTACTTTTAAAACCTGTCAAAATTTTTTGATTTTTAACAACATTTAAAACTTAACGAAACTTTATTTTTTTTAACGAAAAGTATTTTCTTGGAAATTATGCCTGATTTATTTAGCAAAAGTGGAATACTAATTTAAACTGGAATAAAATTTTAGTTTTAAGCAATTTTTAGAACTTAACGAAACTTTATTTTCTTAACGAAAATTTTTAGTTTCAAAATTTTGCCATATTATTTTAATACTAATGATAACTTTTAAAATCTGTAATTTTTTTTTTTTTTTTTTTCGGACAATTTTTAAAACTTAACGAAACTTTATTTTCTTAACGAAAAGTATTTGCTTGAAAATTTTGCCAGATTCTTTTTGTATAATTAAAATACCTAATTGATATAGAAAAAATTTTAAATTTTAGCGATTTAAAAAACTTAACGAAACTTAATTTTTTTAACGAAAAGTAAAAAAGTATAATTAAAATACCTAATTGATATAGAAAAAATTTTAAATTTTAGCGATTTAAAAAACTTAACGAAACTTAATTTTTTTAACGAAAAGTATTTCGAGGAAAAAATTGCAATATACTTATTACATAGGCTCCATACTATTAGATTTTACAAAAATTTTAAAATTTTATTGACGAAACTTTATTTTTTGAACGAAGACCTTTAAATTCAAAATTTTGATACTATTTTTTAGCATTCAAATCATACTATTAGAAGCTACTAAAATTTCAAAGTTTTGTTCATTTAAAAAACTTAACGAAACTTTATTTTTTTAACGAAAAGTCTTAATTTCAAAATTTTGCTATATTCCTTTAGCATTGAAGTTATATTATCATAAACTTCAAAAATTTCTGACTTTTCTCAATTTAAAAAACTGAACGAAACTTTATTTTTTTAACGAAGACACTTAACTTTAAAATTTGGTTATTATCTTTTAACACTTTAATCATACTATTAGGAACTACTCAAATTTTTAAGTTTTGTTCATTTAAAAAACTTAACGAAACTTTATTTTTTTTAACAAAAAGTCCTAACTTCAAAATTTTGCTATATTCTTTTAGCACTAAAATTATGCTAATAGAAACTATAAAATTTTTAGATTTTTCTTCATTTAAAAAAACTTAACGAAACTTTATTTTTGTTAACGATGAACCCTAACTTCTAAATTTTGTTATATTCTTCTAGTATTGAAGTTATGTTATTATAAACTTTAAATAATTTAGATTTTTTTTAATTTAAAGAACTTAACGAAACTTATTTTTCTTTAACGAAGACCTTTCTTTTCGAAATTTTTTTTATATTCTTTTAGCAACGACTTAAGAACTATTAGAAACTATAAAATTTTCTTATTTCTAATAATTTTAAAAAACTTTTTTATATTTTATTATTGAAGTCATATTATTAGAAACAACTCATCTAACCTGAGCTTTTTCTTTAATTAAATTATATTTTCACTATTTATTCAAATGTTAAAAGAAATTATATTTTTTTAATTACATTTAACTTAATAATAATTTTATTTTAAAAATTACCTTAGTACTGCATTCTCCAACCCTGCTTTAATCATAACAATTGCTCTATTTAAAATTTTACTCTAATTCTGTCTCTAGTTCTCACTCTCTTTATTAAAATGACGTCATTTTAATCTTAGTATGTTTTCTTTTTTTTTCTACAGTCACAGAAATATATTAGTTTATTTAATGATTTTAATGATTTATTATCAATATTTATTTATTTAAATAAATACTATCACCTATTTAGATTAATAATTGCATTAAATTGTCTCCATGAAATAAATTGATTAGCTAACTGTCGCCTTCTATAAAATTATTATTAATAATTTGTAAATATAAAGTTTATTAAAAAACATACAAATATAAATGATTTGTACTACAAAGACATTTTATTAAAATTTTTTTTAAAAAAGTAGCTTTTCCATTAAATTAAAAAAGTCCAAAAGTGAACACATATTAAAACTGTATTTTAAATTTCAATGCAATTCCATTCATGTGATCTCAATTCTAAAAACAAAAGTTTTAGGATAAAAATTATTCTTTGGAGCGTATGAATGGGAAATAAAGAGGAAGATTTCTCTTTTCAATTAAATGAATTGCATACAAAGAAATTAATCCCGGAAGAATATACTTAATAATGTTTTAAGTGTTAAAAATCAGATTAAAATTTATGTGCGATTTAAAAAAAAATCTTTGTTTAATATTAACTGGTTCTTTCCCCAGTCATAAATGACCATCTTAAATCATTTTTCATAGCGATCGTCCTCTATAGAGCGTCTGCGAATTTTTCAGAAAATAATACAATCCACTTACTAATAATCTAATAAAAAATGACAGTAGAAACATTTAACAATTTTAGCTAATCAAATATTTCTCATCAAATTTTTTTTAATAATTTTTAAATATTCTAGGATCCTAGTTTTTCTACAATAAACTGCGAAAACTCGTGAAAAATAAAAATAACTGTTAAATACAAAAACAAAATCCTTGTGAGCTTAGACAATAATACTCACTTTTATACCCACCATCAAAAAGATGGGGGGTATATTGATTTTGTCATTCCGTGTGTAACATGTCGAAGGAATCATCTAAGACCCCACAAAGTATATATTTTCTGGCTTCATGATCTAGCTATGTCCGTCCGTCCGTCTGTCTGTCTGTTGAAAGCAGGATAGGGCTCGAACGGGGCAACGAAGGGGGACGAAATTTGGCACAAATATTTATATTATATAAGGTTTGTTTGGTATTGAAAATGGGAAAAATCGGTAAGTGGGCGTGGTCCGCCCACTCCCATACAACTAGAGTATTTATTTTACTCGACTTTTTCATTGTTCGAATAATCAAATAACTCGAAAATGCAGTTTTTTAGTTACTCGAATAATCGAATAAATCTTTTAAGTTACTCGAGTTATTCGATTAATTTATACCTTAAAATTTTACTTGATTTTTCAATGCTTATCAAAAAGAAAACAAAAATATAGCTTAAAATAAGAAATATTCTTTCCAAAATAATATAAAATTAAAATTTGCGTAAATATTTATGAATAATTGTTTCTTTTGCTTTGATAATGCCGTTGTTTCTCTATCTATATATATAAAAGAGTAACGTGACAGACTGACTGACTGACTGACTGACTGACTGATTCATCATCCCACAGCCCAAACGGCTGAAGCTAGAGTGACGAAATTTGGAACGTAGGTAGATCTCCCACCATATAGATCCACTAAGACGGTATTTTTGGAAATTCGAATGTTTAGGGGGTAAAAAAGGGTAAAAACGGGTAAAATCGGTAACTTTATATCTCCTAAACTAATGAAGATATAAACAAAGTTGAATAGTTATCGTTATTCATTTAAAAAATAATTGGACAGGTGTCTGGTACTTTTTTGAAAATCGGCCGTTTTAGGGAGAAAACGGGTAAAAACTGTATTTTGGTACTTTTTTGGCACCATATGTATCTTTGAAACCAATCAACATACAGATAAAATTTATGTCGTATTCATAACTTATCAAAAAATGAGAAATATAAATTTGGTACTTTTTAGAAATTCAAACGTTTAAGGGTAAAAATTGTACGTATTTTTGGTACTTTTTTCATAAAACCTTTTTTTTATATTTATTGAAATATTCATATGAGTATTTTAAAATGAGATACCACTACAATTTAGAAATTTATTGGAATACAATTTTTGATACTTCGATGGGTGAAAAAAAAAGTACCAAAAAAAGGGCTAAAGGCGGGAAATTACATTTTATTCAAACTTAATAATGAATTTTCAACCCCATTAAACATAGAAACATGAAATTAAGAAAATGTAGATAGGAATTCACAAGAGTGGAATTTGTGGTACTTAAAGATACATGGTCCTATAGGTAAAAATTCAAGAGGATGGACTTTGTGGTACTTTTTTCTTCTTCTATTGGTACTTTTTTGCATTTTCTGTAATATTTAACCTAGAAATATAAAATTAAATACGCATGGTCCGATGTTGGAAAGAATTCACAAGGGGGGACTTTGTAGTACTTTTTCGTTCTTCTAATGGTACTTTTTGAATTTTCTATAATTATGAACCTAGAAACATTAAATTAGAGATATGTGGTCCTTAGTTAATGAGAATGCATAAGAGGGGACGTTGTGGTACTTTTTTGCTATTTTAATGGTACTTTTTGAATTTTCTATAATATTTAACATAGAAACATAAAATTAAAGATATTTGGTCCTAGATGAATTAGAATTCATTAGAGGGGACTTTGTGGTACTTTTTCGTTCTTCTAATGGTACTTTTTGAATTTTCTATAATATTTAACCCAGAAACATGAAATTAAAGATATGTGGTCTTAAATGAATGAGAATTCATTAGAGGGGACTTTGTGGTACTTTTTTGTTTCTAATGGTACTTTTTGAATTTTCTTTAAAATTTAAAGTAGAAACGTGAAATTAAATATACATGGTCCTATGTGAGAAAGAATTCACAAGAGGGGTCTTTGTGGTACTTTTTTGTTCTTCCAATGGTACTTTTTTAATTTTCGGTAATATTTAACCTAGAAACATGAAAAAAGGATATGTGGTCCTTAATGAATGGGAATCCATAAGAAGGGACTTTGTGGTACTTTTTTGTTCTTCCTATGGTACTTTTTTAATTTTCTATAATTCTGAAACTAGAAACATGAAATTAAATATATTTGGTCCTAAATGAATGACAATCCATAAGAAGGAACTTTGTGGTATCTTTTTTCGTTCTTCTAATAGTATTTCTTGAATGTTCTGCAATTTTCTTCCTTAGAAACATAAAATTGAAGATGTAAGGTTCTAAGTAAATCAGAAACCTTAAAATGGATTTTGTGATCCTTTCTCTTTATTCTAATATACTTTCGTAATTCTGATATTTATTTTTCATTATTCTAAGATTATAAACCTAAAATTAAAGAGGTATTGTTATTTATGGATGACATAACACCATTATTAAAAATGTTCCCAAGGGAGTTAAGAATCTTAGTTTAAATTTATTATATAGTATGGTTTTTATAAAAAATTTCCGCTAACGAAGTAGCGGGTTTACAGCTCGTATTTAATATATTCATTAATAGTTAAATAAATAGGTCTAACAAATTTGGTCTATCAATTTGAACCAAATTTTAGTCCGAAGTGCTTTTTGCAACTTTTGTGACGCTATAAAATGACTAGTTTTTACACTGTGAAAAAATGATTCCCATTTAAAGGTAATTATCAATACCTTTGATAAAAATTAAAATTAATGATGAGTTTTTATCCATTTTGGAATAATTTACGATTTTATCTCATAACCCCGCTTTTTAATTTGGACACATACTAACCTATGTACAACAGAGGTTTTCATTTATATACAAAATGTTTGTACAATATTTTTAAGTATCGAAGATCTACTAAACCCAGATTTATTTTGGGTATAAGGTTTTATAATGTTTTATTTTCAATATTTAAAAGGCATTAAGATGATCATTTAAAATTATACAAATGTATACAATTTTTAAGATAATTTACTCTTATTTCCCAAACGTATGCGTAGGAATTATAATTGGCTCTATTTTGAATTAAACCACAATTTCTACCAAAATGTAAAATATTTTATTTCTCGTTTCTTCCTATTTTTGTTATAATTTAGTAAAAACGACTCAGTATAATATTTTGCACAAATATTATTTGAATTTTCGTCCGTTATGCTGTGAAAGATATGCGAAAATATATTTATTAGTTTCTGAGTTATTGCATTTTGAAAATGAAAAAAAGCACTTTGGATCCTTTTTTTCGATAAAGTGGTTCAGCTATTCTTAACATAAAGAACGAGTTTACATGCTAAACTTAATTTTAAGTCCAAAATTCCTTCTATATTACAAATTACATTCAAACCATCACATCTTCTACACCAGACTGTGCATTTATTGGTATATAAACTATGTACTTTCATTCGTAAAACCAAAAATATGTTTTTCCAAATCAAGCTTAAATTCCTTTAATTTATTTCTTATTATTTATTATATTTATATTAAAATTATTTGAATTTTACTTTATAATTTTTTAAAGTGACGTTTAAATTTTTATTTAATTTTTGTAATTAAAAAACGACCTTTAACTACGTATTGTAATTTAGGCATATATTCGTTTCTTTTTATTAAATACAATTTTTTTTTTTTATAAATTCCAATTTATGGTATCACTTTTAGATTCGAAACATTCTATACAAATTTTGAAACATTGTTCCTAAGCTAAACTTTTTAGGAAACTAAAATTAAAACATCCTAAAAACTAGTTAAGAAAGGAAATATTAAAATGTTTTTTTATTCGAATTATTCGATTAATCGGCATAATTTGCTCGAATAAATTGTTACTCGAAATTCTTGATTTTAATTTAATCGAACAATTATTTGATTTTCATTTGTCGATTAATCGAACAAACAATATTCGAGTGAATACCCTACATACAACGTAAAATTTGAAAAAGTTGATGATGGGTATATAGATTCGGCCGGGCAAAAAAAGAGTAACTGTAATAACTCGTTTCCGGTTTGGGGGATTTTTTCATATTGATTCCAGTTTGAAGATTTTGGCGTTTTTTATTTCGTTTTCAGGGTATTTTT
Organism: Protophormia terraenovae; assembly: GCA_951394005.1. NCBI lineage: Eukaryota > Metazoa > Arthropoda > Insecta > Diptera > Calliphoridae > Protophormia > Protophormia terraenovae. The sequence goes on from OX596075.1 coordinate 22,550,625, forward strand.
TAATTTGGCGATTTTTTATTTTTTCGTTTGTTTATTGACTTTTTTATTTAAGCCCTTTCTTTGTTTTAGCATTTATTTATTTTACCTTGTAATTTTTACGATTTTTTCATTTCGGAAATTTTTTATTTTTTCCTTTCTTCGTTTTACTAAAATTTTTATTTTGTAGTTCTTGCGATTTACGATTTTTTCATTTGGAGATTTTTTTTGTTGCTTTTTTATTTTACATTTTTTTGCATTATCGCCATTTATTTTAATTTGAACATTTTTTTTTTTCTTCATTTGACCTTTTCCATTTTCTCGTTTTTTTTTTTTTTTTTTTATTTTGGCGTCTTTTTTTATTTTGTGTTTTCACTTTAGCGTTTTTTCGAAATTTTTTATTTTAGTCGTTTTAAAGTTTTTTTTTTTTTTTTTTTTTCTTTTGTCGTTCTTACGATTCTTTTATCTTGGATTTTTTAGTTTAAGCGTTTTTCTCTGTTTTGCTGTCTCTTTCTTTTTAATATATTTTATTTATTATTATTATTATTTTTTTTTTTTCGTTAAGCGTTTTTTTTTCCGTTTTGATGACTTTATTTTAGTTTTTTCGTTTTTACGACTTTTCTTGTTTTGCCTTTTTTTTATTGATTATTTATATTATTTTGGCGATTTTTTATTTCAACGTTTTTTTTTTTCGTTTGTTTTTTTTTTTTTCAATTTTAGAATTTTTCTGAGATTTTTTATTTTTTTTTTTGTTTTATCGAAATTTTTACTTTGTCGTTTTTACGATATTTTTCATTTTAGATTTTAGCGTTTTTTTTTTTCGTTAAGCGTTTTTTTCCGTTTTGATGACTTTATTTTAGTTTTTTCGTTTTAACTACTTTTCTTGTTTTGCCTTTTTTTTATTGATTATTTTTATTATTTTGGCGATTTTTTTATTTCAACGTTTTTTTTTTTTTTTTTTCGTTTGTTTTTTTTACAATTTTAGAATTTTTCGGAGATGTTTTTTTTTTTTTTGTTTTGTCGAAATATTTACTTTGTCGTTTTTAAGATATTTTTCATTTTAGCGTTTTTTTTTTTTTTTTATTTATTTACATTTTTGTCGCATTAGCATTATTTTTATACCCTACACCACCATAGGTGGTGTACAAATGACCTCTCGGAATAGAGGTTTAGCGAAAAGCAAATATAGCAATATTTTAATAAAATTTGATGATGAAAAAAAGTCTTATATAAGCGTCTATCTTTGTTTCAAATTTCATTAAGATCGATCCATAATTGACCATAGTTCCCATATAAACCCCTCTTCCAAAAATTACTTTAACGTGCATAAGTCCCATAAAAATGTCAGTATCAAGTAAATATTTGACACAAATAAGTTTTTTTTTAAGTAGAAATCACAGCATCAAGTTTTGTGAGGTTCGGTTCATAATTTATAATAGCTCCCATATAAACCCACTTCCGGGAATCGCCCTAAAATGCATAAAATCATAAAGATGTTAGTATTAATGCATTATTCAGTATTTGAATATTTTATTTTACATTTAGTAAAAGTGTTGGTCTACAATTGGCCACAGGTCTAATATAAGTCCCCTTGCCGAATTTTTATGCTCATACACAATGGTGTAGGGTATCATATAGTCGGTCTTCACCGACTATAGTTTCTCTCTCGTTTTTATTGAACCTTTTTTTACATTTTGGCGTTTTTTTTTTCTTTTGGCTACGTTTCTTATTGTGTGTTTTTATTTTAGCGTTTTTTTTTCGAGATTTTTTCTTTTGTCATACTTACGATTTTTTTTTTTTTTTTTATTTTGGATTTTTTCGTTTAAGCATTTTTCTCCGTTTTGGTGACTTTCTTTACTTTATTTCGTTTTAGCGTTTTCTTTATTTTGGCGTCATTTCCTATTTTTTCTTATTATTTTCTTCGTTTTGCTACTTTTTTCTTTTTCGACTTTTCTTATTTTGTTTTTATTTTAGCGCTTTTTACCTTTTTTTTGTCGTTTTTAAATATTTTTTAATTTTAGAATTTTTTTTCGTTTAAGCGTTTATTCCCCGCTTTGTTGACTTTTTAATTTTAACTTTTTTCATTTTGGCGTAACTTAGTCCTCATTAAATTCAGCTGGTTGCAAATTATGGAGCTAATTTCCCAGATTGACTTTCAAAGCAAATTCATGCAAATTAATTTCTAAAGAAGGTATTGTGTTGGAATCCATAGAGCAACTACCATAACACATCAAATAAAGGAGGATACAAATCCAAAAAACTTTACTCAGGATAAACTGACAATTACCCAACGAGATTATCAAAATCCTAATTGCGTTGAAACTTAGTTGGTTATAGCAACAAATTCTTCATACATCCTATATTGACGATAAGTAATATGATACCTTTAAATGCTCGAAAACTATAAAGCAGTGGGAAAATCTAGCAACTAAGTGTAGGCCCAGAATACGGGAGACAGCGACACTAATTTTTCTCTCTCCAAAAATTTGACTCAGAATAACAGCGCACGGCGCAGCGCGCTATTACAGTGATGTCTACTTTTAAAAAATTTAATAAATTGAGCCGCTAAATAAAGTAAAAAAATATATTAAATTCAAAGTTAAATATTTAATAAAAAGTTGAATTAGTTTTGAATTAAAAATCAAAATATTTATATTCTATATAATTTCTAAAGTTTCATCCAAAAAATATTTCATTTTACGAGAAAATTTATAGTTTGAAACTACTAAAAAAAATTCAAATAATACAACTTTTCTACTAATACTAATTATGATATTGTTGGTTTTGATTTTTTATTTAATTAAATAATGATTTTTAACAATATTGTTAAATCAAACATCTTTTAAATATTACTGCATAACAAAAATTTTTTTTGGTTTGGTAACGTTTTTTATAAGATTCGATTACTACTTTATTTTTAAGTGTATGCAACACTTTACAGTTTTTTGTTTACGAAAAAAAAAAAACAAAAAACTAGGTAACCATATTGAGTGTGTGTGACAGAAAATTCAAGAGAATGAGAAGTGTCGCTCTGAAAATAAAATAAATTTTATTCCATAGCGACAGTGAGCAACGTTGTTTATCTGTCAAATTTGTATGGAAATATCGCTGTCTCCGGTATTCTGGGCCGACACTAAAGTAGGAATAAGAGCCCAAACACAACCAAACGGATTTCAATGTTGTTTTCCGCTCTAAGAGAGAAATGCAAATTAAATGAAGACGGCGTCCAGCAGCGGATTGTTTTTGATTCTTTATATTTTTTGTGTTTGGCAACAACAAAACTACATATAAAAAATATTTATCTTCCTCTCTTAAATTCCATACATAAAAAATATAAGGCAAATCTATCTTTCTCTTTCTTTCTTATATAAATTTAATGTAAACTTATGTGATTCATTTTGCAACAACGGCAACACTGACAGAGAGGGAGAGTGAGAAAATGAAAGCTTTTGAGAATCAGTTGTGAAATTAAAATAGATTTTAATTTCCAGCGGATTCCGCTGTGTTGTTTTAAGGCCCAACCACTCAAAAAAAAGTCATCGTATCGCAATCAGCTGTTTCAACCAGCTTTATGCAGATGTGTGTATGTAGCTATTGACACAAAGATTATAGGTAGCGTATCGCAGAAATCTACAGAAAATAGATTTTTACGTAGCTGCGTGAGTTTTTAACAACCCTGTAATTAATTTTGCTCACAAAATAACCGAAAAACAGGGTTGTTTACACAATGAATGTTGAAAAACATATGTTACGTTTACTTTTGTTGACTGGTTGAGCAAAATGTTTCACGCTACTTTTCTTCATTCTACGTTGCGATGGAAAGTTGACTGGTTGGGGCTTTAGTTGCCAAATCTTAATATAAAAAAAATAATTCGATAGGTTGTGTTTGGGCTCTAACAAGGAGTGAAAGAAAACTATTATTCCATATAAGTTGCATAATATATCAATTATCGTTGGACAATTAAGACAATTGGAAGGTGTTATAATGTAATATTTGTCTGTGGAAAAATAAACTTGATCTACTAAAGATTCGCAAAACAAAAAGAATGAAATAATACATAAAATGCAACTTATAATTAATGACCTAAAAAATTCCTAAGCTCCAAACATTTTGATTTTTAGTAACGATTACCGCACAAACATATTAACAATTTTCCAACATTTTTAAAAAATTTCTCCCCCCATATAACCTACAACTCTGCATAAGGCACAATTACAGCAATTGCATATAAACATTTATTTCCACAAAATACTGGTACAAATAAAAATTAAATTAATCTTTAAATAAAATAATAAAATAAACAAAAATAAAAAGAAAAAGTAAACAAAATATTAAACTTATTGCATTAAAAAATTAAAAAAAACGACAATTTATTTAAATAACAGTATAAATGAAACTTTTGTAATAAAAAAAAGCAGACAAGACCTTCCACAACAGAAACAGCAGAAAAGCAAATGCATAAGAATGTTTTTGTTGTTTACAGTCTACTATGTGAAGGTAAATAAGGAGAAGAAATAGAGGAAGCAGAGGAAAAAAACTGAGACAGAAGCCATCGACAACAAAGAAAGAAGTGAGTTGTCAATCAGGCGTCTGTTTTTTCGTTAATAAAAAAAAAAAAATAAAATAAATAAACAAAAAAAAAAATATTGGCGTCACCTGCACTGAACGTGTTTGCAAAAATGCAAAAAAAGATGAGTTGGATTTTTATGACATTAAGAAATATTTAAAAAAAAAATAATAACAATTTGTTTATTTAACAAGGAAGCAAAATAAACGAAGGCAATTTGAAAACAAAGAAATTTTTAGACAAAAGAGAAAATAAAAATGGAAGTATGAATCAAAATGACAGATGCCTTGAATGGAAAAGTTGTTAGTAAAAGTAAAAGGGAAATTATTTACAGTAAATATTTAAATTTTAATAAATTAATTTTCCTTTTTATTGAGGGAAAAATAACATTTAAGATTTTTCATGTTACGTTTTAGTACATCTTCTAGACCTACCTCTCAATAATTACTATATTGAAGCCTATACAGTGTTGCCATATGAGGTGATTTTTTCCCAAATCGGGTATTTAAAGTTTCATTTGGAGGCAGATTTTCGTGAGTGCAAATTTGGGAAAAAATGGAGATTACATTTCAAAATGGCAATTTTTGGGGATGTTGATCTTTGGGTTTAGGGACATAAGCTAAAAATTGTCCTGTCAACACTATATTATAATTTTATAACAGTATCAATTACATAGAGTCTATATTAGAGAAACGTCTTATTTTTGTTTGAGTTGCAGATAATTTTTTATCTCTGTCAATTATAGGGGAAAACGTATGTCATAATAAACCATGCAAAAAGTACCAACAACAATCAAGATGACGTTATTTGCCAAGCATTATCAAGACAAAGTTGTCAGAGCTCGAGAGCTGACAATTTTTTTAACTCTGCAATAATATTGACAAACTCAGTCTACATTAGACAAATCTTTATCATGATAAAATTTTGAAGTTTGTCTTGATAAAAATTTGTCTAATGTAGACACTATGTAAGTCCGGGTTCACACACAGCAATTTTTCTTGCCGCAATTCTGACTTCGTAGGCGAGAGAAGCAAAGAGAATGTAAAAGTTTACTTTTCCCTTCTCCTCTCTCTTCTATAAACTCAGAATTGCGGCAAGAAAAATTGCTGTGTGTGAACCAGGAATTAGACTCTTTATGATGTTAGAGGCAGAGGTCCAAGTCGATAGGAAATATTCGGCGGCGGCTGAGCAAAAAAAACTATCGGCGGCGGCACTTAGCCGGTTAAAACCAATGCCTCTCAGAGGAAAAGAAAATAACAATAAGAGATAGATTCTAAAATAAACGTTATTACTCTTCATTCCTAATTAATTCCAAAGCAGTCTCACATTATACAGACCCTAGAACAACAACACTGTCGCACATATTATTATTATTTTTTGTAAAATGTTTAAGAAGGTGAGATAATTATATCGTATATAAAGTTAGACACCCCAAACATTAATGTTTTCAAAGTGTTAATTTATATAATTTGTTTATTTTTTTTTTTAATTTGAGTTCCTTTCAAAATTTGATAAAAGCTAATATTAAAATCAAAATATCGACTAAGCTTATTCAGTCAGCTAGAAATATTAGCAAAAATAAGTCGAACGATTCGTCGGCGGCTCTTGTTTGTAATAAGTAGTCGGCGGCGGCGCAAAGCCGGCTTGGAGCCAATCAACTTGGGCCTCTGCTTAGAGCGCACCACTTTAAAGCAGCTCGCCCGCAATAATGTTTTCCAGAATGTTGAAATGATCCAGCTTATTCCTTTCATTATGAGAAAATCGATAAACAAATGACTAATTTTAAGGAAAAAAAATAGTAGAACTTAACATTGCTGCAATCATGATTCCAAACTAATTGAAATTCTTTAAAATATATCAGAAATACCTTAGGATCTAAGAAGTTTTTACTTGAAGGTTTGTGTGCTTATCGCAAGGGAAATGTTATTTCTTAACTATTTCGATAGAATTTCCCATGGCCAAGAGTTTTATAGCAATTTGGATATCATTTATTAACTTTAAATCATTAACTTTAGGAATTTTATAACCTTCAAGAATACTATTTCTTCCGCTGTGATTTTAGGTGGCAGTTAATAACTGCTGAGTATTAAATTAGTCTTCAGGCAGAATTATTTCCTGAATTCTCATCGGATGACATAAATAAACCATTTAAGCCATTAAAAATCATCTACGATTGTTAAATTTCTGGGATGAAATTTTTGTTTTCGATATAAGAAATCTATCCCCAATCCGGCTCCAACAATAATCAATCAAAAATGGTCCTTCACTCTGGATAAATGGATCCAGAGTAAAAGTGGTCCTTCACTCTGGATAAATTATAATCTATAAATTTAATTTTATTATTCTAAGAACAGTGAAACATTCCGAGGAAGAATATCTTAAATTGCATACCAAACAACTTAGAATGAAGCGTAATCTTACCATATTTGATAATCAAACTTCAAAATCTCAAATATTAGACTAAATCTAGACAAATCCTACAACACCTCTTTCGAAATTCAAGAAAATTACTTAACGATAATATTCTTAAGAATTATAACAGTTGAGGACCTAAAAAAAATATCTTTTACGAAACCTTCAATGAAGTGGAATGAACTTTTTGAGCTACTCACTCTATAAAGCCAATAAATTATTGGATATTAAAAGCTAAGGCGGGCTTAGCTCTTCTGAGCGAATGAGAGACTAAATTGAGGCAAATTTTTTATTCGACGGATTGATAATCTACAATTTTTTCCAAAATTAAGAACATATCTAAACGATTACATTCTAAGCATTTGCTGAGTATCTCAAAAATGTCTCTGACCAAACCATCAAACAAGCGGCAACAGCTATTCTCCCAAAAATTATATTTAAAACCGAAAAATACTACCCATCTATGACGTTATTCTGAGAAAATACTCTTGTCGAACTAATAGCTGTGGATCTCAAAAATGTCCTTCATAAATCCTTCAAGGAAATGCTTTTTAATCTACAATAGTTATTTTAATTCTTATTTGCTTAAAATGATATTTGAAAAGTTTCCACCTACATCAATAATTTGAGAAAGTGACGCAAAGACACAAAAAACCACTCATAGGGAAATTACAGCAGACTCATACATCATTAGTATTATTGAAGATATTGGAGGCAGTATTAATTACAAGGGATTATAGAGGCCATACTATTATACAAGCGAATAAAGAGATTAACTATCCGAGGCTGTGATGATGTAATAATTGTCCTTACATCGTTAGATAAGTTAAGAAAAATGAAGGCTAAAATTATGGAATTCTTGACATGAAGAGTCATATTAGAGAATGGAATGATTTATGTAAAAATTGTTGTCGAAGTTTACATTGATATTGCAAATTTTCTATAGTCCTAGATAATTTTATGAATTTGTTCTCTCGTATTTGATCATAAAGGTCACATTACACTATATTTATGATTTATTCGATAACACTAAAAGGTCGAGTAATAAGTCGAAGAAGTTATAACACAGCATAGCATTATGATGCCTATAATTCTTCATTTAATTAGCAGCTAAATTGCTAACACTTTAAAGAGCAAAAAGCATTTTAAATACTCCTACTTTGAGTGAGTTGAAATCACAGAGGTACAAAAACATAAAGGACTCCATATAAGATGCTGCACCAAAAAGGATGTCAGAAGACATTGTTTCCACTAAAATATAAAAATATGCTTCACTACCTAAAAAAAATGCTATTCATAACGTAGTGTATATTGGAAGATTTTTTATCAAGACAAAATAAACGCATATTTATGGCATTAATGTTTATACATATATATGCATTTTGACAGCTGTAACAACCAAAAATAATGTTCAATTGTTTGACTAAGGTTACCTTGTATACATTAACACTGATTTTTTACACTATATATAGACACTAGCAGCCGTATTCAACTTGACAAATTACATTTGAACTTGTAACTTGACAAACTTCTAAAATACCTTGCAGAGAACCAAGCCGGCCGGCTCAAAATAGGCGGCTAGCCGCCGCCGCTTAATTTTTCAAGCCGTGGCCGCCGCCGACATGTATCGGCTTAAACGGCTGAGCCGGCTCAAGGTAAGCCGCCGATACAATCGACTGCGCCAAAGATAAAAAAATATTATAATTAATTTTCTGTACTTTTGGACTTCAGACCCATTTATGACTTATATTTTATTTTTTTCTGCCATAATATATTCAAGAAAACGTATTTTTCGGCGTAATGTCCTCTTAGAACACACTTTACTCTTTTGTTTTTTATAATACATTGAATACACTACTGCCACCTATACGTATGTTTACCGCACTAAAATTTTTTTATTTTTTGCGCCCAAAAAAATTTTGGTTTTTCTAGGAAAAAACGGCAAGCCGACATATAAGCCGCCGCCGGTACTGTCTTGTGTAAGCCGCCGCCGACCAAAATATGCAGTGCAACCGCCGCCGACAATTTCGCCTCGGCTTGGTTCTCTGATACCTTGACAATCAGTTCATTCAAGGACGTCTGTTACGTAACTTTGAGTCTACATTAGACAAATTTTTATCAAGACAAACGTCAAAATCGGTGCAAATCTATACAAGGTAGCCTCAGTTAAACTGCTGATTATTATTTTTGGTTGTTACAGCTTTCAAACTGTATACATAAAAAACATTAATGAATTCGCCATATTGTTGTTTTTGCACAATTGTTGCCACCTTCCATAAATTCGAGTTCATTTTGACGTTTGTCTTGATAAAAATTTTTCTAATGTAGACTCAAAGTAACATGTGAGTACCCACACACATAACTCTTATAAGCAAAATGTGTCAGCTGATTCGTTACATTTACGGTAGAATAATGAAGCCTTAAAGAAAATTGAATTCTATAGTGAAGGAAGTATTTGAATGTTGTGATGATGGACTTATAGACGGAAAATAAAGCGCTTCTTATTAACTATGGGTTTATCTTCCTGTTAAGTCTTGGATAATTTGATAATTTTGTTTTATAGCTAAAATTAAAAAAATTGTCAAAGTCGGGGTTCACACACAGCAATTTTTCTTGCCGCAATTCTGACTTCGTAGGCGAGAGAGGTAAAGAGAATGTAAAAGTTTAGTATTCCCTTCTCCTCTCTCTCCCATAAACTCAGAATTGCCACAAGTAAAATAGCTGCGTGTAAATCCGGACAAATAAGAAAATTAAAAGCTGTGATTATAAAATACCTGGAATAGAATGTATACGAGGAAATTAGATCGCTATCTCGAAGACTAAAGGCTAATTTAAAACGTTGCTAACTGATATGGCGCTAAAGCTTTATAAGTTTGTTAAACTTGTAGGATTGATGATATCGCAGTTTTTGATTCATTTAAAATCTGCTGATTCATTAAAATTTGGTTATGGCGATTTAGAGAATCACTGAGACCTTTAGAAATAATTAAAAAAAATAAGAATTTTTTTACATAACATTACATCTTCTGATGGGATCAGCAGAACCTGATTAGAGTTAGAATCCAGCTCTAAAAAGTCTTCTGGTCATTATGAAATTTAAGACCACATTTCTATCACAATGATATGCATCTAAAGTTTAGGAGTTGTCTAGATTTGATTCATTTCATTAACATTTCACTTCGAGGCTTCTAATCTCGAAAATATAACCATCTTCGTTTAAACCTAAATGCAAATTTACTGCTAACGGTCTAAAACTATGTGATAAAAAGGGGTTGCGACTGAAGCATTAAGTTTACGGCTTCTGAACAAAGGAATTTGAGATAGCATTGAAACTACAACTTTCTTTGGACGTCTAGATTTGCAACTTCTGAATTGCATAGAAATTTGGAACAAGGGTGAGGTAAATTTCATCACTGACGACTATAAACTTGGCAGAGAAGTTCTCACGGTTAATGGTCTTACTGGATAGGAATACTCTCAGACTTTGTCATGCACAACGAATTCTGTGGAAGATCCTACTACAAGGAGAAAGAATCTGTCAAAAGCAGACGTTTCTTTGGTAAAACTTTCATTGCTGATCTAGACGATCTGGACAGTCTGGATGTAAACAAATCTTCAACTTTATTAAATGTTGGGATATTATTTTAAATGTTCCAACTCTGTAGCTAAAGAAATTAAATTAATAAGGATTTACTAAACACAGAGAGTAAAATGACTTCGGTTTCGATCGCATTGACAACTGTGTGACTTCTTTGTCATTATTTAATTTTGTTGTGATTTAATAATTTCATACTTATATGATGTCAAGTTGACATCAAAACGTCACAAAATTTGAATAGATACAACTTTAATACACAATTGACACTGAATGTTGTCATTTTGTACACCAATGTGGTTGATATTTTTCTGGGTAAAGAAAATTTTATAAGAATTCTTTTAAGTGGCAAAGTATACCACGCTTATAAGGGACTATTAGCCAATCACGTGACCTCTAGAAAATCCAAAGAAGAAGACAAATCGTTAGAGGATTCTAGGAGATACTACTTTTGCCTAACATTTTCCTAAGGAATCATGTTTCCTCCATTCAACTTCTTTAAGCCCTGTAGTAGCAAAAACTAATTTGTTTTAAGTTTTAATTAATTAATTTATCAAAAAATTCTAATTCAAACCTTCTAGGCTTAATTGTAGGAGGGTTTTCTGTGAAAACATTCTCAAGTGCTACAAGGTAAGAAAAAAAAACTAATTAAAAATTAAAAACTTCTAAACTAAAAATACATATTAAAACTAAAACATGAACTAAAACGCAACAAATTTTAACCTAGATAATAAATTAAAACGAAAAATTATAAAATAAAATGCAAAATTTATATTAATTTTTTTAAAACTAAAATCATAACTTAATAATGAATATTTAATATAAATTTTAACAAATAAAAATAAATGCATTTTACTTGTATAATAAATAAAACAGAAAGAAAAAAATAATAAAAAAACAAAACAAAATAATAAATAAAGAAAACACCAACAACAATTGCAATATAATAATAAAAACAACAACAATAATAATAATAAAAAATAAAAAATGTAACTAGGTCAGGGTACATCCCCAATACAATGAAAAATAAAAAGAAATCAACAACAACAAAACCAAAACAAAATAACAAATAAGGAGAGATATGTACAATATGCACTTTAAGAGAAAGAGAGTGAGACGTATGAATGAGTAAGAAAAATACAAATGGCGACTATTTATAATAAAAATAAAAAATTACCAAAAAAAAAAAAAAAAAAAACCGGGTGGAAAAATATAAAGAATGTGTTGTAGGTCGAGGTAGGTGGTGGTGATGGTGGTGCAGGTGGTATGGGTTGAATTAGTGGTTACAAACATTCATACATACGTACATTTATGAATCTATAAATGTATTTAGTGATGGCCATTTAGCGGTGGCAAATAAATTACTCTCATAACTAATTGGGGTCGCTGTTGTTAGAGGCGTCAGCGACGCGGCCGGCAAAGTGCAGTACAAAAAAATGCAACGCTGTTTTTTAAATGAATAAGAAGAATTTAGGAAAAAGACAGAGAGAGAGAAACTAAAAGCAATTCATCAAATGTAAACAAAATAAAAATAAAACATTAAATAAATATATGGGAGTGTGTTGTTGGGGGGTAGTAGACACAATGTAAACAAACATACAATGTTGTATGATAACAAGGATGCCAGATGGTGGTGGAGGTATAAAATGCTTATTTTGCATTTGTAATTAAAAGAAATTTGTTTAAAAAGAAAAATAATATTTAGAATTACTGAATGTAACATTTTAAGAAATCATTCCATTGAAATTAAATAATATATTATTAAAAATTGTAAAATTAAATTTTAATAATTAAAAACATTATTTGAAATTAATATAAAAAAAAAATTAAATTTCTTTTATTAAAAAAAATTAGATTTAAAAAAAAAAATTGTTAAAAAGAATGATTTAATATTATATTTGATATAAAAATTAAATGTTGCTAAAAAAAATAATATTTTTAAAATTTCATAAAAAATGTATATCCTTTAAAATTGTTTTATTGACAAAATTTTCAACAAATCGCAATAATTTGTAAAATTTTGTATTTAAAATAAAATAAATATTAGAAATAAAAAAATTATAATTAATTATTATTGAATAAAATAGTAAAATATTAAATATTAACAAAAGTAAAGAATTTCCTTTAAGATCTTTTAAACTCAAAATAAAAATAATAGAAAAAAATTTTAAAAAATAAAACTTATTATTAAAGAAAACTTTTTTTATTAAAAATTTAATTTTAAGAAAAATAAAATTTTTTGTTTTCTAATACAAATTACCTAAAAAAATATTAAAAAATATTCCAAATGTTTTAATGTTAATAAATTAAAATTATTTAAAAACTAAATTAAATTAAAAGAAATAAATGTAATCCCAAACGATTAAAGCTAGAAAGATGAAATATGGACTGTAGATTGGTCTCCTAACGAATAGATCTACTAAGACGGGATTTTTGGAAATTGGAATGTTTAGGGGGTGAAAAGGATAAAAACAGATAAACTAACAGAGATACAAAAAAAAATTGAATAGTTATCGTTATTCATTTAAAAAATAATGGGATAGGTGTCTGGTACTTTTTTGAAATTCGGTTCTTTTAGGGAGAAAACGGGTTAAAACTGTAATTTGGTACTTTTTTGGCAACCTATTTATCTTTTAATCCAGTAAGCATTGAAATAAAATGTGCATCAAATTAGTATCTTATCAAAAATTGGCGAATATAAGTTTGGTACTTTTTGGAAATTCGAACGTTGAAGGAGTAAAAATTGTACCTAATTTTGGTACTTTTTTTCACAAAATATTTCTTTCTATATACTGACACATATATATGAATATTTTAAGATTAGATTCCAGTACAATTTAGAAATTCATTGGAATACAATCTTTGTTATATTCAGGGGGATTAAAAGTACCAAAAAGGTAATAAAATCATTAAATTAAATTTTATTAAAATTAAATAATGCATTTTTTATTATTTTAAACCTAGACTCATGAACTTAAGTACATGTAGTACTAAGTGAGTGAGAATTTACAAGAGGGGATTTTGCGGTACTTTTTTGTTTTTCTTATGGTACTTTTTGAATATTCTATAATAATGAACCTAGAAATATGAAATTGAAGATATATGATCCTAAGTGAATAAGAATCCATAAAATGGGACTTTATGATACTTTTTCATTCTTCTAATGGTACTTTATAAATTTTCTACAATATTAAACATAAAAACATGAAATTAATTATGTGGTTAAGAATTCAAGAGGAGGAACTTTGTAGTACTTTTTCATTTTTATAATGGTACTTTCTGAATTTTCTATAATATGAAACTTATAAACATGAAAATTAAGGTAGTACCATATGTAGGTAAAAATTCAAGAGAGGGAATTTTTGGTACTTTTTGAATTTTCTATAATATTTAGCTAAAATCATAATATTATAACTGTTCACGGTAGTTAGGAATCATATTTAATTTTACCGGTTTTTTCACTTTTGGTATTTCATTTTGTTTTTTCTAAATTAATAGGCTAACGTTTTTATCTGGGATATATAGGAGTTCTGCATAATCGGGTTAATGCTATCTATATAAAAGTTTGTCCGTTTTTTAATTTTATTCATTGCTTTAATACTTATGATTACCGTGTAGCCGAATTGTCTGAGAAACCCCGTGCCGCAGCAATTTTATTTCATTTTGTAACAACAAGGTTGTTCACGATAGGCTGGTTATCAGGTTATGTGATTATGTGGTTATATTAAAAACATAAAAATTCATTACAAAAATAATCAACTTTTCCCAACTCCTACCCTTGTTTATAGATTATGTAATTATCTGTTTATTTGTAGTGTTGAAAATTATTAAAAATTGAAACAAGCAATATATTTTGTTGTTTTTAATATTACTATATAATCACATAACCTGATAACCAGCCTATCGTGAACAACCTTTTTGTGTTATTTAATAAAAATGTTTAACAATTAATTTATAAATGATTTTTTTTATTTATTTCATTTTAAAACTAAATAATTATTTTTTTTTTTTTTTTTTTTGTAACATATTTTTTTGTTATTCAAAAATTGTCTTTATTTTAATTTTTTTTTTATTAATTTACATTTAAAATTCATCAATCTATCCAATAAACAAACAATTTAACAAACTTCTGTTTTTAAATCAAAATAATCAACAAATTCCTATAAAATCGCATATTCCCCACAAAACAAACGTTCAAATTACTTGTTTTATTCATCTGGCAACTTTCCTTTCCTAAAATGCATAATAAACATGACGTAAAGCTTAAAACAAAAACAACTACTAATACTAACGTAAGCAAATAAATTGCATATTTTTAATTCATATAAAAAAATAGTTGGCAGTACTCCATTAAAGTAACAATCACCAACATCAAAAATTATAATAAAACGCAACACACAATTAAACGCACTTATAATAATATACCACAAAACAAAAGCAATAACAACATCTTTATTTATTTACCTACTCCCTCTCTCTCAACCTATGACAAATGTGCATTTAAAAAAAAAAAAAAAAAAAACAAAACAAAAAATAAAAACAAATTTTGCATTATTTGGCCTTAGAGAAAATGTTTGCTTTAAGCTTAGCTCTCTTCTTAACTCTTCACCAACACTCTCTCCCCCACATACAAAACAAATGCAATTTGTTTTTTTTTTTTTTTTTTTTTGTCTTCTTCTGCTTTAAAATTTTTGTTGGAAAAAAATATAAATAAAAATGTGGCACAAGGTCATTAGGCGACCCACTGGCATACATAAGAGTTAGTATTATTATTGTTGTTTTTATTTTTTTGCATTTAAATAATATTTAATGTTTGTTGTTGCAGTTTATTTTTTTAATATAAATTTTGTTTTCACTTTTTTTTTTTTTCTAGTTATTTTTTACACTGAGTTAAGGTTAAATGCAATGGGCATCATTAATAACAATGACCATTATATTAAATTTTAATTAAATTGTCTATTTAAAAATCCTTTTTTTAAATTTCTAATGCATCTCTCATTTTTTTAGGTCTTGCCACTCTCTTCCTTTTTTTTTTTAACAACTTAATTTACTCTTTCATTTTTGTTTAGTATTGCATATTATGTACGTAAGTGAATAGTGTGTGAGTGTTTTTTTTTTTTCTATTTAAGTGTTTTTGTTTATTGCACTTTTTTCTATTTCCATTGATTGTATTTATTTTGATGTTGTTATAATTTAATTAAAATTTATATGTTTTTAATTAAATTATTCTAAATAATAAATATTATTTCGAGGTTGTAAATGGCAGCTATTGTTTGAGTGATTTGTTTTTATAAATTATAGCAATTTTATTTTAGTTTGGGGGGGAGAGGAGTTGGGTTAAAAACATTTAATTGAATCAGTTCTAAGTAGGTAAAGGTAAAAAGTGAAATTCTTGCAACCAATAGGATTAATGCGAAAATCAAAATTATTTATAGAGAATATGCAGCCATAATAACTTTTGAAAAAGTAAATTATAAAAATGATTTAAAATATTCCAAAGCAAGATTAATTTCACCATTAAAGACATCTCGTTGAGACTCATGGAGTTAGGGTCCAATGAGTCGTTACTAAAGTTTAATGATTTATATGGAATCAACAATATACAGTCATTATATTCCATCGTTTTAGAAACAGCAATATAACTGCAGGTCTAGATGCCATAGTGGGATCAGAAATACGATGCATCCAAGAGAAATGTCTCTAAAAGAAAAATCCCAATATATAAAAAAATAAAACGTGATCGTTAAAATATTGATTTCACCTTTCCCTGAATTAATGCCATTTTCGATTTTTTTTTAGCCCAATGTGCTATTGTGCGACTATTCACCTCTAGAGCTTAGGTCTAATCATTAGGTTATCAAGGTTGGTTCGGGATTCATGCGATCTATCTGAAATTAACCATAAATGTAAATTCATTCCTTAGAAGAACTTTATTGTAATAGAACAGCAGAAATAAGTGTCGTATTATTGTTATTAAGTAGACAATGGAATTATAAGTAAGATTTCTAAGAAGGAAACAGCTCATGGAATCTGACGTAACCTTCTTTATACGCTGTTGGAAAAAATAATAGGGACGACCCTTACTTTCTCAAACAGATGCAAACAGTTTCTTTATATTAAGTTTTTTTTTTTTTTTTTTTTTTTGGTGTCCCGCTATTTAACTGTTCCTAAAATAACGGAATTTCATTATTTGTTTACTTTTTCTCTTTTGCGCTTTTATTTTATATTTATTTGCAAAAAAAATCAGTGAAGTTGTAATTTCAATTGGAAAAAAATAATAGGGACGCAATAAAAATTATTATTTTTAACATAAACATATTAAAAATCCATAAAGCAAAGTTTATGTGATTAATTTAATCATATTGGTTTCGTGTTTATGATTTATGTTTTCGATAAATAAATTTGAAAATGGGTCGTGGTGTTCATTGTACTGAATCTGAAAAAAAATTTATTCTTTAATTAAATTCGGACGGGTTATCAATTAGAAAAATTGCACAGATAATGAAGTGTTTCAAAACTAAAGTATTCAATGTGATTCATTCGAAAAAAAGTCATGAAACTAGAAGTAGAAAGCGTAAAACGTCAGCGCGTTTTGAACAACGTTTGGTTCGATTTTCCAAAAATAACCCCTTTATGTCATCAAGTAGCCTTTAAAATGAATTGTGTGCTTCAGTAACAAGTCGAACAATAAGAAATAGGCTGCAGGAATGGGAAGCAGTACCACTGTTGAGCATGAAAAACATACAAAAAAGATTGGAATTTGCCAGGCGACACCTGTGCCGTAAAAACTGGAACAACGTACTATGGTCAGACGAAACAAAAGTCTATTTCTTTGGATCTGACTGAAAATCATTTGTACGTCGTCCTGCAAATGCTGAATTTGATCCAAAATATACCAAAAAAAACCGTCAAACACGGTGGTGGTTCTATAATGCTATGGGGATGTTTTTCGGGCTCTGGAGTTGGTCCAATAGTTTGGATTCAGGGAAAAATTAATGCTGCTGACTATATAGACATTCTCCAGAATAAAATGCTTCCATTTGCTGAGTATGAAATGCCACTAAAATGGGAATTCATGCAGGACAATGATCCCGAGCATTCCGCTAGAAGCGTCAAAACATGGTTTCAGCAGAATGAGGTGCCTGTAATGGAGTGGCCGTCCCAATCACCGGACTTAAACCCCATTGAGTATCTCTGGGGAGTGCTCAAAAATAAAATTGGTAGCTTTAAATAAAAAAATAAACAAGAGTTGTGGGAAAAAAATCAAGAAACCTGGTACTCAATTCCGCTCGAGGTATGTGCGAATCTTGTGGGATCTATGAATTGCCGTTGTCAGGAGGTTAGAAAAATGAAAGGATCTTCAACCAAGTATTGAAAAAGTATTTGGAAATGATGGTAATGTTAAAAAAAAAATAATATTTTTTCCAAAACATTAAGTGTCCCTATTATTTTTTGCAGGCATTTAAAAAAAAATATATATATTTTTTGGCAGAACTAGTTCCTTATTTTTGCTTTATAAGTTAAAATATTTGAAGTTATTTAATTTTATGTATATACTTTTTAATATTTATGGAATAGTAAATAAAAAAAAATAAGAATATATTGAAAAATTAGAGTGTCCGTATTATTTTTTCCAACACTGTATATAATCGTTATTTCTTTTAATATGAATTCCCAATTTTCTAAAAAGGATTTTCTACTTTCAATTTAAGATTCATTGCAACAACAGAGAATTGAAATTAAACATAAAGACAAATAAAAACGAGAATATGATTTCCGAAATTTGCGGAAAGTTACCTAATATCGGGCCTATGGCAAATTATGAAACAATCCTTATGAAATTAGTTAATATGATTTTTGCTTATATGAAACTTATTCGTGTCAAATTTGGGGTCAATAGTGATAGAAAATAGCGACTAACCAGTGATATATCACAAATCTGGTATATAAGAGCCGGGATACCTTGGTACGACATCATATAATCTATACTTTTATACTAGACTGGCTTTTTAGTTGTGGTCCTACGGGACCTCGTTATAGTCTACACTTCAAACTAGGTTATAGTCTGGACTTTAAAGTTTAATAAAGTTTGGACTACTGACTAACGTATACTACAGACTATAGTCTGGACTAAAGAGCATTAGTCTGGACTACCAAAATACATTATATTCTGGACTTCAAAGCTTACTATAGTTTGGAATACAGCCAACTTTATAGTCTGGACTACAAACTATAGTATAGCCTGGACTACAAACTGTAGCTTCGAATACAGCCTAATCTATAGTCTCCACTACAGACTATAGTGCAGATTACGTTATAGTCTCGACTACAAACTTCTGGACTTCTGACTACTACAAAGTTTGGACTACAGACTAACATATATTGCAGACTATAGTCTAAACTATAGGGCAGACTACAATAGACTACTCTATAGCGGTGACAACGTTATAGTCTCGACTACAAACTACTTTATAGTCTAACTACAGACTACTGTAGTGGCTGTGGTTTGAACCCAAATTACGGAAGATGTGAGGTTAGGTGTTAATATTTGTGTGATCATTGCTTTTTTATCCTTACAATCCCGTACTATTTGCACTTCAACTAGTAGTCACTTTGCTAAAATTCTTAGAGGAAGCTTTTTCTTGTATAATGGAACCTCAAAAAACTTAGGTTTGAGACTGTCTATTGGAAAGTGGTTATAGTTTTAAACCAAATAATGCAAAAATAAACCCATAGATAAATTCTTAAATTTATATGTTTTATTCCCGCTACAATTGCAAATATACTCGGCCAAAGATTGCCAAACTAGCAAAGCTTTATAAATCGGGATTTTTTTCTTTAGGGTAGAACGTTGGGAACTAGTTGATACCACCATACTCACTATATATAAGGTGAGAGTCAATTTCTAACAGGCATGTTAAGTGCGCAATTAGCAACACGAGCGAAATAAAAATCTGTGGTTAGAGTTGAATACTATAAAACTGATGAAAGTGGATTCGATTCGGGATGCCGCCAGCGACATTGATAATTTTTTTTTTTTTTTTTTTTCAAATTTTTATTATACTAATCGACTCTGAATACGTGCCCTTGAACCAGTCCTGTGACCTGTCCCAAGTTTATAATTTGCTACTTCCAATGACAACCCCATGCAAAAGTGACAGGTTCCTCCCATATAAAGTTCCGAAACTGGAACCGGTCACTAGCCCTGAGAACCTGTCACGTGACTAGTTTTGAAACGCTTCTCTTTCCCCTAGGGTTTCTTCAGGAAACAATTCGACTTATATCTCAAATAGTTACTTCTCTTTAATGAAATTTGTAAGATTTTTTACAAGTCTGCAAAAAATATGCCAGAATATATATGCCAAATGTTGATGATCAGGTAACATTTTTAGAACAAAATATTCTGTTATTATATAATAATCATGTTCTAATAAAAAGTAGAACAATTAAACACAGAAATAACTCGTGGTTTTCCAATGAAATAGCAAGGCTAATTCGTGTACGTGACTCTGCATATGCCAGATGGAAAAGATACAAAACGCATGAGTTACATGAACAATATTGCAGAAAAAGAAGGGAGGCTGTAGCAAGGATAAGAAAAGAGAAGTCTTCTTATTATGAAAATAAATTTAATTCTGCTATAAGTTGCAAAAAAACTTGGAATGAAATAAGAAAAATTGGTCTAATAAAATCTGTTGAAAGCACTGAGTGTCAATTTTTAAACAATGAGGAACTTAATCAAAACTTCTTAAATATACCAATGCCTGTAGTAAATTCACGTACATATAATGATCCGATATATTCTAATTAAAACCAATTTAACTTTCAAACATTTCGACAAATTGACGTTCTTAAAAGTTTTGTATTAGTAAAATCAAATGCCGTCGGATAAGATGATATCAATCCAAAATTTGTAAAAATTTTACTACCATATTTAAATACATACATAACACACGTCTTTAACAGCATTGTCACAACAAGTACTTTCCCTCAGAGATGGAAATATTCTAAAATTGTACCAATTCCGAAAGCATGTAATGAATATCGTCCTATTGCCTTATTACCATATCTTTCAAAAATATTGGAAAAACTCTTACACGAACAAATTTTACATTATTTATCAGAAAGAAAATTACTAACACCCTATCAGTCAGGATTCAGACCAAAACAGGGATGCGTAACTGCTCTTTCTGTTGTTGCTGAAGAAATACGTAGTGAGATTGACTATGGCAACATGGCTTTTTTAATACTTCTTGACCATTCAAAAGCGTTCGATACCGTTCACCATGAAATACTCTGCTCAAAATTAAAAAATTTATTTAATTTTTCGAATACATCCACCAAACTTATTTCAACCTATTTAAATGCAAGACACCAAGCTGTGTACACAAACACAAAATACTCCACGTGGGCGCTAGTACCCAGAGGAGTTCCTCAAGAATCCATTCTTGGTCCTTTGCTTTATATCATATATACCAATGACCTTCCGACGCAGTGTAAATTTATGAAAATAAAAATGTACGCTGATGATGTACAACTATATATTGCCTGTAACGTCTCATCTGTAATAAATTGTGTATCCAATATAAATTCAGATCTCTCAAGAATAAATGAGTGGGCAACTGCAAATGGTCTAAGTCTCAATCCTAAGAAATCCAAATGTATACCAATTTCCAGGTCACGAATAGAAAGTTGGAATCAAATAAATATTATCTTAGGATCCTCTCGCATTGAGGTAGTATCATCATCAAAAAACTTGGGTATTACCTTTAATAAAAATCTCTCCTGGATTGACCATATAAACCAAGTAACAGGAAAAACATATGGTATGCTAAGATCTCTGTGGATCACTCAATATTTTACACCATTTAAAATCAGACTTTTATTCGCTAAAACTTACTTAGTGCCAACACTTCTATACGGCTGTGAATTGTTTTCCGGGTGCAGCTCTTCAGAAAAGTGTAAATTAAAAACGACATATAATAATATTGCCAGATACGTATTTAACTTAAAAAGATATGACAGTGTATCTCAATTTGCAAAAAAAATATTTGAGTTATCCTTTGACAACTTGATGAAATGCCGAAGTTTAATCTTTTTACAAAAATTAATTTATACAAAAGAACCGCTCTACCTTTATCAAAAATTAACATTAACTCGCTCAAACAGAGGGACAATATTAATACCTATCAGATATCGACATCAAATTTCTAATCGACAATTTTTTATTTATGCCATACGACTCTGGAACCAACTTCCGCGAAATATTCAAAATACAAGCAACGCAATACAGTTTAAAAAGCTAATATTTGATAACTATGAAAATCACTAGGATAATTTAAATAAATGTATTATTTATTTATATCATGTTAATTTTTGTTATACAATATGTTAGTATATGTATGTTATTTTTTCTATTTTAATGTTATACTATATTATATTATGTTAAACTTTGATAATCGAATTGTATTTGCCATTTTGATGTCCGGTGCTAAATTAAAAGATATTTTATCTTACTGCACTGGTATACAATTTTTAATAAACAAACAATTAATCACAGCACAGAAATAAACTCTCTTTATGCCACACTTCTTTTGACGAGTCTTTTAATAGGAGGAATCGTTAAGGAAATAATTCTTGAAGTTAATTCTTTAGTTTTAGTTCAATTCTAATTCACTTCTAGTTTTGTTCTTGTTCAGTTTTAGTTCTGCTCTAGATCAGTTGTAATTAAATTCAAATTCAATTTCTCGTTCAATTCTATTTCAAATTTCATCCAGTTCAAGATCAGTTCCAGCTCTAATACTCATTTAACCTTAGTTCAGTTCAGTTCTGGTTTAGTTCGTTTAACTTAAATTCTAATTATATTAAGATAATCATTTTCAGTTTGATTTCAAATCTATTTAAATTTTATATAAGTTCAATTCATAATCAGCTATACTTCAGCTTCAATTTAATAGTTCCATTGTAGTTCAGTTCCTATTCAAATCTTAATCAGTTTCAATTTAGTTCAAATGCAGTTCCAATTTAATTCTAATTAAAATCAAATTCATTTCCAATTCTATTCCGTTCTATTTCAGTTCTAATTAAATTAAAATTTATTTCTAGTTCAATTCTTATTCAGTTTCAAATCAGTTCTACTTCAATTATCATTCACTTCTAGTTCAGTTCTGGTTTAGTTAGTTCTAGTTCAATTGTACTTAGTTCTATAAAGATAAATTTAAGATCAATTCTAATTAAAATCTAGTTCAATTCATAATCAGTTACAAGTTCTAGTTCAGCTTCAATTCAGTTCTAGTTCTATTAGCATTCACTTCTAGTTCAGTTGCTGGTTTAGTTAGTTCTAGTTAAATTGTACTTAGTTCTATAAAGATAAATTTTAGATCAATTCTAATTAAAATCTAGTTCAATTAATAATCAGTTACAAGTTCTAGTTCAGCTTCAATTCAATTCAGTTCTAGTTCAATTATCATTCACTTCTAGTTCAGTTCTGGTTTAGTTAGTTCTAGTTCAATTGTACTGAGTTCTGTAATGATAAATTTTAGATCAATTCTAATTAAAATCTAGTTCAATTCATAATCAGTTAAAGTTCTAGTTCAGCTTCAATTCAATTCTAGTTCAGTTCTTATTCAAATCTTAATCTGTTTCAATTTAGTTCAAGTGCAGTTCCAATTCAATTCCAATTAAAGTCGAATTCAATTCCAATTCTATTCCATTCTATTTCAGTTTTAGTTCTGTTCCAATTCAATTGTAGTTCAGTTCTTATTCAAATTCCAATTAAAATCTAATTCACTTACAATTATATTCTATTCTATTTCAGTTAAAGTTCAGATCTAATTAAATGTAAATTTAGTTTTAGTCCAATTCTAGGTAAAATCTCATTGAGTTCCAGAATACTTTTAGTTTAGTTCTGTTTCAGTTAATTCTACTTTAATTCTAATTGTATTAAAATAATCCTTTATGTTAAATCTTTCTATATCAACCAAACAGCTACAGCTTGTGATATAAATCACACGATTAAATTTATTTTTATTTTTTATTTTTTTATTTAAAAATCTTTTAAACTTAATACGTTTTTATCATAAATTCTCATCTCTATAAATCCTTAAAGAATAGATATTAAATTTCTCAAACGACCTTGTAGCAAACACCTGTGGTAATTGGAAAAAATCCTTGAGAAATACCAAAACAAATATTTAACAATTTATAGTAACAAGGACGAAAAGCATAAAGTTACTTATACTACAACTACAACAACAAAAAAACATACTATGAATAGTAAAGCGGCTGCAGCATAATAATGTCAGCAAATGACAATAGAGCAGCA
Organism: Protophormia terraenovae; assembly: GCA_951394005.1. Lineage (NCBI taxonomy): Eukaryota > Metazoa > Arthropoda > Insecta > Diptera > Calliphoridae > Protophormia > Protophormia terraenovae. Next base: position 22,574,500 of record OX596075.1, read on the forward strand.
TAAATCAAGAAGAGAACTTATAAATGTTAAATATCCGGCGACTACGTTAACAATGACCTTGCTACATATACATATATACCACCCCCTCAACCCAGTACTCCTTTTCCCATTAACAGTTAAATAAAAAATGGCAAAAGTCACTTTGAGTAATATGCAGTTTTATGCTATGGAAGCCAATAAAAACAAATGTCAAAATAATAAAGCAACAACAACAACAAAAGAAAACAGTATAGAACAGAGAAAAATCCAAGATGGCGTTACAAAAATTTTTAGTATGTCAATGTCGTGAAAACCCTGGCCTTATTTTTTTTTTTTTTTGCTTTCATGTATGTGCGTGTGTGTGTGTATGTAGGTAAGTAGTTGTTTTTAAATTGTATATTCCAATGCATAAACAAACTTATAATATAGAATAAATAAATTGCATATAATATTAAACAAACAACAACAAACACCTTTTTTTTATATTTTGTATATATGTAAATATGTCTGGCAACCTTGTTCTAGTATGTTTAAATATTTATATTAGTGTGTATGTGTGTGTTTTAGTTTGTGAAAACTAAAAAATGCATTCATTCTATATCATTTACGTTTAGTATTTATTTGCTGCTGCTTTTGCCGCTACTGCTCTTGTTTTTCTATTTATAAGCAAAACGTTGACTTTGACCCATTTCTTATAAGCTTGTTGCATGTTCTCATGTGCATGTTTGATGTTTTCTAATACACATACATGTGTACTCAATATGTTTTTTCAAATAATACTAATAATAACAATAATGATTATTTGTTTAATAATAATCACGATGATGATGATGAACAAATGCAGTTGCGTCTATAATAGTTGTATTACATCACAAAGAACAAGTATATTAGTTTTACACACACATACTATCACATTCATTTGTAAATGCTCTAAAATATGTTGAAAAGTTGTGTCTGTCAGTCAATTAAAGAGTGCGTGCATTTGTGTGTTTTATATTTGAACAAATGTAGATCAATGTCAGGTAATGCAATATATTTTACATAGAACAGAAATACAAACAGAATTTACAACCAACAACAACAACAACTATAATAATAATAAAACATTTATGTGTGTAAATATAAATGGCCTTTATTTTTGTATTTATTATAAAGTTGCCAGATTGTTTACCATGATAGATATTAAAGGGAGGGATTTTAGGAATTTTGATATTCATTACTGGCTCAGTTTCTAGTGCAGGAAATGATAAGTTCCAGTTCGGACTCTATTCTGTTCTACCTCTATTCTAGTTCAATTCCAGTTCGGTTTTAAATCAGATCCCGTTCAATTCTTGTTCAGTTCTAGCTCAGTTCTGCTTCAGTTATAGTTCACTTCCAATTCGGTTCAAGTCTAGTTCCAGTTCAATTCTTATTCAGCTCCAATTCAGTCCTAGTTTAGTTCTAAATCAGATCTAGTTATATTTTTGTTCAGTCTAGTTCAGTTTTAGTTCAGTTCCAACACAGTTAAAGATTTCAACTTTAATTGAATTCTAACCTAATCTAGTTCAGTTCCAATTCTGTTCCAATTCAGTTCTTATTCAGTTTTAGTTCAGTATTCGAATTTCAATCTAGTTCAGTTTTATCTCAATTCAGTTTAGTTCCAATTCAGTTCTAGTTCAGTTTTACTTCAGTTCCATCTCAGTTCTTCTTCAGTTCTAGAGTTCAGTTTTCACTTAGTTCTAACCTAGTTCTGAATTGGATTCAGTTCTTTTTCGGTTACAATTCAGATCTTATTCAGTTCCAATTCAGTTCACTTTTAGATAAGTTCTAATTTAAATTTAGTTCAGTTTTAACTCAATTCTGCTTCAGCTTTAGATAATTTCTAATTCAGTTCTAGTTTACTTCGAGTCCAATTGTTCCCTTCCCATTCAGTTCCAGTTCAGTTGTTGTTCAGTCTTAATTTATTTATTTAATTATTTATTTATTTATTTATTTATTTATTTATTTATTTATTTATTTATTTATTTATTTATTTATTTATTTATTTATTTATTTATTTATTTATTTATTTATTTATTTATTTATTTATTTATTTATTTATTTATTTATTTATTTATTTATTTATGTATTTATTTATTTATTTATTTATTTATTTATTTATTTATTTATTTATTTATTTATTTATTTATTTATTTATTTATTTATTTATTATTTATTTATTTATTTAGTTCTCGTTCAGTTCTATTTCAATTTCAAGTCAGTTCTATTTCAATTCCGAATCAGTTCTATTTCAATTCCGAATCAGTTCAAATTCCAATCTAGGCCAGTTCTATTTAGGTTCTACATAATTTTAGTTCTGTTCCAATGTAGTTCTAAATAATTCTCTTAAAGTTTAAATTCCATATTTCCTCTCTTATAAGAGTTCAAATTCAGTTTTAATTCTATATTATTTCCTTTCTAATTCTAATCTTCTTCAATTTAAATTAAGTTTTAGCTTTACTTTAAACCCAAATATCCTCCAATTCACTTTTAAATCCCTTCCATTTCATACAAAAACTACCTCTTCCAAACAATTCTGGCAACATTCTCTCCTGGTTCTCAGTCATTATATTATTTAGTTCGTACGTAGTATATAACCATATTCAAATTTAAATATTAGTTCTATTGAAAGCACTAACGCTGCTACCATTAACGTAGCCGTTGCAGTCGCTGCAGTTATTTAGTGAATCTCTCTAAAAAGCATCCTTGTATTCAATCTCGAGTATATTAGAAAACACCGCTTGAGCTTGACCTAAATTTTCAATGCAAAATTTTCTGTTTTTTTTTTTTTTTTTTTTTTTTTTGTGAAAATAATGAATAAATAAATGAAATAACACAAATTGCCAGTCGTCGTTAGCGTCATGTTCTAATTGCAAAACTTGTAGCAACAAATCTATTTGTAAATGTTCTTGTGTATAAATATATATGGCTGGTAAAGTGTAGAGAGACGTAAAAAGTTAAGCTGTAATATTAGTTAGTTTAATGCAACTAAATAATAATAATAAAATAGACTTTAAAATAACATAAATATGAGGGATGTATACGGTAAGAGATATGTATTTGAATTGCAATGGAATTTAAGGTTAATTTCAAGGTAGATTTCCTTCAAGAAATTTTAATTCAAATTTAGATTTACATAAAAGAAATTTAATTAAGCTTTAATTACAACAAAAACATAGTTTTTGTACCAAGAGAGGTGAATTCTCAAAATTGTCCGGAACTAAGATCAGTGGAGAGATCTTGTGAAAAGTGAATTGAAGAGCAAATGGTCCACGAGTTCATAAATAGTGGTTAGAACTATAAAAGTTGTATTTTTCTGTTATCTGTAATATAATAACAATTAAATAAAAAAAGAATGAAAACTCTAAGATCAAGCGTTTCCAAATAATTGAATTTTATATGAAGAGAAGTTTTGATGGCTTTTTGTAGATCTTTCAAAATAACTAAGAGATCCTAAATTTTTAATAATTCGCTTAAAATTTCAAGGAAATACAGGCATTTAAAACTAAAATTCGTAAAAAAAAAAAAAAAAACTGAGTTGAAACTACAGAGGATTTTTGGATTCATTTTAGTTTTGCACTGACAATTTGCAACTTTTTGATTTAAACCATTAACCAGATGAAAGACAAGTCTTTGAAAATTAATTTCCTGTATAAAAAATATCCTGTTTAAAAACCGTTAAAAAGTTATGTGGTTATAACAAATGAAACCAAAAATTTACGATTTTTGAAATTTTCCTTTTTTTTTTTTTTTTTTTTTTTTGATAGAAAAATTGCGCCATTTAGTGAACTTAAAGACGAAGTGATTACCTACAGTTTAATGTATATCTCGTTGATGTCAGGAAATCAGAAATGGGACAGCATTTTCCCAAACTTTCATACAATTGGCGTAAATATTTGAAAAAGTGAGTTTTTCGCTACTGACAAATTCCGTTTTTATAGAAATTGTCCAAAATATCGCGTAAACCGGATTTATAAATAAATCACACGTCCGTGACAAAATGGCCTTAACAAATTTTAAAATGCAAAAATTTTATACAATTTTTAAAATTGTCACTAAATTTCAAAATTTTTTCAGTGTAAGGTATTATTTTAGATCATCGAAAAATATCTGTAAATAATCATGTTAATGACTATAATTGATGTTATGAAAAAAAAATTAAAGAAATTTAATTTATATTGGCTAGAGCGGCATTCATCTTCAATCTTATTTTGCTTGCTGACAACTATCGCGAAGTATAAATGATGTTAATATTGATGCCAAATGAAGGCATTTTATTTTTTAATACTAAAATTCAAATGGTGTCAAAATATTTTTAGGATTTACAATTGTATGGACCAAAAATTATGTTCTTAACCTCAAAAATCAACCCCATATATTTCGCATTACTATTCCGATTTTGAAATAATAAAATCAATTTTGGATGTAAATATTATCTTCAAACAAGAAACAAGTTAAGTTTGATGAAACTAAATTTAATTCTTTTAAATGCTCTTAGATATAAAGAATTATGGTAGCTGCAACTAAAATTCGTTTACATAATGTATTTTCAGTTGCAGTTATCAATAATTTTTTTTTAACATTTCAAAAAAAATCGGTTTATTCATGCAAAAATATGAGTAAATACATGAGCCACCAGTAGTTTAAATGTTTTTTTTTTTTTTATTTAAGGATGGTAAGTTCTTATTGTTATTGAGAGTGTAGAATTTCTTTTATAGGAATTTGTTTTGGACTTTTTTCAAAAATTTGGATCAGAGCTTCACAGTGTTCTTTTTTTTTTTTTTTTTGTTTTTTTTTTTTTTTGATAATAATTCAGTAACTATTGAACCGTTAGAGGTATCTCAATAAAATTTAACATGGTCAGAGCTGAGGTGTTTTTGAGTTGATTTAGAGGAGTACAGCTTCCTAGCGGGTCAGAGGGGAAGTGTGTGGCCCTCCAAAGTTGGCCATCTCGGGTATGTAATTTTTTTTGGAAAAATCCCCAAAAAATCACTAAAGATATGACAAAAAAAAAAATGTATATATAAATAGTTCTTGTAAATCTATAAAAAAAATATGTTTACATGTGTAGGTTATCTCTTTTAGTTGAAGAGATATTCGGGTCGAAGTTGGACCTCTGACATAAAAATTTATTAATCGCTTGCCAAAGTTTTGTTTCTCGTCCAATATTTTTATACCCACCATCAAAAAGATGGGTATATTGATTTTGTCATTCCGTGTGTAACACGTCGAAGGAATCGTCTAAGACCCCACAAAGTATATATTTTCTGGGTCCTGGTTAGATTCTGAGTCGATCTAGCTATGTCCGTCCGTCTGTCTGTCTGTCTGTTGAAAGCAGGATAGGGCTCGAACGGCGCAACGTAGGGGGACGAAATTTGGCACAAATATTAATCTAGGTTTGTTTGGTATTGAAAATGGTCAAAATCGGTTAATAAACAAAAAAGTTATGGACTAAAAACTAGAAGCACAGGGTGTCCGTTTCATACTTTTCTGCTGATATTTCTTCAATAAAAGCATGTACGACAACGAAATTTTGTACGTATAGTTCGGGGATCGAAATCAAAAATGGGCGTGGTCCGCCCACATTACCGCCCGCCTCCCATAAAAGGTGAAATTGTGTTCAAATAGTTCAAGGACCAATGTAAACTCGGAAACATAAAATGGACGTGGTCCGCATACTTTACTGCCCACTTTACCGCCCCCATCTCATATAACGTAAAATTTGAAAAAGTTGATGGTGGGTATATAGATTCGTCCGGGCCTTGTTATACATTATTGTAAGCACTGATAAGACCTATAAAAAACATGCTTTCATGTCCTATTTATCTCTTATAGTTTTTGAGTTATTTGCATTTGAATTTTAAAGTACCTCAATTTTGCATGTTCTTGGTCGATTTTTTTTCATATATATCCTAGTGTTTACGACCGATTTCATTTGTTTTTTCTTTAGCTAATTAAAGAACAAAATTATCTTTTGAATAAAAAATTTTGAGGTGTTCAAAAATAAACGATTTTGAATTTGAAATTTATAAAAATTACGACTTTTTGTATTTCTTTTTGGCCGAAAAATGATCTGCACTCTTTTTTCTCTAAAATAAAATTTTCTTTAACAACATATACTAATTTTATACTTTTCTGAAAGGTATCTTTACAGAGAAGACTTTAAAATAAAAAGCAAGCCCAATAACTCAAGTGTTCAAGGTACACAACCTCCCGAATTCGACCCATTTTATATGAAAGTTTTGATTTTAGTCTATATTTTCTCAAATTCCAAAGGACGAATCGGCAAACGGAATGCAGTTTAAGAATCTGTAATATGTTGTTAAAAGTTTTCATTCAAAATCTACGGGACTTCGGAAAAATGTGGATTTTATAGCCGAAAATGTGAAAAAAAACGTTTTTGGTGTTTTTGGTATTTTCGGCGTTTTTATCCTTTTACAAAAATCTTAAAGTTTTTTTCACTTTCTCATTTTATACGACAAATACAGTTGCGTTCATAAAAATAGGAGTGCCCTTATATAAGAAACTAAGTTTTAATTTTTAAAAACAAAACATATATTTTATTAAAGTTTTGTGAGTAACAATAATGATTAATTTATTATTGTAGTATTAGAATAATTCGCAATGTAATTAAAACTATATTTAATAAAAAAAAACGATGTTTTAACAAAAATATTTTAAAACTGGTTGTTCATAAAAATAGGAGTAGTAGAACTTTTTTAAAAATTAGACGGGAAATTTGCTAAGCGACTTTATAAATGTTTCCAAAATAGCTTTAATACTTTTAGTAATTTATGGAAAAAGCTTTAATTTTGGTGATTTCAGCATATCTAATAGTCATAGAGTCAATGAGATCCCGACCAAGCCTTACTGGAATTTTTCACCAATTATCTCACACTAAGGTCCACAATTCGTCAGCATTTGACAGTATTTTTTTCCGTAACACATTTTTTAACGTCTCTCCATAGATTTTATGAGCAATTAAGGTCAGGGAACTAAGAAAGCTACGACATAACCTCAACCTCTCATTGGTACGAAACTAATCCTTTGGCATTAAATGGATGTATTTAGGATCGTTATCCTGTGTTAAGTCCCAATTGAAAGGGATATTGTACTCAGCATTAAATTATTCTTTGTTTCGACACGTAACCGTTGATCTATAATCCTTTTACATGGTGTATTGGATCAACTCCGTTGTATTATAAAACTCACTATATTATCACTTTAGCACCAACATGATTAACAGTGTTTTTTTATATTGTGATTAAAATACTATGTTGGAAAGGCATTGGACATACTGTCGGAGTCTAATTCCACCAATTTTGCTTTTGCCTGACCACAGAATGATCCTTCATTTTTCTTTTGACCAGTTAATGTGTCCTTGTGAGAACTGCAAGCCGTAGGCTGCGTGTTTTTTGGAGAGCAGTGGTGTTTTTCGAGGATTTCGAGCAAATAATATATTTTTAATCAAGCGTCTACGAATAATAAGAGCATTAACTGACATATTTAGCTTCTTTTAGATGTTACTTGCTGACAGAAAATAATCTATTTTACTAAAAAGGACTACATAAAGGTCATCCGCACTCGATATTTCTCACTTCGGCTTAACATTTCCACTTTCTTTTCTTACGATAATGCATTTGCCTTCATTTTATGGACACATGATAACCAGTGTTGCCAGTTTAGCCTTTTTAAGGCTAAATCTAGCCTTTTTATTTTGCTTTTAGCCTCAAATTTTTCGATTTAGCTTCTAGCTTTTTTTCTAGCCTTTTTTGATTTTCAATATTGCCTTAAAAAGGCTAAAAGCTTACTAAATTTATTTTAACAGAATCATATATTTAAGCATTTTTGTATATTAATTCGCTGAAAAAATCGAAATTATTTATATTTAGCGAAAATTTTCGCCTACGGCGCATCGTTCCACAAAAATATTATGATTATTTTTTAACAAACTTTAATACCCATAGATACTATTTAGGTTATATTTATAAATTCTCTAAAATATCTTTAAGAAATACCAAAAACTAAAAAAAAAAAAAGAAAAAAATAAATGCGTTTTTTTAATAAAACAATATATTAGCTTTTTTCTGGCTTTATTTTTTGGGACATTTAGCCTTTTCTGACCTTTTTTAAAGTCTAATTTAGCTTCCTTTTTTCTCAAGTCCTGGCAACACTGATGATAACATCTACTTGATTTCTCTAAAAAAAATTTCCATGATTTCTACGTTTTTATTTTATTAATTTCACTTTTCCTCAGAAGAGCGTTTTCCTCGTCCCGCTATTAAACAAATAACTGTTTTATGAAAAAAATCTATTTAAAATATACTTAGCTCACTTCCTCATAATTACCTTTTAATTTAATTAAACAATTTTTAACGTAAACATTTTTTTTAAGAATTCAACATCACTCCTATTTTTATGATCAATGCACATTGAACGAAAAATTAAACAATTGTGAATAAAATAATTGTTTTTAGGATTATTTCTTTTGTTTTTAACTTTTTACATTCCGTTGTAAATACCGTTAAAATTTGACGAGGTTTTACAATTACCTTAGTATAAATTTTTACTTTAGAAAGTTTGGTTTGTCACCACTCCTATTATTATGAACGCAGCTGTATATCTTTAATAGCAAAGATTTTATTATAGATAAAATATTTAAAGCTTCTCAAAAACTTAACATTGTACACTCCACTGCTACGTCTATACCAAATTTCATGCAAAACCAACCAGCCAATCACAAGTTACAGATTTATTTCCAAAAAATTTCGATTCTGTTCACATACAAGCAATTTTAAACCATTTAAATCATATTTTTTAAAAAATTCTCTTTAATTTGAAAACAAAAGAAACTCCTGAAATCCATAAAAATAACTCCAAATCATAACCAACAATGTACTCATCTTACCAAGATAACCTTCCCATTTTATTTCATTCATAAACTTCGACCAAGAAATGTTCTTGAATGAATTGTCTATAAAAAAAAAAAAAAAAAAAAAAAAAATAATAATGAAACTGCATCAGTTAATATTTAAAACTACTACAATGAATACAATGAATACGAAAAACCAAAAAAAAAAAAAAAAAAACACAAACAACAACATCAATGTCATCACAAAACTATAAAGGAGAAAACCAACTTTCATCCCCTGGTTCCGCAAAAAAAAAAAACAAAAACAAAATAAACGTTTGATGTTAATCTGACTTAACGCCTCAGCTTCTTCTCTCTAGCCTTAAATGTTAGACAGTGAATTTGAAGGTCTGTTGTTACAGCAGCAGCAGCATCATATTATTAGATTAATTTGCTTTTTTTTTTAATTTTGTTTTGTTTGCATACAATTTCAAATGAAATGTTGCAGGCTGCTGCTGCTGTTGCTGCTCTATGCGTTTGTTTTTTGTTTATTTATTTGTTTTCATTAATTGTATTTAATGCAACACTGACATTGATGAATGTCAGCAAGTAGATTGTGAATGAGTATGTGTGTGTGTTTATGTTGTTGCATTATTTTAAAGGCCAACAACTAGATGAAAATATTCAACAGAGACATAAACACAAAACCTCCGTCTTTATGCCGCACAACACCCAACCAATTGTAATCAACAACAAACATGCGGCATAGACAACATTTGTTGGTATTGTCTAAGTAGTTAGTCGTTGAGTCGCCGCCAGTAAAATAACAAAACAATTACATAGAGAGCGCGCCTCTATTCATTTAATTAAATAGATTTGAAATTGTTTTTTTCTCTCTCTTAGATTAAAAAAATGATGCTGCATTTAATGCAATTTTTTATGAGTTTACATTTTCTCCATTTCATCCATTAACAAAAAAGACATTAACATTAATAAGAAATGAGTTTATTTTTGGGGGATCCTTTAGGTAAAGTTGTAGTTGTTGTTGAAAATGTTTTAGGTCAAGGTGTTTGCTAATATTTATAGGGTTTGCATTTAATTCTTTCTCTCTCTTTCTGTCTTATTACTCTCTCTGTCTCTATTATTCTCCATTTATTATAGAGTTTTATAATAGAGACATTGAAATTTGACATTTGATGGTCATTTGAGTGCATGAAGTACTTGTTGCAAGTTTATATTTATTTAAATTTTTACAGTCTGTTAGTTTTATTGTTTTTGCCACAAACAAATTAAAGTTTTTTTTCTTCTTAATGAAAAGATGCAAATTTGAAGGAGACATGGTTGTTGTTATTAGAATAACTGAGGACATATGGTAATTAGAACAAGTAACTTAATATTATTTAAATTAGATAAATGTAAATTAAAAAGCTTGTTATTTGAAAAATTTTATAAATTGCCTTTTTTGGAGTAGATTTTTAGTTTTTGTAGAAAATAATAGGGAATAAAAAAATTTATTTAGGAATTTAATTGCCCTCAAATTTACATTAACCTAAAGACCCATTAAAGGTTACACAGTGGGGTCAAACGCAAATTTTTTGGTAATAAATCTGTATCTCCTAAACTACTGCTGGGATTAAATGGAAATGTATGGAAGAGTTGCAGAGGAGGACCTAAGCTTTCAGAAAAATCATCTTGCGGTCACCCTGTGATAACACAAGAAAATCTACAGGGTGTCAAAATTGACTACCTCGAGTATGTAAAAGTTTAAAAAAATCGTAACTTATACAAATGAAGTCCGATTTTAAAGATTTTTCTATTTCTGTAAAGTGCTTGGCAAGCTAAAGAAAAAATGGGCTTACTTATCTAAGTTATCTCTTACAGTTAAAAATATATTTACACTTGAATTTTGATTTTATGGCTCGACTTTCTTTCGTTTTTCGAGAATAAGTCCTGAGGTATATGAGATAAAATTTTTTTTAAAATATCTGGTAATTTGCTATATATTTAAAAATAACGTGTTGAAAGAATTTTTGGATTATCTCAATACGTCTAGACGTGAAAAATATTCAAAGTCAGCACTCTGAAATTGGTATGAAAAATGGCTATTTTTGGCAAAAATTTAGTACAATTCTTTCACTTTTTTCTCATAGTTTCGTTAAAGAAAAAACTTCTTTCTTTATATATTTCAAAAAACAAGACTTCACAAATGGCTAATACAGACATTTGGAACTGATTTAGGCTTGCACCCTACATCAGGCATTGGTCGAAAATGGTGAATTTTGGAAAAATTTAAATTTTTATCAATTAATAAAAAAAAATTTCACGCGAGCTTTTTTAAATTTATTGACGATATATTATCGACAAATAGATTTAGAACGATTTGACACTAAACTGCTTCCCGCCCGGCCAAAATCGAATGCAGGAGTGCAGATTTCATGAAAAAGTAAATTTTTTAAACAACTTTTTTTAACTGCATAAAAAAAGCATATTAGCATAATACTTTCGCAATTATTTCTAATGTAATGTATAAAATTCATATCGATTTTTCTTTCCTGAAAATATCATTAAAAAAGCTTTACAAATAAATTTTTGGCAATTTTTCAAATTTAAAAAATATAAAAAAGATATAAAAACTAAAAAACTTATGTTTTGTAAAGCAAAACTCCGCGTATTTTCCAAAAACGAATAAAATATTACAATAATATGAAAATAGACATATTTACCAATTCATTGACGTATAATATGTATATACAGATTGTTTTAAAAGCATTATACTATCGTCTCAAAACTGACAACTTAGTTCAACTCTCACCAAATTCACTGTTTTACAATATTTCCATACGTGCGTATACGTAATACACAATTGTATTGGCACGTTTTGGTTGTTGAAGGAGATAATATTCGTAATAATCGCTTATATTTATTAAACATTTTTTATTTTTGAAAAATTGCCAAAAATCGGGTCTTAAAGATATTTTAATGATTTTTGCAATAATGATAGATCGATATATAATTTATACAAAACATTAGAAATAATGGCGAAAATATTATGCTAATATGCGTTTTTATGCAATTAAAAAAGTCGTTTAAAATATTGACTTTTTTCATGAAATCTGCTCTCCTGCATTCGATTTTGGCCGGGCGGGAAGCAATTTAGTGTCAAATCGTTCTTAATTTATCAAAAAATTTAAAAAAGCTCGCGTGACATTTTTTTTATTAATCGATAAAAATTTTACCTTTTTCCAAAATTGACCATTTTCGACCAATGCCTGTTGTAGGGTGCAAACATAAATTAATTCAAAATTTCGTTATTAAAGATTTTTGAAGCTTTATCTTTTGAAATATATAAAGAAAGAATTTTTTCGTTAACGGAACTTTGAGAAAAAAGTGAAAGAATTGTACTATATTTTTGTAAAAAATAGCAGTTTTTCATACCAATTTCAGAGTGCTGACTTTGAATATTTTTCACGTCTAGACGAATCGAGATAATCCAAAAATTCTTTCAGCATATTATTTGGAAATATATAGCAAATTAAAAAATATTTTTAAAAATTTTTTCCTCATATATCTCCGGACTTATTCCTGAAAAACGAAAGAAAGTCGAGGCAAAAAATCAAAAATTCAAAATTCAAGTGTAAATATCTTTTTAACTGTTAGAGATAGATTCGCTAAGTAAGCTCATTTTTTCTTTAGCTTACCAAGCACTTTACAAAAATATAAAAATCTTTAAAATCGGACTTCATTTGAAGAAGTTACGATTTTTTTAAACTTTTACATACTCGAGGTAGTCAGTTTTGACACCCTGTAGCTTATCTTGTGTTATCACAGGGTGACCACAAGATGATTTTTCTGAAAGCTTAGGTCCTCCTCTGCAACTCTTCCATACATTTCCATTTAATCCGAGCAGTAGTTTTGGAGATACAGATTTATAACCAAAAAATTTGCGTTTGACCCCACTGTGGGTTAGTGGATTACATTGTCAATTTAAGCCAATTTAATTTTGAAAAACCTTTATTTCCTTGCTGACACATATAAAACAGAATTGTATTATCTCTGAATTTTCACTGAAGAACAAACGAGAAAGGGTATAGCCTCAACTCAACCTATCCAATATCATATCGAAGATAGTGCTGCACAGTGGTCCCAAAACGAAATTTTTTGGAAATAATAATAAATGAAATTTCACATGGACAATCCTGAGGTGTATGCCAATTGATTTGGAGAAGGACAGGTTCTTAGCAAGTCTGGGGGATGGACCTCCAAAGTTGGTCACATCGAGTATGAACATTTTTTTAAAAATCGCCAAAATTTGATTTATGATTTGACTGAAAAAAAAAAAAAAATTGCACATAGATAGTCCTTATAATTCTCTACAAAAAATATGCTTACATGTGTGGGTTATCTCTTTTACTTTAAAAGGTATTTGGACCAAAGTAAAATTTTGACCCATTTTTGGACATGTTTTTTTTTTAAGTTTTTTGCACGTGGCGGGCTCAATTTGAGTCCTACAATTTTTCTAAAATATTCTCTGGATTCTGTACTAAATTCTAAAAAGTTTTCGTTCAAGGATCATATACCTGTGTGGTACGCCACGGCGGCTTGTCTTCTCGGACAAAATTCCTTCTTGATGTACAGCTCATACGTGGTAGAGAAAATCCCGTCCTCCTAAAAACTATTTAACTTTGACTAGCTTTTGTTTTAGAGTAGGTGTGTAAGTTGGACGGAATCAGCAGCCCCAGGGGTTGATGGCTACACACCAGGTCATCAATCTTTGGCTGGTTATTGGTGAGGCCCTATAGGGGGGTTACGTAGTGGCTTACGATTTCAATCGTGTTATCTGTTATCTGCTGATAACAGAAACACAGTCACAGGGTTGTGACAGAAGTTTACTAGGTAGCTCCACACCAAAGCAAGGTGGAATAATGCGGCCAAGAAGTGAGCTATTTAATTGCAACCTGTAATCGTAACAGCATATGGGGGCGTTGGTTGGCGCATTATACTTCACCCGGTGCTAAGACCACCGTGGGGTTTGGCCATCGTGGCAGGTACCCACGTTAATCTGTTGCACATACCTGTGTGGTTTAGATAAAGTTATATTATTTTGAAATAGAAAATCTGAAACAAATTTTGTGATTTTTTTGATTTTTTTCTCTTTAAAATCCATTATTTTTCTCTGGAAAATACATTTTTTTTCATGTTTCTAAAATAATACTTAACATAAATGCATGTAAAACAAATCCAGGGGCGGTTGCGGTAACAGATAATCGCAGATCAATTGTTCTTGAGGCAGTTTAAATTAATATGAATTAAATTCAAAAAAAATGTTTTAAAATTTTATCCTTAATCTTTTTTTTTTTTTTTTTTTTGCAGAAGTGATTTTCTTTAAACTTTTTTTTCTTATTTTTTCTATACATAAATGTCAAATTAAACCACCGTTTAAGAAAACAGCGATTTGATTTGATATTTTTTTAGAAAAACTTTTCTATTAGGTCAATTTTCTAATTTTGGTTTCATTTATAATATATTCACCTCGCTTTTTCAAACGCGGTGTATATATTTAATCTGAAGTTTTTATTTTATAGTTTAAATACCTAAACATTGATTGAAGATAAACTTAATTTTACTTTTAACTTTCATTAATCTATAAACTATCTTTAATGAAATGTTAAATAATGTTTATCTTGGTTCACAAAGTTTAAAAATAAACAGTTCAAACTTATTTAAAAAATATATTTCATTTCTTAAATAAGTTTTAATAAATATTTTGGTATTATAGTTTAAACTTTTGAAACTTCCTGAAATTTAGATTTAATCTTTAATATAAGGTTTTGTCTAATGTAGAAATAAACGACAGTAAAATATTAGACTTTCTTAGGTGAAATATTTTGTTTAGCTATTTAAATAAATATTAATTTAATTCGCAAAAATTTATTAGATTTTTATGAATGTAAATTACATTTTAAACTGGTTTAAATACGTAATGGATTTTTAATCCATGGTTTTTTAAAGATTTAACATATAAATATCTATTTGTTTAATTTAAATATAATTTTTAAATTAATTACAATGTAGCTTTTTTAAAATGGAATCTAATCTTCAATTTGATCTTCAATACTGCAGCTTAAACTCATGTTAATATGTTTCTGGTAACTATGGATTAAGAATTTTCGTTTAAACCCTCTTGAAAATAAAGAGATAATGTTGATTTGTTTAATTACAATTTAAAAATTATTAAATTAAAAATTATCTTTAATTAAAACTATTTTTTTTTTTTTTTTTTGTGGCAGTTTAAACTCATGTTAATATCTTACAGTTAACTATGGTTTAAGTATTAAACCATACACTTTAAACCAAAGAGATTATGTTGATTTTCTTAATAGCATTTACTTTTAACTTCTTCAAGTAGTTGATGTTGATTTTTTAAACTAATGTAAATAATATTTAGTTAAACACAGTTTAAGAATTATTAGTTTAACCCTCTTTAAGCCAGAGAGATTTTCTTATTTTTTTAAATAGGGTTTATTTTTAGTTTTTTTTTCTTTAAAGGTTGATGTTGGTTTTATTTTTTTTTTTAATTATTATTTAAAAATTAACGCGTTTTATTGTTATATATTTTTTTATTTGCAGCTATTTTTGCCAACAACAAAATATTGCCAAATATAATCTTTTGCTAAAAATTATTTAAAGAAAAAATAAAATAAAAAAAAAAAAATTGTTCTTGAAAAACTTACCCGATCTTTCATTTAATTCCATATCAATATATTCATCTGAATCCGAAATGGAATCATTGCTATCACTGCTTAAAGTAGAGGAATTGAGTAAATGTTGTTGCTGCTGGTGATGTTGCTGTTGTTGTAACTGATGTTGTTGTTGTAAATGTTGTTGATTTATGTGGGTTTGCTGTTGCTGTTGCTGTTGAAGTTGCTGCTGCTGATTATTACCAGAATTTGTTACTTCTTGTAAATGTGTGGCAACATGTTGTTGCTGCTGTTTATGAGTTTCATTTTGATTTATTATTAAAGAAGGTACAGATGTAGTAGCTGCTGCAGCTGCGGCGGATGTAGATGAAGTGGCAGCTATATTATTTGTATTATTTACTAGAGTATTTAAGGAAGCTGATGTTGAGGATGTTGGTGTACAGGAACTGGCTGCTAATTCTTCAATACTGTGTAAAGTTGATGATCTTGTTGAGGTTGTTGTCGATGACGAAGATGATGCTACTGCTGCTGCTGATGTTGCTGATGATGATGATGTATTAGTTGAAGATTGTTGTGTTGTATGTATGATGATGTTGTTGTTGTTGGTATTGCTGGCAGTGTTGTGAGTTGTATCATTTGTTGTAGTGGCTGTTGTAGTGGTTATATGATTTTCATTGAGAGCTGTTACTACTCGAGTTTCTAAACCATTGTGGTGATGTCTTTGTAAGTCGGGATTAGTATTGAGATTGTGATGTTGCTGGTGATTTGTTAAAGCTGATGTAGTAGTAGAAGTAGCATTAGTTGATGAACTGGCTAAATTATAATCTAATAAATTATGACTATCCGCATTAACAAGTCCTGGTGGTGTTAATTGTCTGCCGGATCCTGCTACTGCTGGTGCTGTAGTAGCTGTTATAGTGGTGGTATTTGGTAAATAGTGATGTTGTGGTTGCTGTTGTTGTGTGGCCTCGGCAGTGCTTTGTACTTCATTACCTCCTTTCAAATTTAAATAATGCGCATTACTATTATTATTATTATTGTTATTGTTATTAGAATTATGTGTTTGTGTAGCTTCTCTGGCAAATAAAATATTGGAAAATGTGTGTCCTCCTAAAGCTCCTGTTGTATTATTAAGCTTTTGCAAACCACTCATTATTTGATTAGTCTCTATACCACTCATTATTGAGGGTAGGCCTTTAAAATTAGTATTCGTTTCATTGACTAAATTAGCACTCATTATGGAGTTTGGTCCTCCGGAAAATTTCAAATCACATAAAGCACCCAATGATACACCAGCATCTAGATTAGCATCTATGGCTGTACGATGATCAAGTAAAGCTGATTGTTGTATACAAGTGGTAAAGGTTGTATAGTCACTTTTAGCTATTGACATTTCACCTTTGGTGGAAGAGGCGGGTGGTGTTTCATATATAAAAGAAGTAGTACTGGGTGTACTGCCAGCTGCTAACATATGATCTTTATGATGATGCATATTGTTGTTGTTAAGGTTTGTATTATTGTTATTGTTGTGATTAAAGTTTGTTGTTGCACTGTCCGCCAATAGAGGCACGGAAAAATCATCCATGTTAAGGAAGCAAGAATCTAGTTAGCTAGGCTTGCTCAGGCAGGAGGCTTAAAAGAAAAAATCAAAAGAAAATTAATGAAGTTTAAACTCCGTTTAATTGAATTTAAAAAAAAATTTCAATAAATTACAAAATTTTGGTTTTATTATTAAATTTAAACTTTATAAATCGTTGGTTTATTAAATTAAAACTTTCAATCGTGGGATTAAATTACTTTAACCCTAAATTGTTTCTCCATTTAAACTAAATTTTAACCCTAAATTGTTTCTCCCTTTAACCTAAATTTTGACACTAAACATTGGGTTTATTAACACTAAACATTTCCTCTTAACTGGAAGTTTCTTAAATCTAAACTTTGAATCTTAATCATGAGTTTATTAATAATAAACGTTTGCCTTCAATCTTTTATTTAAAAAAACATAAAACTGTTTTAAAAATAAACCTTTTTCCACAATCTACTATTTAATTAACATAAACCCGGAGTTCTAGTCGAAAATTATTTAATCCTAAACTTCCAGTTCATATAAGGGTTTAAGAAACCCTGAAATAAAAGTAAATTTTTTACCTCTTAATCGCGGTTTTAATAAACTCAAAATTTTACTCTTTATGGTGGATTTATTTTACTTAATTTTTGACATTTACAGGTTGGGTTTATTTTATTTAAACTTTGACACACAATCCTAGATTAAATAAAATAAAACTTTAACTTTTGATCATGGATTTATTAAACCTAAACTTCAACTCTCTTAATCGCCGATTAAATAAACATAAACTTTGTAACGTGCATTTAATAAACCTTTAATTGGACTTTAATTTCTTGATTCATTAAGTTAAATTTTTTACTCTTAATCGCAGCTTTAAATAAACGTAAACTTCAATCTACTGTTTACTAAATCTGGAATTAAACTTGCAAAATCTCAAAATTTTAATTTCTTAAAAAATGGATGCCTTTGAATTTCGTATTTGATACTCTTAATCTCAGATTTAATAAAATTAAACTTCAAGTTTAATTCAGGGTTTCAAACGTGTGTTTGAGGAACTATCTTATTCACTATGCTTAGTTTCTGTTATTAAATCTTAATCCTTACTTTAAATCACATGTTTACATAAACGTAAAATCTGTTTATAATTCATAAGTTTATTTAACTTAAAGTTTAATTTTTAAACTTGAACAAAAAGAAAATCGATACATAAAAATAATATTTTCAAAAGTAAATTTTTTAAACTTAAACTTGAACTCGTTAATTAAATAAAACTAAACTTTGAGTTTAAATCGAGAGTTTAATAATGCTAAACTTTTACTTCAAACGTGGGTTTAAGAAACCTTCTATTTGACTATACTTAGATGATTTATTATGTCATAGTTTTGACTCTTAAACGCAGGTTTAAATAAACTAAACTTAAAAGTTTTAGTCGGGAGTTTGTTAATCCTAAAATAATATTTTAAACGTGGTTTCCAGAAATCTTATATTTGACTCTGCTTTACTGATTTATTATCAAAAATTTGACAGATTTAAATAAACTTAAAATTTGACATTCCATTACCAGTTTATTAAACCTAAAGTTTAACTTTCAAACGTTTGTTTATTTTACTTAAACTCCAGCTTTTAATCACTGGTCTAATAAAATGAGACTTTAAACTTCAATCGTGAACGTATTACATTTAAACTTTTACATTTAATCTCTGTTTTAATAATCATAAACTTGAGTTTATTAATCCTATAGTTTGACTTTCAATACTAGGTTTAATAAAGCTTAAATTTAACTTATTTATAATTTTATTAAATCAAAGGTGTAAATAAACATAAACCTTGACTTTCCTTCAGAAGTTTATCAACCTAATTTTAAATATCATACATGGATTTATTTTAATCAAATAGCGATTTTCAATAGCAGGTTTAATAGAAAGAACTTTGCAATCTTCGATTTATTAAAGTTTAACTTTTACTCTTAATATCTGATTTAATAATCTTTGATTTTAAGTCGTATAAACAATAAAGCTTAAATGTTAAAATTTACTCTGCTTTGTTCGTTTATTTAGCTAAAGTTTTGAGTCTTAATCCCATATTTTATTAAACATAAACTTGGACTTTCCATCATAAGCTTACTAATCCCAAGGTTTGACTTTCAAACTTTCTTCAACATCTACTCTCCGGTTTAAAAAAAATAAAAATGTATCATTCGATAAGGAATTTATTAAACGTTAATTTTTTTTTTTTTTGTTAATAACTGAATCGCAAGTATTATTAATCCTTAATTTTGGCATAATTTCCTAGGTTTATTAACTCAAAATTTTTAAGATTAATTCCAAGTCTTAATAAATGCAAACATCGACTTTAGTTAATAAACATAAAGTTCGACTCTCAGTCGTTAGTTTAATAAAAATAAACTTTGTCTTTCAATAATAGAAATATTAAGCCTATACTTTTAATCTTAATATAAACCCGAAATTTTAGTTTAACCTGGAGCTTTGTTAATCCTATACTAAAAGCAGACTTTGTTTATTAAGTCTATGTCTATCAATATTAGATTTATTCAATCTAAACTTTACATTTATTTATTTTTTTATAATGGATTTAATAAACCTAAACTTTAAATATTTATATTAACTTATGTTTGGTTTATTGACTAAAAAAATTTATTCTTAATCGCAGGTTAAAATTAACATATTATTAAATCTTAATAAACCTTAATCTCTATTTTAATTATACTTCGACTCTTAATAATAGGTTTAATTAAACATTAAACTTAGATGTTTTATTTAAATAAAATTTGGTTTAATATTTTTGGGAATTTTAAAAACTCGATTGAATTATATTTTATTTAGGGCCGTTATTATAACCTACCTTTAAGGTATCAGATAGTTAAAGGTAAGATAAACTAAAGTGAGGAATAAAGTTAACTTTATCTATTTTTCGTTATTATAACTTACCTTTAAAATAAATGTTATAATTTTGAAAATATGGCAAGATAATTGCAAAAACCGACTACTTTTAACAAATTAACCCTGTGGCAATATAAAGAAATAAAAAGCAGTGGCAACTTTAAAAAATATAATAAACAAACAAATAGTAAAAGTAAAGTAAATTAAAAGTAAAAGTAATAAAGTGAAAAAACAAAAATGCCAACTCCAGAAAAAAAAGATATAAATATAGGTAGGAAGAGATCAAAGAATTATACTGCAGAAGAGGAGCTGCTGTTAGTGGAGTTAGTAGACAGGCACAAAAATGTAGTAGAAAACAAAAAATCAGACGCCGTAATATGGAAACAAAAAGAAGAGGCCTGGAGTAGAATTGAGGAAGAGTTTGCAGCCACAATTGGTTCAAACAGGCATTGGAAAGCTTTGCGAGATAAGTATGAAATGCTAAAGCGGAAGTCAAAAGCAGAAATGGCTGAGCAGAAGGCAGAAACATACAGAACAGGTGGCGGAGTGTCTTGTGCTGCAGTCAGCAATATTTCTTCAAAAATTGCTTCCATGTTGGGAGATTCGGCTACAGGTTTAAAAAACAGTTTTGATAGTGATTTTTGTAAGTTTGTATATATTAATAAAGAACCATAATTTGTTTTATTAAAAATTACTTTTTTATGTAGTAACTGAAAATGATGAAAATTGGCCAGAATTGGACAGCTCTGTAGAGGTTATTGACAAGGAAGAAGTAAGTTTATTAATAAAATATAATATTGTATTAAACTTAATTACAAGCTTAGCTTGGCGCACTTCGCTGTACCTTATGATTGATATACAAATATATGAACAAAATTATAATGTTATAATATTTATTATATATTTTCAGTTTGGTAAATCAAGTTTCTCTTCAGTCGATAAAAAACCGGATTGGTCTAGCTGGAATCCAACAACTTTAAAACAACCGAAATCAAAAGAATTAGGAGTTGGTATAAAGAGGAAGTTAAATTTAGAGGAGGAAAAAATAGGCTTAATTGTTCTGCAGCAGCAATTTTATCGCGATGAAAATATTCGTGCTCAAGAAAAACATAACAAAGAGATTCAATCACTGGAATTGAAAAATGAAATTTTGCAATTGGAGCTGTCCGAAAAGAAAAAACTAAAATTAACTAATAGCCCTATTCTGTAAAACGAGATAAAAATTCGTTTCGACAATTTGTGTTGAAAACAACAAATAAATTTGAATTTATTTGTTGATTTCGTTTTACAGAATAAGACCTTTGTTGTACAAATAATCTTTATATTTTATAAAAACAGTGCCTTATTTTTAGATTATTTTATAACCGAAAATTTTAATTTAATTTTTCTGTTATTTAATTTTAAAATGTTACTTTTGTTTAAAACCAAAGAATTAAATTATTATTATTTTTTGTTTGTTTTTAATTGTTCTTAAATCAATCAAATTGAAATGTGTAGTATTTCTTATTTAATTTTTAAGGTTTTAATTACTTTATTACTTTGTTTGAAATAGTACAAACCATGATATAAAAAATAGAAGGTAGTTTCAATCAATTCGTATTAATTTAAAATCACTTTCTGACATACATAAGGATTATGACAATTTGTTAAAATAACGATACCATATTCAAATAAAATTTTACTTTTTATAAACTATTTTATATTTATTTTAAATTCAAACACTATTTCGTATTACACAAAAATAAAATTTAAAAAATTGTATACCAAATAAAATAAGAAGTGCAAAAGTAATTGCAGCGTCAAAACCCAGACGTTTTGGTCTAAAACACCATCGAAAGTTTCTACAGCAATACAACTGAAAGCTGCTAATGCTAAAGACTTCTATAAAGAAAATTCAAAAAAAAAAAAAGCTACAATACGTAAGCTAGTTACATCAACTGATGAACCTTTAAGTAGCACCACTAGCATCCCATCTCCAATGAAACGCAATAAAACAATGTCCTCATCTATAAGCGAAGAATTACTAATAAATTGGGCTACTGATGAACGAGACGGCAGCATTTCGAACAATGAAGCGAAGAGATGAATTGCATTATTTGTGGGAAGGCAAAGAGTTCCTTACGTGATTATATTGGTTCAATTCATATGGACTAAAGACTAAATGCATGTCCGCACTGTTCATCGGAATTTCGTTCTTAACAAAAATACGAATCGTACGTATTTAAAGAAAAGTGCAACAAAACATGCTTGTCAGTATCCAAGTGTAACAAGCGTTTTAACACAGTTCCTAAATTGGAATTGCATATGCAAGAAATGCATTTAAATGAACCAGAAGCTGAATAAATGCCTAAATATTCAAAGGCTATAATTTTATGATCCATATTACTTTTATTATACATTTAGAACATTTTTAATTTAATTATTTAATATTCCCTAAATTAAAGGTTTTTAAATCGAAATTTATCTTTAAATTAATTTAAAAAATAGTATATAGAATATAATTATCATATACTAAAATTACACAATTTAATTTAAAAATCCCATGAAATTGAAAACTAATTGTAAATGTCGTCTGGCAACGTTCATTAAAAATTTTTATTTAAATAAAACTTCAAAAATCCTTATTTTTGTAAACAAAATATTGATTGAAACTACCTTCTATTTTTTATATCATGGTACAAACTGATTTTTAGTTTTTGTTTTTATTATTTTTAATGTTTAAAATAAACAAATTGAATTCTTATCTTTTTTATTTATTAATTTTTTGTATTTTATTTTTTTTTTTAAATACATTCTTAGAATGTGCTTAATATAAGACGAAATATGTTTTTGATGTTTCTATGGAACTATATATGCAACATTGTAATGTTTTTGGAACATACTTGAAAGTAACTAGGGCAAAATTGTCCTAGTTACTTTCAAGTATGTTAGAAATAAATTACAATGTTGCACATATAGTTCCATAAAAACATCAAAAACATATTTGGTTTTATATTAAGCACATTTTAAGAGGTATATTAGTTATTTTTAATATTATATTTATGTTAAAAAAATACATAGTCCTCTTATGAATTTTGTGGTAGACTGAAAATACAAATATTAACATAAATATTAAAAATTTTTATATTAAAGTACAACTAAAAAGTTATAAACTTACTTTGCATAATAATTTTGAATTAAAATAGTTCTTGCTAACGAATTGGTATTAATTATAACATGATTTTCTTCAACGGGGGTATCTAAAAGACATTCTTCAGAAGATTCTATTATCTCTGTTTCTTCTATTGTTGGAAGCGGGTCATTTGCCATAATAGCAATATTGTGAAGAACACCACATGCCACAATAACTGCCATTTTTGTTTCGGTAGCCAATCGCAAACCTATTGATAAAACAGGAAAACGTCTCTTCCAAACACCAAAACAACGTTCAATTGTGTTTCGGGTACGAATTTGAGATTCATTATAAAGCATTTCGGGTTTTGTAAGTGGATTTAGCAGTGGAGTCATCATATAATTACATTGCTTGTATCCAGAATCGCCCAAAATTAAAAAATTTTTAAAATGGCCCTCTTCCATACGAAATTTTAAGCGGCTGTTTTTAAATATATTGCTATCGTGTGCTGACCCTGGCCATCTAGCAACTATGTCTAGAAACATTAACTTAGCGTTGCAGACCGCTTGAACGTTCAAGGAAAAGTAACCCTTTCTGTTACGAAATATTTCACCATTGTTTCCTCCTGGCGATTGAATGCGAATGTGTGTACAATCAATGGCACCAATAACTTTTGGGAACTTTGCGATTGCAAAGAAATCTGCAGCTGTTTGCTGCATATCACATGAATCAGAAGGGAATTTAATAAATTCTTTCGACAAGGTAGCCAAAGCATATGATATTTCTTTAACTACACGGCTTGCTGTGGAAACACTTACACCACAAAAGTCACCAACTGTTATCAGGAAACTGCCGCTTGCGTAAAATCTCAGCGCTATTAGTAATTTGTTTTCAGGTGATACAGAATAATGCCTGGAAGAACTTCTATTAATGGATTTTATGTGTACATACATGCATTGGTACAAACCTGTGACAAGTGGGGAGTAAAGAGCCACGAATTTTTTCCAAAATATATTGGCATGAGTTTTTCGACAATCGAAATCTTTGCATAAAATCATTTTCGTTGTAACATGTAAAATAGTTAACTTGCTTACGAAACTTTCTAGCCGCTCTATTTGGGTGTTGGGAACTTTCAAAAATATCTTCCAATTCATTTATATAAAAAATTCGTTGCCTATTTTCCATTATAAGCATTTATTTTAAAATTTTAATAAATTTTACTGTTTTTGTTTACTTTATAAGGCAGAAAATATGGCAACATCAAACGTATAAACCTTACGTTAAAATTTAAAGGTCAGATGACCTGTCCTTTAGCTTATCTGTAAGTTTTTGCTTAATTTATACTTATAACAACCAAAAACGGTTAAAGTGTCCGATAACATCCTCACTTTAGTTATTGGGAAGTTATAATAACGGCCCTTAGACTCCTAAACTTGAGTTTATCTAACCTTTACCTTATTTGTGATTATTAAACAAGAATTTTCAAACTTAATCACGAAGTAATTAAAATCTTAATTATAAATTTATTAAACAAATAATCGAGGTTAATTAAACTCTAATCAATGTATTAATCAAGTCAAAGATTTGGCTACAAATCGAGGATGTTTTAAACCCAAACTTTGCAGGACTTAAGACTTTTGTTTGTATATATATTTTTTTATTTTTTTAATTTCTTTTTAATCGTGAAGTAGTTCAAATCTTAAACGTTGGTTTATTAAAGTCTTAATTGTGTTTTATAAACTCCTAAATGCGGCTTTATTATGCACTTATTTGATGGTATATTAAACTCTTCTGGCTTTATTAAATGCCTAATCTTTATTTCTTTTTTTACTTTTAAACGTGGGTTTATTTATGTGTAATTCTTGGCTTTTTTAAACTTCCACTAAATTCTAAATCGTGAGTTTATACTCTTCTCAATGCGGCTTTATTAGGCTTTAATGTAATACTATATTAAACACTCAATCGTTTCTTCATTAAGTTCTAAATCGTTGGTTAATTTAATTCTTAATCATGGGTTTATTTATCCTGGGTTTATTAAATTTTTAATCGTGGAATTATTCAACTTCTAAACGTGGGTTTATTTATGTATTAATATTGGTTTTATTAAACTCCTAATCGTGGATTTAACTCTTCTAATTTCTGCTTTATTAAGTTCTTATTTGCTGCTATTTTAAATCCTAAAACTGGGTTAGTTCATTTCTAAATCATGGTTTATTTTGCATTTAAACGCGGATTTATCAAACTCTTAATAGTGGGTTCATAAACGTCTTAATTTTTTTTAATCTTATTCTAGGTTTTCAAATATAATATTTGGTTTATTAAGTTCTAAATCGCAGATATATAAACTTTTTTTAAAATCTTTATCCTGGTTTAATAAAATTCTTTTTCGTTGCTTTATGAAAATTACTTTATTACAAAACCTTGATTTTAATTTAAAATTTTCGACTAATTCAAATTAAAGTTTAATTTTGAATCTTGGCTTATTTAAACTTGATATTTGACATCAAATTGTATATTGATTCGGAATTTTTTAGTCCAAACTACACGGCCTTATAAAAATTAAAATTGGACTTTTGTCGAACCTTTAATGTCTATTTAAATAAACGTTAGTTAGATTGGTCTTAGTTAACTTATTATTTAATTCTTAATCAAGGGCTGATAAAACCTTAATTTTTATGTAGATTGGTAAATAAATTCAACCCTGAACTTGACTTTAAATTAATTAATTAATTTAAATTAATGCTTATACTTGTTTTTAAATAGAGGATTCATAAAAGCCAAACTCTTCTTGATCATGAAATTTAAACTATTGGTTAACTTCAATTTAAACTAAAGTTTCTGTTTAAATAAAGCTTAACTCTGTTAATTTTGGTTAAAATTTTAAATCTATAAACGAGTTTAAACTTCAATAAAACTAAAGTAAATCTGCAATCTCCAGTTCCTTTTTGCAATTTAAAGAAAAGTAATTTTGTGTCGGTTAAATATAGTTAAACAATTTCAGAACATTTTATTCGTTAGAATTTTACGAGTTTAAAAATCATTTAGGCTTAGGAGTTCTTAATTCTTATATAAATATTTTTGTTAAAATAACACAATAAATATTTTGTTTTTTTTTTTAATTAAAAAATAGAGTGTTAAATAAACAAATTTTATTATGTATTTTTATTCACATTTTATTCCCCCTGGTATTCATTATTTTAGCCACCACTGTTTGTATTTCTAAAACAACTTTAAAGAAAAAGAGCTTATTTTTGTAAAATAAACTTTAATTCGCATATGAAATAATATGGCAACATTATTAGCAAAACAACAACAAAAAAAAGTTATTTAATACATGCGCCTGCGTCAACGACGTTTCATACAAGTAGAGAGAGAACAAAACAAAAAACGCCAAAAACCAACAAAAGAAAAAACGCAACAAGTTTAGCCGCAAATGTTTATAAAGAATCTAAATAAATGTATATGTATGAGTGTGTGTGTGTTTGCTAAAACACAACAAAAAAACTTGATAATGAAAAAATACAACATAAAAAAAAAACAGTTGAAAGCGAAAGCAAAAGTGCTTTTACAAAAAAAGAGCTTAGCAGAGAGTGAGAAATCATAGTGTTTTTCTATCTCTTTTACTCTTGCTTTTTTTTATTTATTCGCCTGACATACTAAACTATTTTTTCTTATGAATCGCATGCATAAATAAATAAACAACAAACACACACTTGGTAATACATATGCTCTCGCTTGAAAGCAAAAGGGAAAAAGAAGAATAAACTAATAAAAAAAGACACTGCAAGAAATTCTTAAAATAAACTAAAGATAACAAACTAAACATAAAAAGCAGGATATAAGAAAAAAAAAAAGATAAAAAGAAATATTTTTTTTTGTTTGTAAAATAAATAAAAGTTTAAAGTAGTTCTTATATGGAATGGGGAAAGAAATTCCAAACAATTTGCCGCACCCCGTTTTTTTATAGCAAAAAAATACAACAACAAAAACACAAAATAAAAAGACAGACAACAATGAACATTTGCAAATACTTGATATGAACCAAACTAACTACAAGATGTATAGAAATGAAATTGAAATTTCCGCTACAATAGGAAAAAAAGAAATAAAAAGAAAAAATAAATAAATTGCACAGCTGCTATAGCATGTCTGAAGTCAAGAAAAAAAAGCTTTTTTTGCTTCTTCTGTCATACTTTTGCTATGAAGTGTGTTTTCTTGCATCATTTGTAGTAGATGGACAATTAAGCGATTTTAATCAGCGTTTTTTGCATAAAATATTTAAAGAAGCTTTTTAAAAATGTGAATTAATACGAAATGGTCCCCTAAACTTTGGAATATATTTAAGAATTTAATAGGATTTTTTATTTATTAAACCCTTAATCGTGGATTTACTATACCTTTAACTATGTTTCATAAATCCCTTAAATGTTATATTATTAAAATCTTAATTGTGACTTTAATAAACTCTTTATTAAGGATTTACATATATATAAAAATCGTGTATTTAATAAATTTGTAATCGTAGATTTATTACTCAATCGTGGGTATTTTTAGTCGTATGTTTATAAAACTCTTAATCGAGAGTTTATTAATCTTCAAACCTTGAGTTTATTAAACATTTATTCTTGGTATTTATTAAACTTATATTCGAGATTTTACTATACTCTTATACGAGTATTTATTTAGCTCTCTATTCATTAATTTATCGAGGGTTTGTAGTTTTAATAGTGACTTTATTAAACTCTCTATCGTGGGCATATAATAGTCTTAATCATGAGTTTATTTAACTTCTAATCGTTCCAATTGAAGGTTTAAATAACTCTTAATTATGGGTTCTTTAAATTCTTAATCGTGTATTAAATAAACTCTGAATCATTGATTTATTGAACTTAATCGTGCATATATTTAACTTAAAGTCTCAATTAAGTGCTTACTTAACTCTTAATCATAGTTTTATTAAAATCCAAATCGTGGATTTATTAAACATTTATTCATGGCATTTATTGAATTTTTAATCGCGATTTTATTATACCAGAGTTTATTTAACTCTCTAATCTTTAATGAATAGAGAATTTAATAAAGTTTTAATGATGACTTTACTAAACTCTTAATCCTGCAGACATTAAATTCTTAATTGAAGGTTTATTCAATTCCTAATTGCGGGCATATTATAGCTTTTATCATGAGTTTATTTATTACACTATTAACTTCAGGGTTATTACATTTTTAATCGTCGATTTATTGAACACTTATATGCCAAGGGTACTCAACTCCTAATTGAAGCTTCATTAAACTTTTGTTCCGTATTTATAAAATTATTAGCCGAAAGTTAATTACGCAGCTCAATTTAACTTTAAATCGTAGATTTTTTAACCCAAACTTTGCAGAATTAATAAATTTAAAATATTACTTAATTCTTCAATCAAAGAAATCTTAATTGCTCTCGTTTTTAAATTTGTTTTTTTTTTTTTAAAGATATGTATTTATTAAAAGTAGTTTCAGTTGAAAGCTAAGGCTTTTTTCAAGGTCTGTGGAAACTTATGGATTTCATGCGAATTATTTATTTTAGCTTTTTGAGGAAAGTAAAACGCATTCCGGCTGGTCATTCTGAATCGAATTCAACGAATAGTCAGAAGGAGCAATCACTGTTCCATCCATTTTCAAAAGGTCACGTTAAATAAGGCCCATCGTTATCATTATGTACAATTATAGACTCATGTCTGGTCGCATATTCTGATTGTTTTTCATTTAATGCTATCTTTTAACAAATTAATTGTGTGTTCGTTACAGGTGACCCTTGATCGTTTTAGCAGTTCATAGAAGAACATTACCTTGGCGCCATGGGTATTCGGTTTTAGGCTAGAGAAGCAAGCCGACTACAATTTATCTGCGGCTTTACATACGATATTTTGTGTCTCGTATTATTATAGTGCAACCACTTTTCATTGCCCGTAACGATTCGATGCATAAAACGACTCTTCAATTTGTGTTGTTGAAGCTTCATTTCAAGCATGCTAAATCGGCAACCAATTTCTTTGCTTTTGATGAATCTAACTGCTTTTAAAAGCCTGAATAATTTCTTAAAGGTGATGGCTGATGATTTCAAAGCCAATGTATTGTCCTTGTTCAATCTCACTCCTTTAGTTGGTGTACCGAATATGAATCAGGAAAAGGCACTCCGCGAAATGGTATTTGTTTACCATTTGAACTGTAGGACATCCAAAATGATCTAGATATTTCAGACGAGAAATATCACTTTTGTTGGTAGTAAACCGAATAGGCTTCTCCTGGCTATAGTTGCAGGATACTGTATGATTGGAGCGTATGGTTTGCCCGTGTAATAGCTATTGTCTTGTTAAGGAAGATGAGGAATACGTACAAGGTATGTTAAGCTAATCATCATAAATCATGGTAACTTTGACAGAAGTACAGATTGTGTGAACCGCAGGAATTTCTAATTTTGTTCCGCATTCTTTCATATTTTAGATACAATTCTTTTGAAACATTCATATATAATAAAGCATTTCAGTAGAGATAAAAACCTCTAAGAGCTAGGTCAAATTGAAAAAAGGGGGCATTAAATTATTCTCAAACCCATTCCGGGTATACACTTATGCCTGTATCAGTATGTTGTGTGCTCTTTCGAAAAGATAATCCTATCCGTAAACATTACTAGTTGGTTACATTAGAAACTTAATTCCCTCCATATAATTTCTCAGAGATTTCCTATTAATATCGCTGATTCCAGATTGCTTATTCCAGATTCCTTAATTTAATTGAAAATTGTACAATTGTTTCTCCAATGTGAGCTAGGTGAGCCTTAAACCTATCTTATACTTTTTTCTATCTATATATATATATATAATTTCTTAAAGATATTTTCTCTTTCCAGAGCTTTCTGAAGTTCCACTTATATAACTTATGCTATTACTTATAAAACTATTGGTCCTACAAATCCTAAAGGAGCCAGATTTAAAAAAAAAAATATCAGGAAATTCGGCTTACTTATAAACCTATCCTACAAAACTGTCCTATAAATCTCTATCATGGAGCGGAGATATGCGGATTTATGTTTTATTTTCTGTGATATTTTTCAATGTCAGTATTAGTTTTAAAAATATTAAATTTGCTGTACTCTGTGTTCACTCTCAAAAATTTACTGGAAACTGATTTTGTATAAATCGGTATGTTTTGGTAAAACATACCGATTTATGCAAAAATGTTGTGGAATGTTTATTGTAATTGATGTTTCAGTTTGATATTTTATTAAACAATTGAAAAATAATATACAATTTTTTCATTTACAAAAAACAAAATTTCCAAAGCTTATATAAAATAAAATAAATTTAATAAGTATATTTATAAACAAAGTATTTTGTTTCTACACTCCTCCTCTTTGTTTACAATTTATATAAGTCCTAAAAGTGTTCTTAATAATAACAATCGTATTTTTGAAAGTGGTTTTGTTAAAATATCTGCTATCATTTTGTCCGTAGGACAGTATTTTAGATTTACAAAATTGTTAATACAATAATCTTTCACAAAATGGTACTTAATATCAATGTGTTTAGACCTGGCATTAAAATTTTCGTTTAAAACCATCTTAATACAACTCTGATTGTCTTCCATAATTGTAATTGGTATATTCACAATGTAGCACATTTCTTTTAGCAGTTCATGTATCCATTTAGCCTCTTTACAAGCTTCTGATAATGCTATGAATTCTGCTTCAGCTGTAGATAGAGATACACAACTT
The DNA here is from genome assembly GCA_951394005.1 of Protophormia terraenovae. Classification (NCBI taxonomy): domain Eukaryota; kingdom Metazoa; phylum Arthropoda; class Insecta; order Diptera; family Calliphoridae; genus Protophormia; species Protophormia terraenovae. Next base: position 22,605,381 of record OX596075.1, read on the forward strand.
TGTTTTTTACATGAACAGTTAATAACACCACCATTTAAATAAAACACGTAACCACTATGAGATTTTCTATCAATTTTGTTTTCAGCCCAATCCGCATCCACATACCCGTATAATGTATTATTTTTTGTCGAACTACTTAATTTTAATGACAATTTAGATGACCCTTTAAGATATTTTATAACTCGTTTAACTTCATTCCAATCCTCTTTTGATGGTGCTTGAGTTTTCTGAGCTAATATTGCAACACTTGCAGTAATATCTGGTCTTGTATTTAAAGACAAATATAAAAGAGATCCAATAGCTTTTTGATAGATTTTATTATCTATTAATTTTTCTGATTCTAATGTCTTGTTATAAGATGGAATTAACGGAATATCTGAATCTTTTGATTCTTGAAGTCCAAACTCGTTTACAATTTTCTTAATGTATTGCTCTTGACTCAACAAATAATTTCCATCTTTATCTTGCTTAATTTCCATTCCGAGATAATGTTTGATGGGTCCCAAATTCGACATGACGAATTTAGAATTTAACATTTTAAAAATTTCTTCTATAAAGTTTACATTTTTACTTGCAACAATCATATCATCAACGTATATCAAAAGGTAATCTAATCCTTCTTTTGTTTTTCTGATATATAAACAAGGATCCATTAGACTTAGCTTAAATTTAAATTCAATTAATGCTTTATGAATACATTGATTCCAGGAACGAGCGGCTTGTTTCAATCCATATAAACTTTTTCTAAGTAAACAAACTTTATTTTGATTTTCATTTGATATAAAACCAGGAGGTTGCTTCATGTAAATCGTCTCTTGTAAATCACCATTCAAGAAAGCCGTCTTAACATCAAAGTGATATAAATGCATTTTCTGTTTACCAGCAATTGAAAATAAAATTCTAGTTGTTGTTTGTTTAACAACTGGAGCGAATACTGCATCATAATCAACACCAAATTTTTGATTATATCCTTGAGCCACGAGTCTTGCTTTATAACGTTCTATTTCTCCTTTTTCATTTAACTTTTTCTTGAACACCCATTTGCAGCCAATTGCTTTACGGCCTGGGGGGAGATCAACAAGAACCCATGTGTTATTTTCCTGGATAGATTTTAACTCCTGTTGCATCGCATCAATCCATTGTGATTTCTCCTCCTTAATTGAAATAGCTTCATTGAAATTACTTGGATCTGGTGTTAAAATCGCGGAATTTATTTCATATCGGCCTGGATGCATCCCCTTGTTAACTCTATTAGACACTCGACGAACTGGAATAGGACTTTGTATTGCATCTTCAAAAGTTTCTCCAGCGCCTGACCATTCTGAATCCGAAACTTGGCTATCAGATGTCATACTGTCTATGCTTACTATAGTACTTTCTGAAATATCATTTTCCTCAAGATTGCTATTATCATTAGTTCCTCTTTCACTTCCAATTTCATTTCCACTTCCTGAAGGTATTTCATCATCTTTGCGGTTACTTGTTGGAAAATATACTATGTTTCTGTTTTTCTGCAAAGTTTTATTGTCTGTATCTTTAGTATCTATGACAACAACATCACGTGAAATCTGAACCTTATTTGTTTTTGGATCAAAAACTCTAAAACCTTTAGAATTAAAATCATAGCCAATAAATACTTTTCGAAGTGCCTTTATATCCAGCTTCTTCCTTTTTTCTTTTGGAACATGAACATAACATAAAGATCCAAATGTATGAAAATCTTTTAACGATGGTTTCTTTTCATATCTTAGTTCATATGGTGTTTTTGATATACTTCTTGAAGGTAACCGATTCTGAATGTAGTTCGCAGTCATTAATACTTCACCCCACATGTTCTTATTTAAACCTGAATCGATTAACATACACTTTACCATTTCTATCAAAGTACGGTTCTTTTGTTCTGCGACCCCGTTCTGTTGTGGACTGTATGGAACGCAATACTGAATTTCAGTTCCACATTCTAATAAAAAGTGTTTTACATTAAAACTTATGTATTCTCCTCCTCTGTCAGATCTTAATGTTTTTGGGTAATGACCAACTTGATTTTTCACTAAATTCCAATATTCTACTAGTTTACTATAAACTTCAGATTTAGCCTTTAGTAGATAAATAACACAATATCTGCTATGATCATCAATGAACGACACGAAATATTTATAGCCACTACACGTTGAAGGAGATATAGGACCACAAACGTCTGAATGAATAAGATCAAAACAATTCTTTGATCTTGAAAAACTTTCTTTAGGAAAGGGATTTCTTGAAAATTTTCCTTGCAAGCAGATTTCACATTTTTCTTTATGATTTTTACATTCATTAATTCTTATGCCTGTTGCTAAATCATCTTTAAATAATTTTTTAATACCTTCTTCATTATGATGACCAAGAACTCGATGCCAGTAGTGTATACAACCTTTATTACAATTATTAACCGTGAAAACATTTTCAGAAGTTGCATTAAGTGTATATAAACTATTCTTAAGAAATGCCTTACAAATAAATTTAGAATTTTTCTGTAAAATACATACGTTTTTAACAAAATTTACAGTGTAACCTTTTTCTGTAATTTTTCTAACTGATAATAAATTAGAATTAAAATCCGGAACATAGTAGACGTCATTCACTAATAAAGACACATCTCCTACCTTGATTTTGCACACACCTTTGCCTTTAGCTTGATAAGTGTTTCCATTTGCTACACAAATTGACTGTCCATTATCGCTATAGTTGAGTTCCGTAAACAATTCTTTTTCATGGGCAATATGGCAACTTGCGCCCGAATCTATAATCCATGCAGCTTGATTTCCTTCCGAAAAATTAGTCATCAACACAAATTCAGCATCATCATCTTCAGTACTAATTTCTTCAATTATATTAACAGATTTTTTGTTATTTTTATACCATTTCTGATATTTATGACAATCTTTCTTGAGGTGACCAGTTTTCTTACAAAAGAAGCAGGATTTGGCATCAAATTTCTTTACTGCTTTCGATTTCAACGCAGAAACGTTCAACGAATCGTCACGAGATAATTTTTTGAAATATTCTTCGAGCAATTTGCTTTTCACTGTTTCTAATGTCAAATCTTTATCTGGTCTTACCTCAAGAGCAGTAATTAAACTATCATTGCTTGATGGTAAACTGCTTAAGATCATGGAAACTTGCCAATCTTCAGAAAAATCTTGATTTCCAACAGCCCGCAGTTTGTCAAATAATTCCATCATCGAATTTATGTGCGCCTCCATATTCTCACCTTCGCCTAACCGCATACTGCATATTTTTCGCATTAGGTGCACTTTTGAACTTAATGTGACACGTTCATGTTGTTTTTGCAGCTTATTCCAAGCATCTTTGGCTAAGGTTTCATTGCGTATATGGATAAGTTGTGAATCTTCAACACATAAACTTACAACAGCAAACGCTTCCAAATTTTTCTTTCTCCAAGCATCAGAATCTTGAACTGGATCTTGAAATACTGACCAAAGGTCTTCCTTAATTAAATACATTCGCATCTTGAATTTCCAATTGTAATAATTGTCTTGATTTAGTTTTTCGATCCCATAAAAACGATTTTCACTCATCTTGAAGTATGTATTTATCACTTATTCTTGAATGTTATTTCTTTATTGATTGTTATCCTTAATATACAATATGTATCTTTAAATTATCTTGTGAAACAACAATGGCCCATAACCTATTGTAATTGATGTTTCAGTTTGATATTTTATTAAACAATTGAAAAATTATATAAAATTTTTTTTATTTACAAAAAACAAAATTTCCAAAGCTTATATAAAATAAAATAAATTTAATAAGTATATTTATAAACAAAGTATTTTGTTTCTACAATGTTCTCCCACAATTATTGCAAATTTCAAAAAATATAATCCAAACCAAGAAACACGAACTCGCAATTAAAAAAACAGGTGAGCAATCGCCTTAATTTCGCAATACATCACTCCGACTGGCCCCATACGAAATATCACAGATGAGTCCAAAGAAGTTCTTTTTGGTACATATGAGATGCATATGACAAGAATATATCTGAGGGGACCAAATAACATATAATATTACCCAAAATTTTTTCTAAAGACCATCATGCATGGTGGTGGGAAAATCTGACCCAAATTTAAAATATTTGAGAAGATGTCAAAGCTGCTGTTTTTTAAAAGAAACCGGGATATGTGCAGGAATTGTGGACGCCAGCGCATTCAGTTTTGAAAAAATATTCCTATCGAGAGGTTCAGATCATTAATGGACTTGATGCTCGCCATTACGCCGCTGTCAAAGACAATAATGGCTATTCCACAAAATATTAATGTGTGTAAACAAAATATGCCTTAAAAAAGAAGAACTAATCACGTAGTTTTATTTGTTGCTACTGTTATTTTGCACAGCAAATTTCTTATGTATTCATTTTAAGTATTTTATATGAATTAAGATGTTAAATTTTAAGATTTACTTATTTTTTATATAAATGGGGGAAAACTACAACGAATTCCAAGATCATCAAAAAAATCTTAATGGCGCTACTATTATATTGAACACAGCTGTATATAATTTTCTAAATAAATTTTCTATTTCCAAAGCTTTATGAAACTACCAGATGATGTAGAAAATTAAAATTCGGATTACTTATAAAACTATTCGCCCTACAAATCCTAACGGAGCCGGTTTGTAATTTTCTATCAGGTATCGGATAAACGCCAATTTTTATTTATTATTATTTTAAGTAAGTAAGTAAGTAGTCAGTTTTGGATTTAATACTTCAAATTGGCTTTACTCATTGTTTGCTCTTAAAATCCTATTTGGAAGCAGATTTTTTATTTATTTTTTATTTTACTTTAAGCGGACAATTATGAAATGGTTTTTTACGTTTTTTAAAGATATTTTATACATTAATTTATTAAAAAAAAAAAATCCCAGTAAACTAAGCTATAGTTGTTCAATACCTATGTATGTTTTTAGATAAATTTTGTTGCAACATATTTTTCAGTACATACAACCTTATTTGTATAAGGCGAAGTTAAAATTGTTGAACATTTTTAAATATAAAAATTGTATTTGGGGTGAAAAATTTTAGTAATTTTACTGTTATAAATATTAAGTAAACAATATAAACAATATACAGTGTTGGAAAAATAATAGGGACACTCTAATTTTTCAATATATTCTTGCTTTTTTATTTACTATTCCATAAAAATTAAAAAGTATATATATAAAATTAAATAACTTCAAATATTTTAACTTATAAAGCAAAAATAAAGAACTAGTTCTGCCAAAAAATATTTTTTTTTTTTTTTAAAGGCCTGGAAAAATAATAGGGACACTTAATGTTTTGGAAAAAATATTTTTTTTAACATTACCAACATTTCCAAATACTTTTTCAATACTTAGTTGAAGATCCTTTCATTTTTATAACCTCCTGACAACGGCGATTCATAGATCCCACAAGATTCGCACATACCTCGGGCGGAATTGAGTACCAGGTTTCTTGAATTTTTTCCCACAACTCTTGTTTATTTTTTTATTTAAAGCTACCAATTTTATTTTTGAGGACTCCCCAGAGATGCTCAATGGGGTTTAAGTCCGGTGATTGGGACCGCCACTCCATTACAGGCACCTCATTCCGCTGAAACCATGTTTTGACGCCTCTAGCGGAATGCTTGGGATCATTCCCATTTTAGTGGCATTTCATCCTCAGCAAATGGAAGCATTTTATTCTGGAGAATGTCTATATAGTCAGCAGCATTCAATTTTTCCCTGAATCCAAACTATTGGACCAACTCCAGAGGCCGAAAAACATCCCCATAGCATTATAGAACCACCACCGTGTTTGACGTTTTTTTTTTTTTGGTATATTTTGGATCAAATTCAGCATTTGTAGGACGACGTACAAATTATTTTCCCTCAGATCCAAATTAATTGACTTTTGTTTCGTCTGACCATAGTACGTTGTTCCAGTTTTTACGGCACAGGTGTCGCCTGACAAAATCCAACCTTTTTTTGTATGTTTTTCTTGCTCAACAGTGGTACTGCATCCCATTAATCCGACTTCCTGCAGCCTATTTCTTATTGTTTGAATTGTCACTGAAGCACACAATTCATTTTTAAGGCTACTTGATGACATAAAGGGGTTATTTTTGGAAAGTCGAACTAAACGTTGGTCAAAACGCGCTGACGTTTTACGCTTTCTACCTCTAGTTTCATGACTTTTTTCGAATGAATGACATTGAATACTTAAGTTTTGGAACACTTCATTATCTGTGCAATTTTTCTAATTTATAACCCGTCCGAATTTAATTTAAGAATAAAATTTTTTTCAGATTCAGTACAATGAACACCACGACCCATTTTCAAATTTATTTACCGAAGACATAAATCATAAACACGAAACCAATATGATTAAATTAATCACATAAACTTTGCTTTACGGATTTTTAATATGTTTATGTTAAAAATAATAATTTTTATTGACTAATGGTAATTTTTGGTAGTGCGTCCCTATTAGTTTTTCCAATTGAAATTACAACTTCACTGATTTTGCAAATAAATATAAAATAGAAGCGCAAAAGAGAAAAAGTAAACAAATAATGAAATTCCGTTATTTTAGGAAAAGTTAAATAGCGAGACCCCAAAAAAAGCTTAATATAAAGAAACTGTTTGCATCTGTTTGAGAAAGTAAGGGTCGTCCCTATTATTTTTTCCAACATTTCAGAAGAATCGATAATCCAGATAATTCTATAATTCGGATTGGGGTCTGCAATCAATTATCCAGATTATCGAGTGTCGCCTGACAAATTCCAACCTTTTTTTTTATGTTTTTCTTGCTCAACAGTGGTACTGCATCCCATTAATCCGACTTCCTGCAGCCTATTTCTTATTGTTTGAATTGTCAATTGTTTGTGTGTTAATAATTAATTCAAATATAAATTATTTCTTATTTAAGAGATTTCGCTCAAAAACATCTTTATAGACAACACTAATTTTACTAGTAGTTTTTTTTTTTTTTTTTTTTTTTTCATTTAATTTTCTTTCTTCGCAACAAACCATTCATCTAATCCATTTTGACTACATAAAACTTATGCCATATTGAATAAGCAACAAATCAACAATAATATAACAACAACAATAAAACACATGGTTTGCTTGCACTAATACCTCCTAACACTTCCACTGTCATTGTCATCATTATCATTAGAATAAATATTAATGATCATTAGTATTCGTAATCAAAAAAACAAATAATAACAACAACCAAAAAAAAAAAAAACATGAGAAAAAACTCATTTGAAAACAAGGAGTGAATAGTGAGTGAGCAACAAAGTCTTTTTAGCTCTTGCAAATGCATTTTTTTTTTGTCGAGATTTTATTTTCTTCAAGAGATTATTATTTAGAATTTTATTTAAAAATTTTTAGTTTTTTTTTTTTTTTTTGTTGTTTTGTTTCATTTATTTTATTATTCGCACTTTTTTTTCTATTATTATTGTTGTTGTAGCTTGTTTTGCAAAATTTTATTTCTCTATATTTTTAGTATTTTTTGTCTTCTACGAATTCTTGTTACTACAATGAATTTATATTTTATTTTCAGTTTCTTTCAAAGTTAAATAAGTTTTGCAGATGTTGTTTTTGTTGTTATTATTTAATTCGTGGGAGCATTTTAGTTACAGAGGTGGTGGGGATGGAACGTAAGATTGTTAATGTATTTCTCATCGTAGGCAGACAAGGCAGCTAGCCAACAAGCTACCGGGGAAGCAAGAGCAACAATGTAAAATCGCACAAGTTACATATGGCTTGTCATATGTTCTTGTTGTTATTATTGTTTTATACTATTTTGTGCAAAATGCGAATATGTTCATTTTTGCGTTTATTTCGTAGGGGAACAACTAGTGCTAATAAAATTTAAAGTTATACATAGCAGGGTAGTACAAACTTTTGTGCGCTTAGCAGATGCAAAATGCCTTTTAAAAATAATAATCTTTTTATTTTATTTTTAATTGTCTGACGTTAGGGTGTTATAGCCCGAGATCACTTGTAATTAATTCTAAATTTTATTAAACCAAAAAGCCTTAGTTTTCCTCCAACGATATTTCAAATACATATTCAAATAACAAGAAATCCATCCGTATCATAACCGAAATCAAAATATAGGAATACGTCTTACTCTATATAGGGTCTACGGACTATAAGATCACGAGTATTAATTTTAAGGAAGTACACTTGGTGATAATTTCAGAACAGGGTAAAATAACAAGATCCAAAAAAAAAAAAATAATAATATAAAGGCTAGACAGTAGGGTGGGTCAATTCTTTTTGTAGATAGGCGTATATCAAAAATGTAATCTTCAATAAATTCTAAGAAAACTTGTCTAAGAAACTATGGGTCCAAAATCAAAACTTAGCTCCCGCCGAGAAACATGGAAATTGGGAAAAATCTTTCAATTTAACAACAGTGTTTTGATATAATTGCTGCTATCTCAAAAACTACTCAAGATACAGATTCGAATTACATTTTAAATAATAGGTAATGAGAGCACCTTCAAAATGACATTCCACATTTTTTTTATATATAAAGGTCATTGGTTAAACCTTAAGTCTTGGAAAGCTATATATCGAACACTATTTTGAACATTTTTCCAAAATCTGTATGTTAATACAGATTTCCTATACTACTTAAGTTTTTAGAATAGAGAGTTGCTTTGATGCTGAGATATTTGAAAAAATAGTGGCAGGTAAATAAAACATTGTATTTTCCTTGGAAAAAAATATTTGTTTTTCCTTTAAGACTTTTTTACCAAAATAAACTTTTCTAAATGTTTTTTGCAGATTTCGATTTTGGTATACGCCTGTCACGTTTTTTCTTACTCGGGTTTAGTGATAACATGTTGTTTTCCATTAAATCTATGAAATGTTTTTGAAATACCTTAAAATAAAATCTTCATGTCTCTCGGCGGGAGCTAGGTTTTCATTTTAGACCCATACTTTCTTTGGGTAATTTCCTTAGAATTTTATGTAGATTTCGGTTTTGCTATACGCCTGTCACGTTTTTTCTCACTCGAACAAATTGACCCACCCTACTAGACAGTCTTCACATATGGGTCGAAGATGAATAAAAGCAATATCTTACAAGCATCCACAAAAAAATTGATTCCTGTCTCTGCTAGTTAATTCGAATTTATCTTCACACACATCAATTTCACAATGTAGTTAAACATTTCTAGGGACAAACGGTAGAATATTAAAGGTTTTATCAAAAGAATAACGTCGCTAGGTGATCATCAGTAAGATTAGATATTGGAAGTGGATCTTAGGTAGTTTGGTAAGAGAAATTAAAAAAGTAAGACTAAAAAGAAGAGACATAGATATAAAATATGATAGTGAAAAGTCTACTGCCCCACCACGTTCGCTCCAAGCCAACGACAGTCCCTTAGCCAGCCTATTCCTAAGACAAATACTATCAAGTTCCCTAGATAGATCCCGGAAAAAATCTCTAATCCCTCAATGAAATGACAGCCTAACCATTTCTGCCTACTCTGTTGTAGACACGGACAGTGACACACAATAAATTCCACTGTCTTTATTTCCTCACCATCCTCACACATTCTGTAAAAATCTGAAGATCTTACATCCCACTTGCTTGCCATTTTCTCTATTGGATATACGAATATACGAATTATGGTTTTACGTTTCTCCTTTTCATGCGTAATAGTAGATTTGTATCTGCCATATGAAATATATGCCATTAAGCGCTTGATATTTTATAGTCCATTCTGCTATTCCATGCATGATTGGTTCTATCCCGAATCTATATCTTGATTACAATGATGTAAATGTCTAACAGTGATTTCATACTACTTCCATTGCCAACTATATCCCAGTGAACTGGTACATAACAGAATTTTATCCGATATTCTCTCATTAATTCTTTAAGAGCCTTTCTGCAGTCACTAACTAGCCTAGACTTGACAAAATGTACTTTCAGAGCCCTGAACATCGCCTGGCTATCCACGTACAGAGTTATATCCGTGTTCCTTTCAATGTTCCTAGCTATCAATCACGTGCCTTTAAGAATAACCAGAATTTCTGCCTGAAACACGCTACAACTATCTAGGAGACTATATGAACTTATAATATTTCCCTCTAGAATATAGACACCTGCACAGGTACCTATAGTAGGGAGCACAAATGAGTACATGCTTGTAATTTCTGCACTTGTCGTTGTATAAAAATAAAAATAGTAAAACAAATCCAAAAATTTTTAATTTATTTTATGTTTAGTATTTAACCCTGCAATACTAATGTACGTAAATTTTACGGATACAATTATTTTTTAAAACCTTATTACTCAGGCATCCGAAGATATAATGCGACCAAATTTTAGAGGAAGTTTCATCAGGTGTTTTTACACATATAAATGCAAAAATATAACATTTTTAGTCGTTCGAATTATTAGTACAGAGGCAAATAAAAAAAGTAGTCAAAATAACGTTAGTATTCTAGGGATAATAAAATAATTTATAATTTAAAAATAAAAGCATCAAGCTCTATGAAAAAATCCAACAAAACGAAAACAACTCGCATGTACTCAATTTTGCACCTGAGGGATTTACAGTATTTTTAAAATATTTTTTACAACAATAAATATATATTGGAATATAATATAATGTAGTTTATAGATATGGGTCAGTAGATTATTATACCATTTTTAGACTTTTAAATATACCTTTAAAATCGGGAGCTATATCCGAAGAACCGATTTTTCGGACTTCGCTGTTTTAAAATTTTATAGATATGGGTCAGTAGATTATTATACCATTTTTAGACTTTTAAATATACCTTTAAAATCGGGAGCTATAGCCGAAGAACCGATTTTTCGGACTTCGCTGTTTTAAAATTTTATATCTAAAATACCAGTTGATCAAATTAAATTTTTTAAAATGTATTAGAAAGGCAAGAAATTATACTTTTTAAAAAGTATAAATGCATTTAATTTAACAGCAAAACTATGTTGAATATTTAAGACACAAAATCAGTTTTTGAATTTTTTCTTATATTATTTTAGTTATATCTAAAAGACATACTTTTTTAACACATAATCTAATTCTATATATCATTGGTAAAATAAAAAGGTATCGCTTAATAAAATCGGATGAATATTGTGGACCCTATGAATTTTTTAAAAAGTTGTAAAACTCGTAATTATATTATATTCCAATATATACGGGACCACTGGTCTCTACTTGGGATAATAAGAGCAGAAGTATTCGCGAAGTCAATCTCAGTGTCCATATAATCCGTAGATCCCGAAAGAGGTAGAATATGACCACTGAGATTGATCCCCTTTAAAATTTTAGTATGTCCTACTCTGATTGATCCCATTAGTCATAGTTCATTAAGTCTAAACAGGTTCCTTGCAGCCATTGCCATCACATACTCCTCAATGGGTAGGAGATGCAGAATAACGTCCAGTGCCGCCTGAGCACTGGACGTTACCTTGGATGCCTATTGAAGCACATTTCTGTGCCATTATCATTGCCTCCCACCATACTAAACATCCATAGAATTGATCTCATTACCGATATGTAAATCCAGTTAACTACCATTGGTTTAAGAACCCAATTGTTAGCTATTGAGTTCCTGCATATGTAGTAGGCATTAAGACCTGTTTTAGGCCTTTTCTTTGTATTCTTCTTCCAAGATAAGAAACACTCCAAGATATTTGGTTTCGGCTTCGTTTTCTCTGCGTTAACCCCTAAACGTTTGCTAGTGGACCATGAGTATAGTTCGATAGCATTGTGGGAAGAAATTTAACTGTGACCAATTTCGAATTGATGATCCTACTATTAAGCATTATGATCATTCATTCGAATAGTAGGTTTTGTATGCGTAATGACTCTAGTCGCTCCCTAATAGCATTAATCTTAAAATTATTGAAGGCCCCTTTTATATTCAAGAATGCTACGAGTGTATATTCCTTATACCGTAAGCCACTTTCAATATAACTCAGCACATCAAGAAGCGCACTCCCAACAGATTTACCCTTTAGGTAAGCATATTGATCCCCACCGATGATATGAGTATCAATTGTTGTCCTTAGATAAAGATCTATATGTCTCTTTAATGTCTTCAATAAAAAAAGACGATAGGCTAATTGGTGTAAAATCCCTGGGTTTCGAGTGGCTTACCTTACCGAACTTAGGTATGAATATGACCCTAACCTCATTCCACCTTCTTGGAATACTTTATCTATCGAGACTACGTCACTAACCACTTCACTAACTTTCTTATCAAATATACATACATTCCGAGAATCAAAAAATTATCCCTGTATGTATATCTGCCTCTATATTCTTACAGCAAGGAAATGGGTTTCCATAAGTAGACCCAGAGCCGGACTCTGTCCGTGAGTTGTCCGCATGCTGAATATATCCATATCCAGGAGCGCTTTGATCCATGGATAATATTCGCCTGAATTTGGACATCTCATTTCTCGAGTTGAGGGACTCACAGTAGTTTCTCCATTAGTCTCTCTTAGCTCTCTTTATGTCTCCCTTATACCTATTGAAACCAATCCTAATGGAAAAGTGCCTTGAGTGAAAGTGATAATATACAAGTCCACCTTTCCCAACCTACCTTAATAATTATGTATTATTATGGATTAGTTAAAATAATTTTAATAAATAAAAAACTTACCTTTTTTACTTTAATATCCAAAAATTAATTGTAATCCTTCCTGCCACCTCTCTAAACCACTTTAACAATTAAAATTGTCATTAAAGCGGACCATAAGTTGCCCACCAATGATGCCATAATAAAAAAAAACAAACCAACCAACGATAATTGACAAAATGCAAAAAAAAAGTTAAATATACACACTCAATCGCACACAACAACAACACGACGGAAAGTAGAGAAGAAAAAAACAAACGCGGCGTATACAACGAAATTAAGAATTAAATAAAAAAAAATTATATACAAAAACAACTATAAAATAAACACGACGACAACGACTACGACAACAACGTTTCACAGATGATGTTGTTGATTGTTGATGATGATGAGGATGGTGATGGCGACACAATAATACACTAAACTTTTTTAAAGAGATTTTTTTTTTTGCGTTATTTTGTTTTGTTTTCCTTTTTTATGTCGTTCTATTCCAAAGAACTTAGCGGGGTAAAGAGCGGGTTAGGTAAATTATTTATTTTAGCACACATACAAAACATAAACTGGCTCTCATTTAAAATGATTATTATATTTTTTGCACTATTATTTTGTTGTTGTTGGTTTTCTGTTTTGTAGACACACACACCATGAGATAAAGAGAGTGGGGAAAAAAAAGAACTTTTATTTTTTGCAAATAAATATTTTTGAAAATTATTTAATTATTTGTTTTATTTTTTAGGGATTTTTAAGATAGATTTTGTTTACAATTTATTGAGATAATTTCACCATTATTTGGTAGGTAATTTTTTGTTTATTTTTTTATTTGTAAATTTTATTTAGATTCTTTATTTAGTTAATTTAATGTTTAATGAAAGGCAACATGTGTAAAGAAATAAAAGAGCTTTTATTTTTGTTTTTTTATTTTTTTGTTCTTTTATTCTAAAGAGAGGGAGAGTGAAGATTAGTTGTAGACAACAAAGCTGCCAGATGTTTCTAAAGATAAATTGTTTGTAAAATAAACTACATGAAATACATTTTAATTGAAAAATACTAAAATTAATTTCAATAAATAATGAAATAGCAGAAAATTAATTAAAAATTGTTTATAAATTTTAAAGATTTATTTAATTTCAAAATTTTAGCAAATTAAAATATCATTAATTTTTTTAAAGAATTAATAATTTTGATTTAAAATTACATACAGCCGTATTCAAAAAAATAATGTAAGTTTGATAACGAGTTACTAATTTTTTTTTTATGGAAATTTACATACAAAAAGTTAGTAACTCGTTATCAAGCATATATGTATTATTTTTTTGTGAATACGGCTGATAATCCTTAATTTATTAGATTCCTCGAGGTCCAAGCCTTATATTCCATTTCTTTAGGCTATTAATCTTATAAATATTAAAATTAGCGTGTGTTCAGACGAAAAAAATTTTGAATTCCCCAATAGTCCCTTTTCTTCGCCTATCCTACGAACTTTGAAAATTGAAAATGTGAAAAATTACCTCAAGCGAACGCACGCTTATTAAGAAATTGTCGGATCAAAATAGGTGAAAATTTCCACAAAAAACCTGAAGATTGAGAGGTAATAAGAAACAGATAAAAAAAAAGTTTTTTGAACGAATTTCAATCCGAAAAAATGGAAGGCTCTTGAAATCTATGCTAAACAAAACAAAGTCAGAATCCTTTGTGAACCGAATTAAATTTAACATTGATCTCAAAATTAAAATAACGTATAGGAACTTCAAGATAGAGAAATTGGTTTGAATATTGAATTATGTTAAAATACCTTTAATGTTGTATCATATTGGATCACATCTTTAAAAACTTTTATATAGTGGATATCGTTAATAATTTACGGAAGGATAAAACAAATTATACAAATAAAATTAGAAATATTATAACCAGAGAAAAGACATCATATTATTATTAGCAAACAGTAAAATAAATATATAAAATATAAAAAAATTTATCACGCTAATATTGATGTTAGGATCACCCAATAAGTGTAGCATATAGTCAAGGTAATCTTGGTATAGTTCATCCAATTAATAAGAATTAATTTTCTGTTTTCTTTATTGTCATACTAATTGGAGCTGCTGCATAAGTTGGTTATCATTTATTCTTCAAAATGCATTCCTAAAATTAAAACATAATTTGTTAAAAGAATCTGGTCAAAAAAAAAAAAAAAAAAAAAAACAAATCTATGAGAAAATGTAATAGAAGAAGGAAAGGCTTATGATCAGCCAAATAATGTCTATTTTGCTCTCCTAAATGGGATTATTTACAAGTCTGCATGACTTTTTTTCCTACATTTTTTGGAATTTTAAATACATAGCATTTCTAAAAAAAGCCTTTTTGGAAAATTTTCTTATTATGTGATGTAAATAGAATCACAGGGCGTATGATTATTGCAATGTTTGGATTCTAATAGATCTGTTATGTCGACTATTTCCATCCTAAATTATTATTTTTGTTAACTTAATTTTGTTAATAAACTCATATAATTTTATTACAGTACTCCTTTTTAAGATTTTTATATAAAACCAGAATTTATACAAACAAATTGAGTCAGTTTTTGCGTAAAAACGATCAAATTTTAAACCACAAGGCGTATGATTGATTGTATTATTTTAAATATGCGAAATTTATGGTCTTCTTCAACCAAAACGATACGATTTGGGGCTAAAAAATCCTTTAGACTTCCTGCTAAATGCAGTAGTTTAAAAGCTTCGTTTTGATTATGTTTATCCAGAATTTCAATTATATTTCTCATTAAATTTTTTAATTTTGTATCGTCATCCCCCTTTCTGCAAATTTCACTTGTTTCGCAATAAAAACATTATATTGAACGTATCAGTACTGAATGAAAGTGGAACCAATGTGTGTGCTATGGAATTTGAACTACGATTGAATTTGGTATTTGGAAACTAAATAGAAAAAAATTATTTTCTTCCACAAGGCAGCCTTAGTTTATCGTCTGGTTTAGTCCGACATCAGGTATGGATTAATCATTGATACCTCAAATTAAAACATAGAAAAGTGGATTGGAATAAGATGAGGAGGTGTAAGAGTAATAAGGATGCATTAAGAGGCATATTGATATATTTTAATAGAAATTCTTTAATAAAATATTGACAATTTAAGAGAAAGCCCTATTTTGAATTATTTAATAATTAGCTTTGAATTGAATTCCAAAAATCCCTTTAAAACAATAACAAATACTTTCATACAAGTAGACCTTATACTTTTGTAGAAGATTATCCTTACTTTTTTTTTTTTTTTAATAAATAATTTAGAATTTTAGAAAACACATTCGTTTTTATAAATATTTTTATTAGTCAATATCATGACGAAATGAAATAGGTGGCAGTTGTTCTACAAATACAACAATACGGCAAATTTATTATTATTTTTTTTTATACATGGAGTCCGACACTTCAGCGGGTAAACAAAAATTGTGCTGATCGAATGAGGTCACCTGTTTGAATTCGCCTTGGTCAATATGTATGATAAATAGTTATTAAACTAATGTAAAAATATCGTATCTAAATTTGAAAAAAAAAAAATTTTATTTGTTGTTTTCCATATATTTATTCGAAACGAATTTTTCGTTCGACTTATAGTAAAAGGCACTAAGCAATAAATATTTTTTTAATGTCTCATATTCGTCATCTTTTTTAAATTTCAACATCTAACTACCCTTAGTCTTCCATTATGTATTGCCTTTCTATCTATTAGATATGTACCTTTTACAAAATGCTATTTCTATATTTCAAATTTTACTTCACTGACTTTTATTGAACAATTTATTTTAAAACGCTCTTTTCAAAAGTTTTATTTAAAAACCTTCAAAATTCTATAAATATTTAAGAGATCCACTTTAATTACCACTTTAAACATGAATATAGGCAATTTTTATTTAAAAAATCATAATTTCATAAATAAAAATCACTCAACCGGCACTGCCTTAAAAGAGGCAAAAAGCAACAATCTGGCAGCTTTGCTAGTGATGTTAATAATGAGTTTTTAAGAGGTTTTTTTATAGGTATTTCTTAAGCACTTTTATTGTTTTAATTTAATTAAGATTTGTTTGATATTTTTTTCTTTTAATTATTTATACGTTTTTATTTATTTACAACATATTTTTTAGGTAAATTTAAAAAATTTTTAAAAAGAAATAAACAGATTTTATTTAAAAATTATTTAAAGAGCAAAGTATAGGATTTTAATGAGTAAAATACCGTTGGTTTTTGCTTTTACTCTTTGTTTTTCTTGTTGAGGTTTTGCTATTTAAATTTAATAACTACAATTTTACTGCATGTTTTAAGTGACATTTAAATTTTGTATAATTTTTATTTAAATTTTTTATTACTTTTTAAATAGTTACACTTCACTTTTGCTTTTTTTTTTTTTCTTAATAATTTTCGTTTTCTATGCGTTTGCCGTTTTTATTTTATACACTTTATACGATTTGCAGGAAAATGTATCTGATTTTTTTGACGTTTTATTCTTTTTTTTTGCGAGTTAAGACTGGAAGAGTGTCTCGTTTATTTGATTTTGTTGTTGTTGGTTTTTTTTTTTTTTTTTTTTTGGTATATTCTATAGATGTGATTAGCTGTTGTGCACTATATACACTACAAAAAAGGAGGAAATTAGGTCTGTAGGCCAACAACGCACTTGGCGAGTTGCTGTTGCTCTCAAAACGTAATACCGACAATAGAAACAAACACACAAATAGATTATAAAAAACCGACCGACTACAGGCAACAACAACTAAATTAAATCACTATTTATAATTTAATAACTTTAAAAATTAAAAAATTTATTTTTTTTTTTAATTCTTGCTTTAATATTTTAATAAAATATTTTTATTTTTGTTATATTTTTTATATCTTAAATTATATTTATTTCTATAATTATTTTCCCGTCACCCGTCGAACAAAAAAAAGAATCTTTTATATTCTTTTGCAAAGAATATTTCCTCAAAACACGACACAATTCAACTAAATTACCAAAAACAAAAAAAGCACTCAACACTTTTTTAGACGACGAAGGTAAAGGCGAAGGCCTAAACTGTTACTAAAAACAAAAACAAAAAATAATTTGCTCACTTTAACACACAGTAATACAACAAGAACAAATATGATTATTACCCCTAAAATCTTGACTTTACTCCTCTTCTAGCTATGTATCTATCTCCTATACATTTACTAAACATATTTATTCTCTTTTTTTTACTTCCTTATACCCCCTACTACCCTGCTCATTTATACACACACTCAACAACAACAAAAAACCGCTACCCTAACCTCCTCCCTACTTGCCCCGCTAACACATATTTTTTACTTAAATGCAAGCCATAGGGAAACGAGAAAAAAAGCACAAAGCAAAACAGTAAATTAAATCAACCTAATTTTATGTGTGCTTTTTTGTTGTTGTTATTTTATTCTTCTCAATACTAACCTAAATAAACATATGCATTAGAAAGGGACAAAAAAAGAAAAAAAGCTTAAAAAAATTTTTGCAAAACACACATACACACCACAAACATATATATGTATTCTCATAATATTCCTAATCTATCTGTGCTCTCTGCAGAGTACAAATACAGTTCATTTAGTATTTTTGTTATTGTAACGTTCATTAAACGTACTTGGCCTTTAATTTCCTATTTGAAGAACAAGGACAGCTTTAGTTTTTGCAAAACAAAACAAATACACAACAAGTAATAATAAGTGTGGTTAACTTAAGAAAAAGCTTAATGAAAAACGTTGAAAATTAAAATCTAACCTAAAGAACAAACTTTAACAAGGAAAAACGCTTAATTGAGCAACAATATAAAGAGAAGTTTACAAAGAGCTTTTTCTAACAGTTAAAATCAAGTTTGTTTTTAAGAAAACGGTTTTATCTTCTTTAAGAAATATTAAATGATAATACAGTTCGCAAGGAAAATGGTTTTTAAATATAAAATCTAACCAAAAAATACAAAATTTAACAAAGAAGAACGCCTAATTGAGCAACAATATAAAGAGAAGTTTGTAAACAATTAAATAAAAGTTAGTGTGAGAAAATGGTTTTATTATCATTAGAAAATATTAAATGATAATGCAGTTTGCAAGAAAATTTTCTTTTAAATATAAAATCTAACCAAAAAAGCTAATTTAACAAAAAAAACCGCCTAATTGAGCAATAACTTTAAGCGGTTATTAAGTTACAGTTTAAGAAAACGGTTTTATCCTCGTTAGGATATATTAAATGATAATGCAGGTTTTAATTAAATATAAATATATATTTAAACTAAAATATGTAAAAAAATACATAAATAAAACAAAATAAAAAGTTAATAAAGAGAACTACTAATAATAGCGAAGGGTATTTTTTAAATAGTTAAATTCAAGTTTATCAGGTTGCTTTTAATAAATATTATGTTCATTACTTTGAGTCTACATTAGACAAATTTTTATCAAGACACACGTCAAAATTTTATCATGATAAAGATTTGTCTAATGTAGACTGAATTTGTCAGTGTTATTGCAACGTTAAAAGAAAATTGTCAGCGCTCGAGCTCTGACAACTTTGTCTTGATAATGCTTGGTAAAAGACGCCATCTTGATTGTTGTTGGTACTTTTTGCATGGTTTATTATGACATACGTTTTCCCCTATAATTGATAGAGTTAAAATATTATCTGCAACTCAAACAAAAATTTGACGTTTGTCTTGATACAAATTTCTCTAATGTAGACTCAAAGTTAAGATATAAGAATTGATAAAGTAGAAAATATTAAATAATAAAGCAGTTTAAAACAATATCAGATTTTAAATAAAATATGTAACAATTATTAGTAAAATAATAATAACATTAAACATAAAATTTAAAATTACAAATACATATTATGTATATTTATGAGCAGTTTGTTATTCCAAATGAATTGTTTTAAGGCTCAACTACATAAATACTTTCGCTTCAACTGCGACTGAAAATTTTAATTTGCAATTAATTTTTTCAACTGAGAACATAATAGAATTTTTACATCTTTATATTTTATTATATTAAATTGTTATAACAAAATAATGCAACGACTGGGTTAATATAATTTATGTGTTGCGTAGCTGTCAGTCGCAGTTGAAGCGAAAGTATTCTATGTAGTTGAGCATTTATCCTTATAAGGAAATAAGTAGTGATAAAGCAGTTACACATAAAAAATTGTTTTTAATTAAAAAAGTTTATTATTTAAAACAAAAATTTTAAAATGAAATAAAATGTATGTGTAAATAAAGCTTTTTCCAAAGCTTTACTTAAAAGAAACTGTTTTATCCCATTGCAGTGGAGCAAATTGTATTAAAATTCACCATTATCAAAGAAAGAAAAGACCTTTTTCACTATACACAAAAACCTTGGTCTTAAACGATTTATCAAAGATAAAAAATATTCCAATTACTTTTTTAATTGTATCAATTATTCAAAAGATCAAAATTCAATTTTTTTAATATTTCTAATCAAAGAAAGAAAAGACCTTTTTCACTATACACAAAAACCTTGGTCTTAAACGATTTATCAAAGATAAAAAATATTCCAATTACTTTTTTAATTGTATCAATTATTCAAAAGATCAAAATTCAATTTTTTTAATATTTCTAACCAAAAATGAAACAATTTATCGGCTTTAAATTATTTTTCTTATCGTATCAATCAATAAATTAATCAAATATAATTAAAAATAAGTAGTAATTTGAATAATTCAATATACAATTTCCTGATAGATTGAAAATCAATTAATAAAATAATTGATTATGTATTATTCGTAATTTATATTCGATTTTTGTGAGTTAAATTTAAATTTAATTTAAAGGTGGTTTTACACTATAATACTTTGTATTAATACCAGAGTTTCATTTTCTATAATACATATCAAAAAATGTATTATGGAAAGTATTATTAAATGTCATATTTTTTATTTTCTTTATTAAAATATTTTTTAAAAAATTAAAAACGAAAAATTGAACTAAACTGAATACAAATCAAAGTGCAAGTGATAAGGTTTGCGGAAATTTGCTTTAAGAGATGAAGTAACGTTTTAAAAATTTCAAGACTTCAACATACAAAGTATTGAAGGTATTTATACCATAATACATTTGAAAATATTTTTGGTATTAATACAAAGTATTATAGTGTAAAACCCCCTTAAATAAAAGTTAGTGTAAGAAAATGGTTTTATTATCATTAGAAAATATTAAATGATAATGCAGTTTGCAAGAACAATTTCTTTTAAATATAAAATCTAAACATAAAAAGCTAATTTAACAAAAAAACCGCCTAATTGAGCAACAATTTAAAGCGGTTATTAAGTTACAGTTTAAGAAAACATTTTATTCCCGTTTGGATATATTAAATGATAATGCAGTTTTTAATTAAATATAAAAATATATTTAAATTAAAAATATGTAAAAAAATACATAAATAAAACAAAATAAAAAATTAATAAAGAGAACTACTTATAATAGCGAAGGGTATTTTTTAAATAGTTAAATTCAAGTTTATTAGGTTGCTTTTCATAAATATTATGTTCATTAAGATATAAGAATTGATAAAGCAGTTTAAAAGAAAAATATATTATATTTAAAAATATGTAATAAATATAATAAGAAAAATATTAATAAAAACATTAGAAATAAATAGGAATTAAAATTTCAAATATTATATTAATAGCTAAATTTAAGTTTCTTATTAGTTGTATCCTTAGTAGAAAATATTAAATGATAAAGCAGTTTAAAACAATATCAGATTTTAAATAAAATATGCAAGCACCCGAAAACGTTTTATTTTTATTTTTCAATCAAAATAAATATCTTTAATGTTCAAAATATTTTTTCATTTGTTGAAAAAAATATGTGAGGGATTTTTATTTTTAAAATAAATATCCATCAATGATGAAAAAAATAAATATCTTTAACGATAAATATCTTTAACGATAAATATCAGTTCGAAAAAAATTTAAAATGATTGTTTTTTTTATTCATACTTTTGTTTTGTTTTCAAAATATTTTTTTATTCAAATGAAATTGTTGTTGTTTAGAATTTTTTCCATCCGATGAAAAAAGTTCAAAATAATTTTCAACTTTTGAAATAAATATCACAAAAGATATTTATATTTTTATTTTCATCATGATGAAAAAAAATAAAATATTGATGAAAATAATAAAAATCATGATGGATTTTTATTATTTTTTGAACATTAAAGATTGTTTTTCGATTGAAATAAAAATAAAAAGATTGTTTTTTTAGTATTAAAATCCGGTCTCTGAAAATATGTAATAATTATTAGTAAAATAATAATATTAAACATAAAATTTAAAATTACAAATACATATTATGTATATTTATGAGCAGTTTGTTATTCCAAATGAATTGTTTTAAGGCTCAACTACATAAATACTTTCGCTTCAACTGCGACTGACAGCTAAGTCAGCGGAACCAAAGCGGAACCAAATCAGAACGCCAAACTTCTGCGTGAAGTACTTCAAAGATGAAAAATGTTCAACTTTGAAGTGCCGAAGTACGTAAATATATTTTGTCGGTTGTTTTATTCTTATTTTAATATTTTTTCGTTAAGTCGGAAATTTTAATTTGCAATTCATTTTTTCAACTGAGAACATAATAGAATTTTTACATCTTTATATTTTATTATATAAAATTGTTATAACAAAATAATGCAACGACTGGGTTAATATAATTTATGTGTTGCGTAGCTGTCAGTCGCAGTTGAAGCGAAAGTATTCTATGTAGTTGAGCCATTATCCTTATAAGGAAATAAGTAGTGATAAAGCAGTTACACATAAAAAATTGTTTTTAATTAAAAAAGTTTATTATTTAAAACAAAAATTTTAAAATGAAATAAAATGTATGTGTAAATAAAGCTTTTTCCAAAGCTTTACTTTAAAGAAACTGTTTTATCCCATTGCAGTGGAGCAAATTGTATTAAAATTCACCATTATTAAAGAAAGAAAAGACCTTTTTCACTATACACAAAAACCTTGGTCTTAAACGATTTATCAAATATAAAAAATATTCCAATTACTTTTTTAATTGTATCAATTATTCAAAAGATCAATTATTTGTGTTTTTAAATTTAAAAAGTTTTTTTTTTTTTTAAATCTGATTTTAGTAAAAAAGTAAAGTTCAATAACAAGTTTGTGAAAAATAGTCAAAACTTGTATTTCATTTAAAATTTGGATTTTTTTTTAAAGTAGAGCTAATTTGGTTTTAGCAAAATAAAAAAAAAATAATAATAATAATAATAATAATTGTTTTTTAGTCAGAAAAACTGAATTGTTTAAATAATTTAATATATAATCAAAATATTTTTGAAGTGAAAATATGAAAAAAATTAGAAATCTTAGTAGAAAGAAGATTTTTTTGATTTTAGATTTTTTTAATTGAAATAATGTGATCTTACAAAGTATTAGATTCCTTATGGAAATTCATCATTTAGTCAAATTCTTTATTTTTTGGATTTTGCTAAAATAATCTTTTCTTACAAGAAATATGGTTTTATAAAAAAAATCAATTTAGGTACCATATTTTAATTTTATTTTTTTTTTTTTCAATCGTTTGTCTTTTGATAAAAATAATAAAATATTCCATACAATGTTTAAATTTTTTATATTTATTTTACTTCAATTTTATTTTTTTAATACTGTTTAAAAGAAGACATAATTTCCAGAGACCGGATTTTAATACTAAAAAAACAATCTTTTTATTTTTATTTCAATCGAAAAACAATCTTTAATGTTCAAAAAATAATAAAAATCCATCATGATTTTTATTATTTTCATCAATATTTTATTTTTTTTCATCATGATGAAAATAAAAATATAAATATCTTTTGTGATATTTATTTCAAAAGTTGAAAATTATTTTGAACTTTTTTCATCGGATGGAAAAAATTCTAAACAACAACAATTTCATTTGAATAAAAAAATATTTTGAAAACAAAACAAAAGTATGAATAAAAAAAACAATCATTTTAAATTTTTTTCGAACTGATATTTATCGTTAAAGATATTTATCGTTAAAGATATTTATTTTTTTCATCATTGATGGATATTTATTTTAAAAATAAAAATCCCTCACATATTTTTTTCAACAAATGAAAAAATATTTTGAACATTAAAGATATTTATTTTGATTGAAAAATAAAAATAAAACGTTTTCGGGTGCTTGATAATTTCCTTTCAAATGATAATAAAAAATTTTGTTAAATATTAACGCTTTTTCCTACGATTGGTAGTACCGTGCAGTAAAGAATGATAATGCCGTAAAATAAATATTTATTAGAGTTTGCTTATTTTTTTTTTTATTAATTCGATTAAGTCATGAAGAAAACAAAATAAATTTATTAGAAGTTATTTATTTTTTAATATTATATATAAAGATTTTTAATATATACCAATTTAACAAAAAAAATTTCTAAAATATAATAAATTAATGAAAATCATGTTTTTGGCAATATATTTCAGCATCGATGCTGGAAAAAACTGATTTTTAATATTCAAAATAATCATTGTGCTAACCCAATTTTAAATCACCAGTAAAAATTTAAAACCAATGCAAAGTTCAAACTACATCTTCTAAAAGGCGTTCCTATTAAAATAATGCATTAATTTTTATTTTTGTAGGATTTATTAAATAATCGCCAAAAATGTAAATTTATTATTCCTCCACAAAATGTTATTTTTATGGGCAATGTTTTTTTTTTTTTTAGAAGCAAGGAATATCTCCTTTGTGGCAGCTTCACGCAAAACTTAACTTTTGATAATTTTTTATTAAAAAATTAACATAAAAACATTAAAATAAAATTTATTTCATTTAAATAATACAAATTTCAAAATTAATTTGTTGTGATTTGACAATAAACATATTGAACATCACAACCTAATCGATTTAAGAATACGATTTACATTTGAAATTGACCGAATTTCATCACATATCTGAATGTAATTATTGGTCGTAATTTTCAATTTTTTTATGTCATAAGTGGGTGCTTAAAATAAGCTGTGAGATAAAAATAATGGATTTTTTGTTTTCATATCTTTAATTTGCTTAAAGTTAAACTTTAATACTAAATAATGGTTCTATATTAAACTAGAAATCTTCCTCTTTCTTATGATACCAAATTTTATTTTTAATTCCAGTCTGTTACTTTGTCATAGAGCTTTAAAAATAAAATTGTATAATGCATAATTTAAGCTGTGAGCCACTGTATATTAGTATGTAGCAAAATCTCAAGAGTCTTGCAATTTGTTATTCACTTTAAAAAGGAAGAGGAATAACGACACATGTCTTCAAGATTATCACACGTTACGCTGTAGAATACATTTCATTTCTCTCCGGAGTCAGTAACAACTTTAGCGTGTTCATCATAAATCGTCGATGGTTATATGAATTATTTTTTCATCCATATTATGGACGCATTCACTCAATCTTTTTGTATAATAAAAATTCAACATTAATCTCAAGCCAAGAAGCTACTATAGAAAATTACATATACAGCGAAAGCTTCCATAGGCGGTGATTTTGTCCGTTATCAGGAGATGTCCGTCTATGGGATATGGTTCATCATAGTTTTTAATAAGAGGTAATTCAGTGACATAGGTACTGGTATCTTTTTATTTCAACATCCAAGATTGATTGTAATGAATTACCTTATAGATAAAAATATTCTTATATATACATATTAAAATGCAAAAGACCGTAACGTGACGTAAAAATCAAATTTCAAATTAATTAATTATTTGATTTATTCAACAATTTGATTAAATATATTTATGATTAATCAATTAATCAGGAATTTAAATAGTTAAAATCATAGATTATTACATAGATATGAAGCTTAAAAAAACTCAATTGAAAAAAATTACTCAAAAAAGGCACACGTACTACAATTGTTTTTGTTTTCAATACAATTTTTTACTAATACATTCTTAGACTTAGGTTTTTTTGACAACCGACTTAGGTTTCAGACAACGGAACTTCATATCTATGTTATAATCTATGGTTAAAATCGTGAATAATTAAATAATTTTAAATTTATTTGACTTTCTTTTTTATGTTTTTAATTTTCATTATAATATAAAAAACTGCATGCAAAGTCGTTTGAAAATATAAAATGTGGGTCGTTTAATCACCAAATAACATATATTATATATTTAGCATTTTTTGTTTCATTTTTTTAATTGTAAACTAAATTTGAGAACATTGAATAATATTATTCAAATTTGATTAATCAAAATTAAAAGTAATTAATCAGAATTTTTATTAATTAGAATTGTTGATTAATCGATTAACTGATTAATATGTGTATAGATTAAATAAAATTTTGTATAACCGATTAATCGCACATCCATAGTATTGACAAAAGTCAAATGATAGTAACATTAAGTTCAAAAACAGTCATAAAATTTGTTCCATTTAAGAAAAATGTTATTTGAAAAGTGTTTTATTATTTATCTATTTTTGCATCATTAAGGGAAATTTTAAAGCAAAAAAAAAAAAAAAAAAACTAAAAATAGTGGTTCCTCTTTTATTTTGCTTCAGCGGCAATAGACGTTATGCATTTTCTTTAGACATTATTTGGAATAAATTATGATTTTATGGAATAATAGCTACAGTTCGCTTCTCTCCATTTTCATTCCATTTTTCTAAAATTTCTAAATTTAGTCTTTCTTCGTACGCAAAAAAATCATCTCTTAACTGCAGAGAATGGGGTGATTTTCTTCAAGATGTGTTTGGAGTGCTTTCCAATATGGTTTCAATTTACTTGTCCATCCAAGGTTAGGTTAGGTTAGGTTGCACAGGCTGTCTCACTATCAAAAAGGAGACTCACTTGGGTCCTTAGTTCCCTTTGTGTTGCCTGAAAAGAATTAAGAGATAGTAGAGAAGAAGAAAGAAAGGAAAAGAAAGAAGAAGAAGAAAACATTGTCAGAAAAGAAGAAAACATCGTCAGAAATTGTCCAATATCATGTGGACTTTTTTTTCTGAACCATGTTTCCTATGGATGGTCGAATTCCCCTGATACTGTTTAATGACGTTGAAAACAGTATGACAGACGACATTTAATTCATTAACCAATTATTTGTAGGACCAATTTGTTTTTTATTTTTTTTTTTTTTTGAAAATTTTTAATAATTTATAGCACGTACATCATTTTCGTTACTCATTTTGGTCAAACTCACAACAAATCAACAGTCTTCAAGAATAATAACTGACATATTTTCAATGATAAAATAGTTTTAAAAATTGCTTCGGAAAAAAGTTATGAAGCAAAACGTGTGTTAAGATTAAAAAATATGAACTAAATACATACTTACCCAATTCACAAAGTATATTATTTGAGTTATTTTGTTATATGTTATTTAATATTATATTCAGCCACATATGTTTTTTACTACACCATTTTTAAGTTAAAATAAGAACTTTCTATATGATATTATGAAAACAGCAATTTAAAATGACCCAGCAAAAACTTTGGTTGCCATGTAATGAGTTAAGAAGCTAATATAATGGTTCTTCACAACTTACACATTAGCTGAATAACTCATTATTTTAACCCGGTGATGACATTAGAGGCAACTACTTACCTCATCTCATTACTTAGATGTCATTACAAGAACTAATAACTTTTAAGTTATTTTATAACGCATTGATTTAAAAGTATTTCTGAAGTTATTATAAATGAAAACAAGATTGTTGCATTTTTTCTTTTTTAATTTTATTAAAAATATAAAAAACAAATCCAAAAAATAAATAAATATGTAAATGATTTATGCTATAATTAATATACATACCGGATACTTTCGGTCCGTGCCGCAGTTGAATCAAAATCCAGAACAGATTTGTGCTTTGTTTGCAAGAACCTACCTCATATCAATACAACTATGATGCAACTCTTGCTTGGTGTAGATTCATCTCCAGATCTGTTTCGAACTTGACCTTCGCGCAGAAACCCCACACTGAAAATTTTTAGATTTTTATCCGTTTTAAAAGTTGTTTAAATATTGAATGAAAATTTCTTACCTTCTATGAAATTGTTATCTGTTGAAATGTTGACCTTTCTCCTCTGGATTAATAATTGTGTGCCTAATACAAAGATAACAATAAAAATTAGAGAATGTTTCGCAAAATATTTTTAAACTTACCATAATCCATCTTTGTTGAATTACAAAAATATTGGGAATTGTTAGAATATTTTCATATTTAATTTTTGATTTATTTTTTTTTTTTTTTTTTAATGTCAACAATTTTTATTTTGAATATTTTGTCAAATATTTTGATTATAAAAGTTTTAAGTGTTTAATGTACTTCAATATAATTTGAACGGTATGTTGTTGTCATTGAAAAGCAACTACATCTGTAACTACATGCCATTACCAAGTTTTTGCTGGGGAGGTTTATGAATTCAGAAAAGAACAAATGAGAATGAGATATTCCAATTCAAAATTTGAAAATATCTTTTTAATTTATGATTTTTTTATTATAATAGAAAAGAACATATTAAAATAATATTTCTCTTTTAATTCCAGAATTTAACAATTGAAATTTACATTTTTCATATAAATTTCAGAATTGACCAATTAAAAGTGATACTTTTTATTTAGAATTGAAAAAAGATTACTTGAAAATTAGGTTTTCAATTTATAATTTTAAAATTAACAACTTAAATTGGAATTTTTATTTAAATTTTTAAAAAGAACAATTTTTAAGAAGATTTTTCCATTTAAAATTCAGAAAAATTTTGAAACAAAAACTAAATTAAATTCAGAACTTCAACTGAAATAATATATAGAATGAAATTTGCATTAGGAATAATTTTTCCAGATGGATTTGAAACAATTTCTTAATTTTATTTGCTTAAAGGTCACATAAATTAAGTTGATCTAACGTTATTTCATCATTTAAATCACTCTTATTCAATGTTCTAAATTTTAATGAATTATTCTAAATTTCAATTGTTGTTTTTGAAATTCAAAATATAAAACTGAATTTCATTTGTAGTCTTCTGAATTTAAAACGTAAAATTTAATTATAAATTGATCTTTTGTGAATTTAAAATATAAAAACCTATTTTAAATTGTACTTTTCTGAAATAGAAATTGTAATTTTAAATAATTGTTTTCTGAACTATTAATGAAATATAGAAATTTCAACAGTTCTTTTCTAAAAATTAAATGAAAAATCTAATTTTCAATTTTTATTTTCAAAAATTTCAGAACACTTCTTAAATTTATTTTCAATTGATTTTTAAAAAATACCATTAAAAGTGGCGTAGTTCTTTAAAAAAGTAAATAAGTTTATGCACAACTGCTCACATATAATTTTATTATGTTTTTCCTTTGCCAAAATATTTTCATAAATTGTTGATTTAAATAAAAATTTTACACACATATACTTTCTAATTCCAAAAATAAATTTTTTAAACAAATAATAAATGTGAACAAATATAAATTTAATTTTTAATTCACCCAGGAAATATTGTATTAGTTCTACAACTAGTTCTAAAACACATAAAAATAGCCTGTATTTGTTCTACTTTGGCTACGACCAATGATTTTTGTTTGAAATTGTCACCTCCAGAACTAGTTCTGTGGAAGTGTTACCTAGCCAGTACCCATTCTATGGAACGGTTCGAGAACTAGTTCCTTAATCAATAATTTTTGTTCAAAATTGTCACATTCAGAACTAGTGCCATAGAAGAGTTAGGGAAAGGTTTCAGAATCTGTTTTTATTTTTATTTTGTATTCTAATGGGCTATTTTCTAAAGTCCACTTTTGAAATCAATTGAATTTTGTAAATATATACATATATATTTTTTTTTTTAATTTTTTAAACAGTTCTAGGAAGTTCTCAGAAGTGATGTAGAAGTCATACAGAATTAGTTCCTAAGCACTAGTTCTCTAAAACATTTTTCAAAACGAATTTAGACGAATGTCAGAATTGGTTGTGATACCACTAATTCTGAGGATGTTATTAAAGACTCTGAAGTGGTTCTGATAATGTACTAAAATACTAAAAATTTCTTTCCTATGGAAACTTAGTTGTTTTTATTGTGTTAAATTATTAAACAACACAAATCGAAATGTTTTCTGGCTTTGAAATATATTAAAAAAAGAGTCAATTTGTTTTTTTGAATAAACATCACCATTCTGCATTTTTCAATATTACAGTTTTCAATAAATATATAGCCGTATTCCAAAAAATTAATGTAGGTTTCATAAAGAGTTCCTAACTTCCTCTTATGGAAATTTACATACACAAAATTAGTAATTTGTTATCAAGCTTACGTTAGAATTTGTATCCTCTACTATGAAAATAATATTATTCTGTACAACAATTTTTAAACAAGATATTAAACAAAATGTTTGGATAATTTAGATCTATCTAATAGGAGAAGCTTAACCCGCTAACTTTAGGAAAATTTTTTAGAAATAGTAAAAAAGCAATGAATTAAAATATATATGTATATCAGTGGACATAGTAAAATATAATTTTCTAAAGTTTAATTTTTGGAGGTTGATAATTAGCATTAAACTCAGAATATAAAGAAATCGGAAGCTGTGAAAATGGCAGTATTTTCAAAGAATTTTGTTTGAATATAATCTATAATTTTACAGCCGTATTCAAAAAAACTTAACACAGCTTTACCAACCATTTATAATCAAAATTACTTAAAGTTGTATTCAAAAACATTGATTTGCTTACTATACCATTGGTAAAGCCTTGTAAACTTTAAAAATTTTAATAATGGTTCGACACTACTTTAAGACCATATTTTAAGATTATTTCCGTTACATTTTTCAAGAAAAATAAAAATAATGATAAATTTTTAGATTCATTTAATCAAAATCAACGTATTTAAAATGTCCGAATGTTAAAATCTGTGATAAAATAAAAAATGTTTCAAAATATCAGAATATCCAATTTTATATGTGTAGAGAGAAGATATCATATATACTTTTTGTAATAATTTTAAAAATATAATGTTCGAAACGGTCTTCTGTTTTGACACTTTAGAAGTACAAAAATACAAAAATGTATGTTGTAAATTTTTTAGGAAATAAAAAATAATGTTCAAACAAACGGTCTTCGGATCCCCTTACATCTAAGGAGACTTGGAACCACATTTGTGAACCAATGTACTCTATAAGTTGATGCGAAAACTAGGAAATAAAAAGTTGTTATGTTCACCTCTCAGCCGGCTAACAGCCGACTTTGAGCCGCCGCCGACAATTTTTAGCAAAGCCGCCGCCGCCGTTAAAATCGTTCGGCGCAGGTCTCTGTGTAGCACACACAAAAACAAACACTTTGTATGAGAGAGAGAGATTAAGAAGACAAGAGCAGAAAAAAACAAATAAACAAAAAAAAAAAAAAAAAACAAGAATTTTTTCTTCTTGCTAGGAAAAGCAAAAAATAAAAACTCATTCAAGAAACACAATTTGCAAGATAAGCAACGCAAGATAAAGCAAGAGCAAAAAAAAAAAAGGAAAAAATAACTATAAAATTAATAATAATTGAAGTGTTAATCACAGAAAAAGTGAATTATTTTAAAAATAAATAACAAAAAATTGCAGTTTTGAAAAGCAATTAAATTAGAAAATAAAACAAAGTATGTGAGAATGTGTGTGTATAATAACGGGGAATAAAAAAAAGAAAAATTGTGAAATTTAGTAAAAAAGAAGAAAAAATAACAAAACACAAACAAGAAGAAGGAAAATAAAACAAAACCAAACAAGTCTGTTGGAGAAAGCTGCTCAGATTTTTTTGTTTTCTTTTAATAAATATTTAGTTATTTTATTTTTTGTTTGATAAAAAAAAATAATAGAAGATGGAAAATTTAGAAGAAGATTTAACTGATTTACAAAATTCTTCCTCTTCGGAAGTTGACAGAGCTGTTGCTGCAACAGTTCCAGCAGATAATCTTAATGATTCTGTGGAAATAATAGAAACTCCTATTGAAGTTTTCGATTTAACTTCACCACAACCTTCAACCTCCTCCAGCTCCAACAGTGCAGGCGCTGCTTCGGCCTTGGTGGGGGCTAGTAGTAATAGTTTAGTTAAACGTAATTTAGAAGAGGCCTTCAAAGAAGAAAGAAATACAACGGGTAAGTTGGAGAAATGTGTAATTGAAAATTTCATTAGGGTGAAGCGAATGGAAGTACATAAGATTTATTGCGGGGAATTGAAATTTAATTGGCTTAAATTGTATGAGTTTATTTAGTCCTTAATTAGCTTCAACTTTAGATCTTTATTTTGTCTTGAATAAGCTCTAATCATAGGTCTATTAGTAATAAATTTGATTCTTGTAGATCTCTATTTAGGACTAATTTAGTTTGAATCGCAGTTTTTAATTTAGAATTAAATTTGATTCAATCGCAAGTCTTTATTTAGTACTATATTGTCATCAATTGAAGGTCTTGATTTAGTACTAAATTAGCTTAAATCGCAGGCCTTGATTTGGTACTAATTTAGCTTTACTTGCAGGTCTTTATTTAGTCCTGAGTAAGCTCCAATTGTAGAGCTTAGTTTAATCCTAAATAAGCTTAAATCGAAGGTATTAATTTAGTACTAATTTTAATTCAATCGGAGGTATTTATTTAGCTTCAATCGCAGGTCTTTTTTTGTTCTAAATAAGCTTCAATGGTAGGTATCGATTTAGTACCAAACTGAATTCAACTACAGATATTTATTATCCCTAAATTAGCTTCAATCGCAGATCTTGATTTGTTACTATTAGCTTCAATCGCAGGTATTTATTTGGTCTTGAATAAGCTCCAATCATAGGACTTTATTTAGTCCTAAATAAGCTTTGATTAAGTACTAATTTTATTTTAATTCAGTCCTAAATAAACTTGTATAGCAAGTCTTTATTTAGTCCTAAATTAGCTTTAATCGCAGGGGTTTATATAGTCCTAAATAAGCCCCAATCGTAGGACTTTATTTAGTGCTAAATAAGCTTGAATCGTAGGTATTGATTTAGTACTAATTTAGCTTTAATCTCAGGTCTTCAGTTAGTCCTAAATAAGACATAATGGTAGGACCTTATTTAGTCCTAGATAAGCTTGAATCGCAGGTTTTGATTAAGTACTAATTTTATTTTAATCGCAGGCCTCTATTTAGACCTAAGTACGCTCTAATTGTAGGACATTATTTAGTCCTAAATTTGCTTAAATTTTAGTCGTTTACTTAGTCTTAACTTAGCTTCAACCAAAGGTCCTTATTCAGTGCTAAATAAGCTTTAATAGCAAGTCTTTATTTAATTGGAGGTCTCTATTTAGTACTAAATAAGTTCTAATCGTAAGACTTTATTTAGTCCTAAATAAAATTGAATCGCAGTTTTTGATTTAATCGCAGGTCTTTATTTAGTCCTAAATCGTACGAATTTACATAGCAAGAAATTAACTTCAATCGCTGGCCTATATTAAATCGTAAATAAAAGTAATTATTGGGTGTTTATTTAGTTCTAAATAAGTTTCAATCCTAGGTCTTTATTTAGACTTTATTTATTCAAATATATCTTTAGTTGTACTTATTTATCTAGTCCTAAAATAGCTTCAGTCATAGGTCTTTATGTAGACCTGTTTCTGTTAGTTTGCTTTAAGCGTAGGACTAATTAAACTCAAATTTATCAACAATTAAAGTACATTATAGTGCCCAAGTTTAGCTTCAATCTTAGGCCTATTTAGGGCATAGTTTATCCTCAATCCTTTGAAAATACTTCTATTTGCTTTACTCTTTTTTTACTCTTAACTTTACTAACAATTCCTTTATATACCCCAACAAAGATGCATCAACTTTAGATCAAAATCCCTCAACCTCTAATTCATCAGCTAATACCACCAGTAGCAGCAGTGGTGGTAATAACACCAACATCAGCAGCACCAGTGGGAATATATTGGAATGTCCCATTTGTTTGCAAACTTGTATACATCCTGCTCGTTTACCATGTGGTCATATATTTTGTTTTCTTTGTGTAAAAGTAAGTCTTATTTCAATACCTATAATTTAAGCAAAAATTATCTCTCTATAAACACTTTTGTTTATTTACTTTTTTAATATATATTTTTTTCTTTTTTGGTATTTATTATGTGTATTTAGTTTTTTTCATTTCAATTTTATTTTCTTTTTTATTAACGTGTTTTGCATTTGAAATCAGCTAAAAGTTTGACTGACAGACAACTTTTAAAACGATTTTTTTTTAAATCCAAAGCTGCTTGTATTTATTCGTTTTTCTTTTTTTTATTTAGTTTTTAATTCAATTTTTTATCTACAATATTTTTTGTCAAAACGCGGAAGTCTATTTAGACTTAACTTACTCTAGCCCCTAATACTCTTTGTTGTTATGTTTATTGACCTTCAATTTTTTTATTTAATATTTTTACTTTTTATGGTGGCAAAAATTACTGCCATTCACAGAAGAAAAAACATCTGAAATAGACAAGTAAATTTTAAAATCTTCAAATTTTGCTTTGTTTACCCTATTAGTAGTTATTAGTTGATAACATTTTTTTTTAAAGTTTTATTAAATTAAAATAAAAGAAAACTTTTGTTTGTTATTTTAAAACTTGAATTCAAGTTCAAGGTCATTTATTTATAAGTATTTATGTTGTTGGTTAAAAATAAAAAATAAACGTGTTAAGAGAAAGCTAGCCAAGTGTCATTCACACTTATGGGTGTAATTAAATAAAATAATAAACATAATTTTGATTTAGGCTTAAATTAAAGACTCTTGTCTTTAATTATAAACTATTATAGGTTGCCAGTCAGAGATGTTTTCTTTGTATATATGTATATCAAAATTATATTTAAACATGTGAATGATGGTTTAATAAGTTAATGTATTAAACATTACCATTTTATCAAGCTTATCTTAAAAAAATGAATTTTGTTTTACAATTGTATGTTTTTTAAATCTAACAAATATTTTTTAAACACAGGCCTACACAAGTAGATAATAAAATGTATAGTTTATGACACTTATTGTTGTTTATTTTTAAAACAATGTATTTATTTTAATGTTTGTGTTAAGCATTTTTTTTTTTTGTAATAAAAGGGTCATTCAACCTTTTTTTCATAATTCTTAGAATCAATATTTTGCTGCTATCGATTCTCAGAATAGTTTTTTCCTTACACAGCAAATACGCATTTTAAATATTATTGTAGTTGATTTTCTAGGATAATAAAATTATTTATTAATATTGTATTACTTAAAGTAGTCAGCTTAAGTTAGGAATAAGAATTTCTGGTAAACAGCATGAAGATATTCATATTTTGTAAAAAAGGTTTATTTTACATGCTAAATAAAAATCGCTATAGGTGTTTTCTTTGTTCTTGCTACTTGAAGAAGAATTTTATTTCACCAAAACGATTTAAAATTGTATCTTTGTAATACATGTGAAGGTGTTTTCTGTTAATATTTATTTTTTATTAAAAAATGTCAGATTCTGTTTAAATCTGTCCCTCTGCTAATGTGACTGTTGCAATCATCGGTTACAGATAACTTGTTTGTTTTATCAATATATTGTAAAGGTTTTATAAGAAATTTTCTGTATTTTAAAACTCGACATCAGTCTACAAATAACTGAGTTATAGGCAAAATTCTTTAATTATTATTTACAGAAAATTTTACTTTTTGAAATAATAAAATAAACCCACTACAATGGTAATTTGTAATTATGTGATATTGTCTATACCATTTCGAATTGCCTTTAATTCCAATGACATACATAAATTGTTAATCTGATTAATATATGTAGCTAAAGATATCTTGACAAATGATTAATAATATAATTCATTGTTATTTTCTGTATAAAAAGAAATAAAAAA
The DNA here is from genome assembly GCA_951394005.1 of Protophormia terraenovae. NCBI lineage: Eukaryota > Metazoa > Arthropoda > Insecta > Diptera > Calliphoridae > Protophormia > Protophormia terraenovae. The sequence continues at coordinate 22,640,933 of OX596075.1, forward strand.
AATTCATAGGCATTTACAAGGATGACATTTATGTAAGATTGAGTCACACACTACTAGTAAACAATTAAAATTGACTTTTCCATTATTAGTCCGAAAACTTAATCGATTTTTCTATCAACCGTTTTTATTTTAATTTTTATAGTCGATTAATCGAGCCCCATAATCGATTCTTATTTGTAAAACTAATGAAAATGAATTAAAATATATTAGCTTTTAAAAGACCATTTCGGTGTTTAAATAGGCATATCGGTTGATATGTTTAACATAATCTTTTCACCAAATAGTCTATTACAAAAAATATAATATATAAAATAGGCATTTATTTAAAACAGCGAGAAACGATTTACGACCATAATCGAAATCGATTCTCCATTCACTAGTCTGAATTACAGTTTTTAGTCAGAAAGTGTTCTTGTGCTTAAATTTTTTTATATTTTGTGGTTGTGGTTTTTTGGTAAAAACTGTAAATCTGACTCGTACTTGAACATAGCTAATATTCATAAAGTGGATTATTTAAAAAATTACAGTCAATTTGTTGAATTAATTTTGTTTTTAATTGATTTATATAATAAATAATTAAAAAAATTGACATATTTTAAATATCGCAAAGAATCGTAATTTTTAGAAGAAAAATCGCCAAATCGTCATTTTGCAATTTTTGATACAAAAATGACGATAAATCGTCAAATCTGGCAGCCGTGCATGCAAGTAAAACAGAATCGAAGACCTGAATTTTTAAAAAATTTATATTCTATTCAAAAACTTAAATATCTTCAAAGTTATTTTAAAATGTTTAATATTAAATCAATTAAATTTTGAATAATAATCGGTACAATCGTATTTACTTTTCATACTTACTTTTACATTCCTGTTTTACATAGTTTCAAGTCCCCAACCCAACAAACCAAGAAACGATACAGTATCATTTATGATATCATAATTTTTAAATTATATGATAAAATATCGAAATTGTATTTTCCTTAGAAAAAAACTTCAAACATTTTCAGAAAAATAAAATTAAATTGAAAATTTTTGTATTAGAAAAATATTTTATGTTATGCTTTATATGGGAATTGAATTTATACAGCTAAATTTAGTGGAATTGCAAAAAATTAACGCGTATAAGATGAAGAAACCAATATCAGCCCGGATTCAAAGGGAGACTTGTATTCGGATTGCAAAAGTTTCGTATTACATGTAAAATGATTTGGAGCTGGAACTTTGGATTATTTTGGCTATTTTATTAACTTTTAATAACATATTTAGAATATAATATATTGATCCAATCTTAGCATATATGTACGTATATATTTTGCAATATATTGCTAAATTATCGCGCTGCTTAAATTAAATGATATCATTACTAATATCGTTATTTTCAAAAATTATGATATCATTTTCGAGTGTACCTTTTCGAAAGCAACCTATATCATTTTAGAATTATAAATGATATCATTCTCGGGCTTCTATATCACCGAAATGATATCGTAATGATATCATTTCGGTGATATAAAAGCCCGAGAATGATATCATTTATAATTCTAAAATGATATAGGTTGCTTTCTAAAAGGTACACTCGAAAATGATATCATAATTTTTCAAAATAACGATATTAGTAATGATATCGTTAAATTTAAGCAGCGCGATAATTTAGCAATATATTGCAGAATATATACATACATATCTGCTAAGATTGGATGAATATATACTATTCTAAATATTTTATACAAATAAAATAACCATAATAAACTAAAGTTCATCCTGCTCTAAATTATTTTACATGTAATACTTAACTTTCGTAGTCCGAAGACAATTCCCCTTTAAATCCAAGCTGATATTGGTTTGTTTATCGTATCCTCTTATATTTTTTGCGATTCCACAAAATTTTGCTGTAAAAATAAAATATAATGCTATAAAAATTTCCATATAATGCTAAACATAAAATATTCTTCTTATACAAACATTTTCAATTTAATTTTATTTTCCTGAAAATGTTTGAAGTTTTTTTCTAAGGAAAATAATTTTGATATTTTATTATATAATTTTAAAATTATGATATCATTAATGATACTGTATCGTTTCTTAGTTTGTTGGGTCCTGGCGAATTTACATTTCATTTCATTACCTTTCACTTGAAAAATAAAAATAATGTTGAAATAATTTGTTCAGCTCATCGCTGAAAAAAAGTTTCCATCTTTGTGGTAATTTTTGGAATTAATCCCAATACCAATTCTTATTTATTGAAATCAGAAGTAAACAAGCAAGAAAATTATATACTTGTATATGGTTTGATAAAGGTCACCCGTGATAGTATTAAGCGGTTTTAACTGTTCATAATAAATAGCAGCCTTCTGATCCCTTCAAATACTGATCATTACCTTGTCGCCATGAATACTTGGCTTTGGTGACGATTTTTCTGGTTGGCCGTCCTTATATGCGACTTTTTGCGTTTAAAATTATGATAATGATTCTACATGTACTTAAAGCCTTCATCTTTTACTTTTTCGGATGATCGGCTCAAAAACAACAAAAAAATGAAGTAATACCTTCTGTAAGTATTTTCTTCTTTCTTTTTTTTTTTGGTAGGAAACTCACCATATTCAATGATCTGAAAAACTAGACACTTATTAAATAAGTAAGCTTTAACGTCGTTACTTTCACGAGACATAGTTGTAAAAATATACCACATGAACCCACAAGATAAATTACACTAGTCGGCAAGAAAAATTTTGTTCATTATTCTTCAAAAAAAAAAAACATATATGGACTAAAAAAAACACGAATCTGTTTTCAGTTTTTTTCCCATCAGGTTGAGGTTTTTTTATGGGCGTGTCTATTATTTTGCCCTAATAAGCCGATTACTCGATTATATTTCACTACAACTCAAGAACGGTGTGCACGATTATTTATATAAATCGCATGTAGAATACATAATAATATGCGGAATAAAATTGGCTAATATCAATATTTTATCAGCTAAGTAGTTTCGGAGTTATTTCGAAAAAAGGGTCGGAAATTTTTTTTTCAAGCAAATTGAAGTTTTTTTTTTTTTTTACAAAAATTTTTTTTGAAAAGTGAAAACATAAAAAATGTTCTTCAAGCTGCTAAGATTACGAGTAAAATAAGAAACGTATCTTCAAAATTAATACAAAAATCTTGCTTTCATTCATAGTTAAGTGAAAATACCCATTGTACTTAATTATAGGTATATAATTAAGTGGACACTGGTGGACAAAAACAAAAATTTCTTTTCGTCTTAATTAAAAAACAAGTTAATTTGATGGAATTAAACGTTCTTAACAAGAATCTGCTTTCACTTTTTTCTATCACCCTTGAATAACTCAATTTAGATAATTTAAACTCTAGTAGATAGCGATTCAAATTATCTTTGAATTATATTCACATAATTTTTTTTTTTAGTTAATATTTCCTTAGTTATTTGGAAATTAATAGCGAATAAATTAAAAAAAAATATATATATATATATATATATATATATATATATATATATATATATATATATATATATATATATATGAAAAATCGGCAAGACTTAAACCCGTACCTTAGAAATTATTGAGCGAATAAAAAAATGAATCTTTTGATATGGTGTATCATTTATCAAAATAGAAACGGTTCTTGAGTTATAGTCTTAATTGGACGAAAATCCATACGTTATGTAAAAAACTGAAAGCAGATTCGTCTTTGGGGAAGGATTTTTTTTTTTTTGCCGACCAGTATTATAAAACAATTTTTCGAAGTTTTTGCCAAGAATAGAACTTAGAACCTAAAGTCTTTAAGTCACAAATTCAATCAGTATACCACATCGTTATGTTTAAATTTATCATCTTTATTGCTTATAGGTATAAAAAGCTTAAAACGCAACTCAAATCTAAATAATACAAAATCATATGTAGTATTTTTTTACAGAATATTATAATTAAATTTGTTTGCATTTAAAAAAATGTTTCCTTTTCTTCTGTTTACGAAAACATTGAGTAAATTATTTTTGTGGAACATTTATAATATATAAATTTTATATTAAAAGCACGACTAAGGAAATAAACAATAAATGTAAATTCTTAAGCTATAAAAAAATCGTCATCCAGACTTTAAACATTTAATTTTAGTTATTCGACCTACAATTTTAAATTTATATAATACTTTTACTTTTTTTGGTAACACAAATTTAAAGTTGGCTTTAAATTTGATAAAAATCAGAGTATTGTTTGTCTGTGTAATACTTTTCCTGCTAATAATAACAATTACTTTAGATGGGCTATAGGTGACATCAGTATAATTTTAATGAAATCTAATAAAAATGATTTTTGTTTTTGTTTATTTGATTTTAAGATGGGATAGACTATTAGCTAAATAAGTAGACAAAAAAAAAAAAAAGCTAAATAATTTTAAGATAATAAAATAAAACAAATTCAATTAAAATTTTCAAATTGTTTGTGTAGAAAAAAAAAGACAAGATTTGAATATGAATTAAATTAAAAATAGAAAAAAAAACAGCACAACAACAAACAAGTTAGCTAGATCATTAAATAAGTATTTAACAATCTAAAGTAAAATCTTTTTATTTTTTATATATTGTACGTATGTGAGTAATTAAAGCTACACTATGTCAGGATCATTTAGACGATAAAAATTCTTATGTTTTTTTTGAGTATTAATTAAATTTAACAATTAAACTCATGATAAAAATAAACTAAAACAAAAAAATATTACAAAACAGACCCTGGCCCTTTTTTCATATATTTTTAATTAGGCATTTTAAATGCATAGATTAAACATTTTTTTTTTTTGTTTTTTGGTGTTAAATAATTTAAATGATGCTATTAACATTTTTTTAATATGCAATTTAAATGCATTTTACATATGAACTTTACAAGTTTAAATTTCAAATACAAATTGAAAAAAAAAAAAAAATAAATAAAAATAAAAAATAAAAAAGAATGTTGAAAAATTAATATTTTACACAAGTTTTGTGGTTTTGCTTTTTTTTAGTTTTTAAAGTTTTTTGATTCGATTTTTTTATTATTATTATTTCCTCATGTTTGCATTTTTGTATTTTATTATTTCAATATTTTTATTTGCAATTTAATGTGAGTAGTAAACTTGTGGTTGGTCTCAGCCATTCATTGCCTTTTTTATAAAATAAAAAAAAAAAAAATAAAAAAACAAAAAGACAAACAATTTACTTGTTTTTTGCTTATATTTTCTTAACATTTTAAATTCATTAGCTAAAAACGTTAATAAACATTTGTTTTAGTTGAAGTTGTTTTTTTCTTTTGCTGCCTTGTTTAAGTTTTCTAACATTTAAAACTGGTTTTTTTGCTAAAAAAGGTTTTAAACTCTTATAAAAATCATTATAAAAATTCTTTAAGTTTTTGTTTTTAATTTTTCTAATACATATGTTAACCATGATTATAAATAAGTACATATTAAAACCAAAAAGAGACAAGGGCTTTTTAATTTAAAAAAATGTATCGCTATCATTGAAGAACTTGTTCTTGTTTAAAAATTCAAATGATTTTTAAAAATCATAGACACCTCAACTAATTAAAAATTTTTTAATTACTGGTTTTTTAAAGATTTTGACCTACATTTTTAGCGCAATATTGATTTTTAAATAATTTCAATTAAATTGGTTGGATCATATAAAGTTTTTAGCTAAATTATTTGCTTTATATAAAATTTTATGTTTGCTATTTTTTTTATAGCCGCCTTCTTTGTGATTCACATTTGGCTTCTCCTCATTTTTTTTTAAATTTATTTTAATTTCAATTAAATATACATATTTTCCTTTATAGTTATTGTTATGCCAAATATGACATATTTTGGTCACGTTTTATGTTTTAAGTTCGATACCCCTTTTTATATAATTAATTAAATAACTTAAGTTATTAAAAAAGCACATACATACAGATAACTAAAAAATACAATCTGAGCTCGATTATCATAACTATTTTATAAAGAGGAAATATGTATATTATCCTCTAGATGTATTGTCTTCTAAAAGTTCCTTCATTCTTGCTACATATTTTCCTTTATAGTTATTGTTATATCAAATATGACATATTTTGGTCACGTTTTATGTTTTAAGTTCGATACCCCTTTTTATATAATTAATTAAATAACTTAAGTTATTAAAAAAGCACATACATACAGATAACTAAAAAAAATACAATCTGAGCCCGATTATCATAACTATTTTATAAAGAGGAAATATGTATATTATCTTCTTGATGTATTGTCTTCTAGAAGTTCCTTCATTATTGCTGCTTCAATATCAGTAGTGTGTCCGCCAAAGTAAAACGTCACTCACATTTAAAGTCGGGCAGACGCATGTTAAAACTTCTAGTCACAATATCTAAGTGTTGATGAAAAAAAATACGTTTTACGTTATTTTATCACAAAAACTTTCTTATTCAAAAATAATTTATTTCAAATTCTCTTATAAAATATAAACGAAGGCTTAACTTAAATAAGATCACTTTTCAGTCTCACATTCAAAGTCGGACACTGCATAGAAAAATTAACAATACATATTTGATTACAACGACGAGTTAGTACTTTTTGATTCTCAACAGCATGTAACCGGTTCGGCATCGACTCCAATTTTTTGCACACATCAAGGCTTATGTTATTCCACTCTTCCTACTGAGTTGTTTTCAAGATTTGAATTTATGTACACTGCCTGTCCTGCATTCGGTGATCTAATTCGTCCGACAAATGTTCAATACAACAACCAATTCTTTACATCGTATGCCGAATGCTTTGGATCGGAAATTACTTTCTAACGCTTTCTTTCAGATTTTGTTTCAAAATTGTTAAATATACATGTTTATATTCATTATTCCATGAATGAAATGTGAATTGCCAACTCCTGAAGCCGCCATGCACCCCCAAACCATAACCGACCCTGTTATGTATAATTGTTTTTCTTAAATTTTTTCCTTCCAGCTCTTTGTTTGGTTTGCGCAACACAATATCCTAACAATACCTAAACATTAATAATTAAAAAGATGAAAAATCAAAATCCTTAGCCATATACTGACGAGTAAAAACAAGCCGGTCATTATACCATACACCACCATAAGTGGTTGGGGTATTATGCGTTTGTGCTGATGTTTGTAACGCATAGAAAACGTTATCCAACACCCACCTTAAAGTATACCAATCGACTCAGAATCACTTTTTAAATCGATATAACGATGTCCGTCCGTCCGTCTGGCTGGCTGGACGGCTGGCTGGCTGGACGTCTGCCTGTCCATGTAAACCTTGTGCACAAAGTACAGGTCGCAATTTTGAAGATTGAATGAAATTTAGCACGTGGGACTTTTATGATACAGGGACGAAGCCTATTGAAATTGGTTGTGATCGGTCCATTATTTCGCCTAGTCCCCATACAAATGTCCCCCCGAAATTGAGTTTCAACACTCAAAAATGCCTTAAAAATAAGAATATTTTAATGAAAGAAGTTTTGTACAAGTATCAATCTTTGTACCAAGTTTTATGAAGATCGGTCCACGATTAACCATAGCTCCCATATAAACCCCTGTTGCGAAAATCATTTTAATGTGCATAAATCCCATACTAATGTTAGTATAATGTTAATATTCGACACAAATAAGTTTTATATAAGTAGAAATAACATTGCCAAATTTTATTCGAATCGGTCCATAATTTACCATATCTCTCATATAAAACCACTTCCGAGAATCGCCCTAAAGTGCATAAAATCAAGTAGATGTTAGTATCAACACATTATTCTGTATTTGTTGGTCTAATATAAGTCCCCTTCCCGAAATTTTATGGTCATACATAATGGTGTAGGGTATCATATGGTCGGTCTTGACCGACTATACCTTTTTTTCTCGTTTTGGTTGTTGTTGTAACAGCTACAATTACAATTTTCTAATCGGGAGATTGTCTTGGAAGGTCAAGGTCAAGAAATTGCGTCACTTCCACAAATTTATTGGACTGAGTGAAGTAGGGTTGGTCGGACAGCTAAATATGTGGTGGATTTCATGGTAATTTTGGTTTTTCTTGTTTATTAGGAGCTTCTTCCGTCAACTGGGCCATAAAAAACATTTTGTTCGAAAAAGTCTTCTTATTGTTTCAGGGTTGACCTCCGCCCTAGAAGCTTCTTTGACCAATGCAGTCAATTTCGGAGCAGAAATAAAGGAATTTTGTTGCACTTCCCTTAAAAAAATACTCTCATCTTTGGAGGAAAGCTTCTTTGGCTGGGCATCCAAAATACTAAACCTAATGATCCTAGGATCGCCTAGTTGAACCGTGATATCAGCAGGACAAACGGAAAACATGGTTAGGTCATTTAAACTGTAACTTGATTACAGGGGTTGGCAAGTTGTTGTCAAAAGTTCAGTAATTTTTCAATCATGACCGACCCTAATAAATGTTCTCGTAAGTTTTGCCGAAAATTTATTGAGCACCAAGAGAGGTAGACAAGTTGAAAAGAAATGTTGTTCGCAAATTACAGAACCTTCTAGTCACGAACAAGCCATAACTTTTCACTTAACGATTCACTGCCATTTAGGAGCCTTGTCATACCCAGTGCCAGGAAAATGAGCAGTCATCCCGATATTCAAATCAGGTAAAGATGCGAGCGAGGATCAACCATAGAGAACGATATCCCTCCTGGATATCTCCCATGGAATGTAGCTTTGAATCGCATTTCAAAGAACTTAAAACTGAAAGTGTAAAATATACTGATGTAATTATTGCAGGAGATTTTAATAGTAACATTCTTGTTGAGATTAAAATTAACAGATGCAATGAAAACAGTTGATGTAACATTTGTCAATACTTCTTTACTAACATGCTTTATTTCCACTAGTTACACCCTTTTAGATATCATCTTTGTCAATAACAAAGAAAAAATTAAACATCATGATGTGTAACTGATCTCTCCGTTGTTACTGAAGAAATTCGTAGTATGATTGATTATGGCAAGATAGCTAGCTATTCTAGTACTTCTAAACCATTTAAAGGTATTTGCCACTGTTCATCATAATTAAAAAAAAAAAAAAAAATTAATTTAAATATACAAATACAAACTACTCCTCGTGGACACCAGTGCCCAGAGGATTTCTTTAAGGATCAATTTTTGGCCAATTGCTGTATATCAGTCTCAATCCTAAGAAATCTAAATTTAAATCCATTTCCAGATCATGGATGAAAAGATGAAATCAATTAAAAAATTGTCTTAGGATCCTCTTATGTTCAGTTTCCTTGAGCCTATTTCTTATCACACGACTTGTTACTGGAGCACATAATTCATTGTTAAGGCTACTTGATGATGATTGAACGAATTAAAACGTTATCAAAACGAGCTGATGTTTATCGTTTTCTTCCTCTGTTTTTTTGCGTTAAATCGCGTTAAATATTTTATTTTTTTGAGCAATTCATTATTTGCGCATTTTTTTTTTTCGAATTGACAACCCATCCATGAAACACCCATTTAAAAAACTTTTAATGAAAATATAAAACTCGAAATATCACTTAAGTTTTGTTTTCAACACTATAAAATATTTAGTGTAAAAAGTTGAAATCATTTATTGTATTTAAAATAAGGACTGCGCACGAAAAAATACGTGCATGCAAATCTGCTTATAGAAACTAAACCAATGGGCGAATTTTTTTAAAATTATATTTTTATTAATGACTGTTATGTTCAAGTTCTAAACATAAAAGAATAAATTATTTTCTGTTGGTTATTAAGGAAATATCTGATATTTTCCAGAATTCTTCCAATTAAAGGTTTTTTTGTGTTTCGGTCACTTTTTTGCTCGAATAAGTTCACTTATTTTTAAACTCCGTTTCATTTTAAGCTGAGCTTTTAATGTCCTTTAAATTATTTTTTACTAGAGTCCAATATCTTTCAATTGCTCGGATTTCCGGACAATTTTATGGATTAGCGTCTTTCGGCACAAACACTAACAATTTCTTTGTAACCACTCCAGTGTTTTGTAGCTGTAACAAGAAGAGAGAATAGGCCAGAAAAAAGTGGATACACTGTATTTTCTTAGAAAACGGAGAAGTCTTTTCCAAAGACACTCATTCACGTATATTTCTGTGTTAATGGAACCATTTTTTATGAATGATGTGCTTCTTTTCTGCATATGCATTTGGCTTCCTAAAACAAAAACTTTCTTGGGAATTTTGATTTTATTAATACACGATATTTATCTGCCATATTCCCTTTAGCATCTGCAACATAGAATTCCTGGCCAGGAAGTTGAAAAAAGCTAGCCTGTACGAACGTTTCTTCGTCTATTATACACTAATCATAATTACGGAAAAAATTCGTCTGAAAATTTTCACGTAATTTTTTTACCTCCAAATTAGTGTTTATAAACCGGTTAACCGAAAAACCGGTTTTTTGTTCAAATTTCGGTTATTTGCGAACCGGTTAATTTGAAATACTCAATTTCTGTTAACCGGTTTACCCGATTTTTCTATGTCGGTTAACCGGTTTCAAAAATTTGCTAAAAATATCACTAAATTTTGTCCTTTAGTTGTTCTTTCTGAGTTTAAAATATAAGAAAATATTTTGGAACTTCTAAAAATGCTTGCTGTTTGAGTTAACAAGTAGTCGGGTGATAGATATATTTACTTGTGGGAAGTTAAATACATTTTAAAACTGTGTGTTTAATAATTGAGATAGATACTTAAGCATTCCATTTGCAAAAACTTAAATTTCATGCTAATCCAAAAAAAGAAAATATGTAACATTACACCGACTAATGTATAGCTTAAGATAAAAATAAGATTTTATATAGGATAATAGGAATAAAGACTTCAAAAGTAGAACTAAATAAGTGCAGAATAATCTTCTAAAAATTAAAAACAAATCTCTTTTTAGCAGAAAAAAATGTTAATTATTTTTCCAATTTTATATAGATATTTTTATTACATTTTTTTTAATAAAAATTATATAAACGTTGAGAGAAAAACTTTAAAAGCGGTGAATATAAATCATAAAATAAAGTTCATTATCCTAGGTCTAAAGTTTCCTTTTATAAAATTTCGAAAATTTAATTTTATATTAGAAAAATTAAAAAAAAAAAAATACTTTATGGAATAATTTTATATCATTATAAAGCTTCAAAAGCTGTGCTAAAAGATGCTAAAGAGTTGTTTTAATAAATTATATTAAAACTAGTCTAAAGGCTGAAAAAAAGTATTATACATTTTCGATGTAAATCAATCGCAATTTATAAAGAACACTGCAGTGCACTGTTTATTATTTGGTGCATGGTTAAACCAATGTTGAAAAACACTTTTTTTTAACCAAAAATATTTTTATTAAGCTTTAAATTAGAGCAATTATTAAAATGTCGGTTAACCGGTTTAACCGGTTTTTTAGTAGACGGTTAACCGAAAAACCGGTTTTTTAATTTTACCCAATTTTCGGTTAACCGTCAAACCGGTTTTTTGAAAAGTCGGTTTTTTATAAACACTACTCCAAATTCTTGTTTTGCGTTTTTAGACATCTTCAGGCTAGATTTCCTTTCAACTTTTCTAATAAAAATTCACAGCAACTAACTTTTTGTGACACTTTTCTTCCAGAGATGATGGGATTTTCTCTGAAAATCCTTTCTACTTTATCTGAGCCCTTCAGCCTGAAGATACTATTTTTCTTCCACTACCAGGTTTCCATTCAGTGACCATGACTTCTTTATATTATATTATGACCCAAGAAACTGTATTTTTTGACACAACTGCCTTCCTAGCAATTGTTTTATATGACCGATGTAAGATTTCATTAAAATTTTCAATTATGTGTTTTAGTGTTTTTTGTTCAATTTCCATTTCAAGAAAAACTAGTTTCGCTATAACCATGAAACTTAGCACATAGCTAGTGAGCATAATGTAAATCAGTTAAAAGAACTCTTTATTTTTCATCACATCAAAAGTTATAAGCCCAAGAGCATGCACGGATTTTTTCGTGCGCAGTTCTTATATTGACAGTGATTGCTATTATTTTTTCTAACACTGTATATTCGCTCTAATAGAAGGACAATATTAATACCTATGAGATATAAATTTTTTATTTATTATTAATGTATTAATAATAATTATATAATGATAATTTTTATGTTATTCTGTATTTTAATGTTAAAGTCTGTTGTTGGTATATTATAGACATATATATATTCTGGGTTCTGATAAAATTCGATTTAGCTATGTCGTCCGTTTGTCTGTTGAAAGGAGGATAAGGCTCGGAGGATGATCACCTGGGGTGGGGGGGAAATTTAACAAAATCGGTTAATAAACAAAAAAGTTATGGGCCAAATACTAGAAAAACCGGGTGTCCGTTGTTGTAACTTCAGTTCATATTTTTCTACTGATATCTTTTCAACAAAAGCATGTACGATAAAGAAATTTTGTACAGATAGTTATAGGATCGATATAAACTCAGAAAAAAGGACATAGTTCGCTCACTTAACCGCCCACTTCCCATATTTCCTAATTTTACTTTTCCTCTTTTTAAAAGCTGCTACTTAAAATTAGAATTTTATTTTAATACGTTTATAATATAAGAAAATGTTTTAGTTCTTTTAAGATACTTTAATTTTTAAACAGACATATTTCACTTATTTTCCTCAAATGCTAACGCTTTTTCCTCTTCATTGCAGGGCGTGGCTTATAAAAATCGTCGCTGTGCTATGTGTCGACGTGAAATACCACCAGAATTTCTAGATCATCCACAACTCGTTAATGGTATTGAGGATATTTGTACTACAAAAGCTACAGACGATGGTTATCAATGGTTTTACGAAGGACGTAATGGTAAGCTTGTAAATAGTAGCTCCCTCCATAAGAATTTTCCCTTCTATCCTTTTCCAAATTAAACAATACATTTTGCTAGTAGTTTTGTTCAAAACTTTTGCTTTCCTTCCTATAACTTTCTTTTAACTTAAATGTTAAATTCTATAATTTGCTGATGCCCATATTCCTACTCCCTCCCCTTCATTTAGGTGGCTGGTGGGCCTATGAAAAACGAAATGCGTCTGAAATTGAAGAAGCCTTTCAAATTTTAGTTAACAAACGCATTGATAATCAACTAACCCACAAACAAATGAAAAAGGAAAATAATGAAGACATAAAAAGTGAAGAAGATAATGAAGATGATGATGATACTGATGGGAATATTGAAGTGAAAGTTGATGATGAACAGGAAGGGGAGGAGAATGACAATAAGAATAATGTTCTTGAAGCATTAACTTATGATATACAAATATGTGGCACTATGTATACAGTGGATTTTCAAAATATGATACAATATCCTCAAGCTATGCCATATAGAAAACGTAAAATATGTAGAGCTAAAGGTTTACCAGCCAAGGGAGTGGCTGGTCTAGTGACTTCGAAAAGGAATCGAAGAACAAAACCTTATTAAAAAGATAAAATATAAAAAGCCCAGTTTTGCCATGACTTTAATTAAAACTTTAATGTTTTATTTATTATTTTTTTTAACTATTCATAAATATGAACTCTAATTTGATAAGCATGTATTTCGAAAAACTTAATACCAAAATTTAAAAAAAGTATTGTATCCTTTTCGTTCCAAAAATTAATAATATTTTACATACATGGGAATATTTCATTGAGCATTGAATTTTCATTACCATTACTTAAAAAAATTATATTTAAAAAAATTTAACTACCATTTAATGATACTTATTTTTTTTTTAATTATAATTTTTTAAGTAATGGTAATGAAATTACAAGAAAATGCTCAAATACTAATTATAATTACTGAAAAAAGCATTGTTTGTATAAAAAAAAAACAATTTTTTCAAATGTGTTTCTAGTATTCGTGGAGTAGTTTACTATCGTTTTAATAAAGATTTTTAAATCATTTAAATATAAATCTCAATTACAGCACGATTTAATGAATATAAAACTCAGTATTTTTGAAAATTATGCAAAAACATATGTTCTACATAGAAGAGTAAACGAATACGAATTAAATATATTAAAAAAAGTAGCTAAAATTGTACGAAAAATTCTGCTAAATAATGACAATGAATTTATAAAATTAAATCATTATTTAATGATAATGATTTTATTTTTTTTAAATAATTATTAATGAAAAGATATCATTGAAATATATTACCAGTACTAAAAATAATGATAATGAAAAAAATTATAAGTACCATTGTTCAATTTAATGGTAATGAAATCAACAATTCATTAGTCGATTTAATGCATTACTCCCATGTATGATATTTTAGTATTAGATTTTTTTTTTTTCAATAAAAAATATGAATTGTCTTGATGCCATTTATTAAGCTTTAAATTATAAAAATGTTTGTTTTCTTTATTTGGAAAAACTCCGTTTGTTTCTGATATTTTCATATTATACTTTAATCTGACGTCTGTCTGTATGTCTGTCTTAAAGGTTGGTGGCAATATGATGATCGTACTAGCCAAGATTTAGAAGAAGCTTTTAAAAAAGGTGAACGTTCGTGTACTATTTTGGTAGCCGGTTATGTGTATATTGTTGATTTTGATGCCATGGTCCAGCAAAGACAAAATGAACCGGCCCGCTGTCGAAGAGTTAAACGTGATTTGGCTACTATACCCAAGAAAGGCGTAGCTGGTCTACGTATTGAGGGTAATACTGTAACAACAGATTCAAATTTTGCAGCACAAGTTTATCAGAGTCGTCAAAACAGGTATGTTTGTATTATTTTAAAAATCATCCTTAAGGTATGCTTTAGTAATTTGTGGAAAAAAATAGGAATTTCCTTAAACCCTCTCGAGGGCATAATCAAAAGTTTGTTTATAAGACACATTCGGCAATCTTTTGTATTAACATAAAGTTATATTTATATGTCTTTTTATTTGGACCAAGTTTTGCTTTAAGCGTAGTCTAAATTTAGCTTTCATTCTAGGTTTTACTCTAATTTAGGTTTATCTTTAATCGTAGGTATTTTTATTATAAAAATGTTTTATATTTATTTATTTATTTATTTATTTATTTATTTTTTATTATTTTATTATTTTATTCATTCAAAGTAATATAACAAGTCTTCCTAAGCCAATAGACTTATGTTACAGAAATTAAATCCTGAGTAATTAATTCTTAATCTATTATATTTAAATTAATATATACAAATATTAACTATTTGGTTCCCCAACCTCTAAAAAACCGCAACTACTTAAAATTGACAACTATTGTCCCAGTAGCAGTGAGCAATAAAAAAACCTTACAAGTATCCATAGAAATGTTAGAATTAACCTCACATATATCACATATTTATCAGTATGCTAACGTGAGATATCTTAAACGTTTCAAACGAAACGCATTATTAGAATGGGACAAAATACGAATATCTAAAGGTAAATAATTCCACGACCTAGCCGCTCTGACAATAAAAGACTTTTCAAAACAAGTGAAATTTATTCTAGAAACAACAATTTGGGGATTCCTAGTAGTGTGAGTAAAGGAAAATTCCGAACAAAGACGATATGTATCTCCCACCTAAACAATCCTATAGAAAAGTAATTAGTTCCGAATATCAATAAATTACCTGAA
Organism: Protophormia terraenovae; assembly: GCA_951394005.1. NCBI lineage: Eukaryota > Metazoa > Arthropoda > Insecta > Diptera > Calliphoridae > Protophormia > Protophormia terraenovae. The sequence goes on from OX596075.1 coordinate 22,656,516, forward strand.
GTACGATCCCAGAAATGTTTTTACATATTCAGGAATATGCATTTTCCTACGGATATTATAAACATAACGAACAATAACATTCGTTATACGAATCAGTTTTGAAGATATGTAAGCTAAGGTACCAGACACAACCTCCAGTCCATAAAAAACATGAGACATTAATAAGGCATAAACCAACTTATATCTTATTCCACAAAATAAATATAAATTATTGGAATATAGTCTGCGCAATATGCGAAAAATTTTGCAATAAATGTGGTTCACATGCCATTCAAAAGTAAGCCGACTATGAATATATATGCCCAAACACATAAGATTATCAACAATTGTAGTTACCTTCCCACCAATAAAAATATTCATTTGAGTTTGATTGTTCCCAAACTGCATTGCTCTAGTTTTCAGGTAATTAAAAGTTAAATAATTTATAGACGACCATTGAGTAAAACGTATCATACTATAATTGATGTTCGACTCTAAGTATTGTTCCCTATGAGCGCTGAATAAAAGAAATACATTATCATCAAACAAATATGACCTAGACACATGTGTGTAAAATGGAAATCGATCTTAAATCATCTAAACTGTTAATAACTCCTGACGAGTTGAGTAAAACTCAGATAAAACAGAAAAAGTACTATACCAATGAATCCTACTATAATCCCTATGTTCAAAATATTGTGAAGAAAGCACAAAACTAATAATAAACATAAAAAAAATAATCATGCGTTCATTTTTTCGATTTTTATTATTAGCGATATGGATGGACACTGCACCTGGTCCAAATAACTAACCATGGACCTATCACTGACCAGCCAAAAATCAAGTAAAGAAGTGGAACCGTGGGCAACATCTGGTCTTGAAATACTCCCTCATGATTCGGTCACACATGCAGACATTTTTAAATTTCACCAACACAAGTCTCTCGTTATTTATATAGCAAATATGATGGATATCATGGTTAGAAATAGCAATTCTACAATATGAGCATAGAGTCAAAATATACCGTTTAAGGTCATCCAAGCCAGGTGGCAATTCACTCAAAACAATGTTACCCTGATTAAGTTTACGATGGAGAAAATCATTCTTCATTTCCATGGCTTCAATTTTTTTTGATTCAATGCCTCTATTAACCTTTTACACGCAATGATGTCAGACTTCAGACAAAATCACACTTTCTTTTTAAACTCAGAAAGATATGAGCCATATAAGCTTTAAATAAATCACGGTCTTCCTAATTAGTCTTCAGAAAGTTATAAAACCTGTTGTTTAAAACATGAACTTCCTCCCGCAGAAAATCTACATCACTAGTAGAATGATTGTTAACACAAGCACAGGGAAGGTGAAGCCATAACTAGCATCTACTGCACATTATACTGCCTTTCGATTTTCCAACGGCAGTATAACAAACTCTACATTTACCATTCCTAGTGGAGGTCATAATGTAAACAACAGCAGCAGTAAGAAATCAATAAGCAGCAACAAACAAATAAAAATGGCATTCAGTTCCATTCAGCCATAGCAACCAAAAACAACAGCAGTGTCGAAAATATTTGATGATAAAAAATTGATAACTATAGGATATAATCGATACACTCAAACATTTCGATCATCAAGATGATTACAAAAATTAAACCAAAATAAATATGATAATTTTTAGTGTGTAGTTAGGTGTTAATTAATTAATAAACGTAAGCTGAGATATACACGCGTTCACTCAGGTATAGCGTTGTCAAACAAAACGCTATGCCTTTGTCTGCTTATTTATTTATTTAAGAGACACCTAAAACCATATCAAACTATGATATAATTGTTGTTAGTCCAGAGGACATTAATACAGTTATAAAAGAAAATATAAATGTCAGAAAATCACCTCGATATGATTCAATGACACCATCCATGATTAAAAACCTACCGAATGTGGCAATAATTTTCAATGCGATATTAAAACTAGGAGTTTTTCCAAAAATGTGGAAAACTTCGTAGATTAAAATGATACCAAAGCCAGGAAAGGATTCTACATACCATATTTTTATAGACCTATTAGCCTACTATCTTGTTTGTCGAAGCTGTTCGAGAAAGTATTTCAAAAGAAAATTATACCATTCTTGGACGATAGAAATATCGTCCCAGTTCACCAGTTTGGTTTTAGTGAAAAACATGAAACCATAGAACAAGTGAATCGTCTAACTGCAGAGATAAGGAAATGTTTTGAATTAAAGAAGTAAAATAAATAAATGCAGGTATTCCACAGGGAAGTGTTCTGGGACCTACCTTGTACTTCACACACATACTGACTTACCAGTATGTGGTGAACTGACTGTTTCTACGTTTGTCGATGATACGGCAATACTCAGTTCCAACGAAAACCCGCACATATAGCATCTAGCCCACTTGATATTTATCTCCGACGTATGGAGACATGGTTGAAAAACTGGCGTATACGAGTAAATGAAGTGAAAAGTAACCACGTTAAATTCATCCTCAGAAGAGGAAACTGTCCACCAGTTACACTTAAAGAAGGGCAGATTCAATATATAAATAAAGAATCGTTAAAAAAAAAAAATTATTTATTTAACTTTAAACATTAACATTAGCTTTTATTGTTAGTCTTTATATGGTCCATGTTTATCTTTATTTATAGCTCCTTAAGCTTTTATTCTAGGTCTTTATGCAGTCCAAATCGTAGGTCTTCATATACTCCAAATTTAGCATTAATTCTAAGAGATTATAAAGTCCAAGTTTGACTTTAATCTTGAGTCTTCATGTACTTCAAGTTTAGCTTTAATCGTTTGTCTTTTTGTGGTCCAAGTTTTGTTTAAATCATACGTTTACGATTAGCTTTAATTCCTGGGGTTTATAAAGTTCAATTTAAGCTTTAATCTTAGGTCTTAATATAGTCCAAGTTTAACTTTAATCCCTGGGGTTTATAAAATTAAATTTTAGCTTTAATTCTGTTATCAAAATTTAGCTTCAACTGATTTTTTTTATATAAACCAAAGTTTAGCTTTAATCATATGTCTGTATATATTTCAAGATTGACATTGATCGTAGCTCGTTATATAGTCTAAGAATAGCTTTAATCCTAGACCTTTATATAATACAAGTTTACCTTTTATAGCCTCATTTTAGCTTTAATCCTCTTTATAGTCTTTATACCATAAAATTTTGATGAAAATAATGATATCTTCACTTTCAGATATCGCAGTGGTGAATTATTAAACGAAGGCGATTTGGAAAGTCCTGATAATTCCATTTTACGTACACCCTCCTCACCTCAGGGACGTTTACGTTTATCCTATGGTGGTTTTGGTGGTTATGTCATTGAACTGGGTAATGCCAGTGAATTTGTTTCAACTGCTGCCGCAACAGATGCTGCACTACGTATAGCCAGTGATATAATTGGTTCAACACTAGCCCATGCCGATGAACTAACACGTTCAGGTAGCAATAATACACCAAACAGCACAATGTTAACAGCGAATCCCTATCATCCTTATCAAGATAGTGTAATATACAATCCACAAGATTTATCCACAAATTCATCATCTGGTGAGCTTAGTTTAAATGATTTAACTCTTAATACACAATTAACAACATCACCAGTTACAACAACAGCTACAGCAACTACTACTGCTGCAGGTCTAAACTCTACAGGCAGTAGTAATAATGTTATTAGTACACATGGCGGTGGTGTTAATTTATCACGCGAAAGAGGTAGTCGTGAACTATTGGGGGCTGCTGAAGATTTATTGGGTGCTACACAACGTGTTATAGCCACCGCTGATCAGCCAACAATAGATTTATTTGAACAGACATTAAATGATTTTCATGCTTTAACTTTACGTAATATTGTTGATTCTAGTGATGATGATAATGATCAGTCACAACAACAACAACAGCATTCTACTCCTACTGGCCAAAGGTCTTCTTCTTCGTCTGCACATTCATATAATCAGGAAAATCCATAATTATAAAATTAACACAAGCACACAAACAAAAATTCGTACTTAAAAAAAAGAAACGAACTAAAACAAAACTCATACAGAATTATAATCACAACTAGAAACTATATAACATAAAATAAACATTAAAGTATTCCTTACAAAACGTAAACAAAAATAATAAAAACAATAAACAATTTAATATTTATAAAATAATATATTTTTTTGTGCAAAACATAGACAAAAAAGACCAGACGTTCCTTGATAAGAAAATAACAAAAAATATATTAAAAACAAAAAATACAAATACATCAAAACTATATACTACCGAGATTAGAAATCACCCGTTACAACAGAATCAGTTAAAAAAAGAGAAAATAATTAACGTTTTAAATTATTAACAATAATTTAACTAAAGTTTAATTTCTAAATGTAGTTGTTGAAAAAAAAAAATGCAGACCTATTTGGCCAGATTTTCTTTTTCAGTTTAAATATTGATGCCTAAAAGTATGCAAATGTATGTTGGGTTATTGTTTGTGTTTAGACAGAGCTGTAAAATACTTAAAACATTTTTCATTAACAAAATTTATTTTTAATATTGAAAATAATTTAATATATTTTTTTGTTTTTAAATTCTAATTTTTTAATTTAATTTATTTACATACAATGTTATAATTTTTTGTTGTTGAGATCTTATCATATTTTTCAAAAATCTCTTGAAATTTTTATTAAAAAACTTAATCTAGAAAAACTCCAGATTTTTTTTTGATTTTTCGTTTTTTTTTTTTTTCTTTTGTAAATTTTTTTTTTTTATAAATCAAATTTTTTACATCATTTTTAACAGTAATTAAGAAAATACCAATAGATTTGATTTACAGTTTTAAATACATATAGAAAAGGTTTATATTTTTGATTTAAAATTTGAAAATTAGCATTTGAAATTAAATTTTTTCATGACAATTGGATCTTTAGTACGAAATAAACTGTTGACTAGAAAGCGAAGGCTATATCATTCTGAAGTTTTTTCCTTAGAGAAGAACTTTCGATAACTGCGCAAAAAATAACTGCAAAAAATACACTGCTTTTCAACTGAATAGGTTCAAGATTTTCATTACATTAAAACTCGTATTATTTTTAATATAATAGTTAATTTTTGTATCTTGATTTCTAAAGTCTTGAGTTCTAAGATGTTTAATAGCAAAAAATAGTTCATAACGATTTTTAACGGATTTTCTTCCAACAAATGTATTTTTTAAGGCAATTTTTTTGTTTCTGAATAGTTTCATTAAGAATAAACTCAATTTGCGTCAAGTATTTGTTGAATTCGCCCATAATTGTGTGTTTTCCTTACATTTTCAACTGTTCTATAAGAATCTTTAAAAACTGATCGCGTAAAAAATTTTCCGATAAAGAGCAAAATTATAGCGTATGGACAATTCAGACTTAATCTATTAACACGCTATGGAAAAAATATGAAAAGAGGTACTTATAAAGCAAAAACGAACGCTGACAGAAGATTCACCATTCGAGATGCCTCCAATTCTACTGATTCTGCGTCAAAAATTAAACAATAATCAGGTATTTAAGCAAGTGTTTTACCGTAAAACGTGTTATTCGAAATCCAGTGCACCTAAGAAGACTAAAAATTATAAAGAACTCATCTCTAAACACCATTCGTGAAGTAAAACTACTCCCGTTTACCCGTGAATGCATGTTCTAAAAAAGGAATGAAAGGATGCTAATTATGTATCCCATAAAGCTGCGAAGGAAGTTTAATCGCGTAGAGTTCTACTTCATATTATGAGACATGTGAACTTTGATTTTCTATGCATAGAATTACGGAAAAAAACTTACAAAAGTTTACGGGAAAAGAATTACTAACATTTTATACACTATTTTAATTCATTTCATGGACATTCCAGTTCGACAATGCCCCTATTCACACCGCAGGAGAGTGAAAACAAGGAATTAAAAAAAAAGTCAAAATTTTACCACTCAGGAGTGGTCATCATACTCTCTTGACCTTAATATAATAGAAAATGTATATAAGAAAACAAAAATAGGTTCAACAAAAATAAATTATGTTGAACCTATTCAGACGAAACAAAAAAATTACCTAAAAAATCCTCTTGTTGGAAAAAAATCATTAAAAATAGTAATTAGTTATTACATAAATTTATTTTGCCTGTAGATATCTTAGAAATAAGGACTTTAAAATTTATTATGAAAAAAATTTTAATTTTCATTATTATTTTAAAAATAACAAGAGGTTTAATGTAACGAAAATCTTGAACCTATTCTGTTGAAAAGCAGAGTATAATTGAGAACACTGATTTAAAGTATAAAGGCTCCATTACTCTACCGTAAATGTAAAAAATTTAAATGTAAATTTAAACGGAACGAAAGTGGATGTTTATTCAAAAAACGTAAATATAGCAAGTACGTTGTTGTTGTTTTGTACACATCAACAACAGTGATGCCAATAAAACATATTTCCGTTAAATCTCATGTAAACTATTTTTACTATTTCTTTTTATTTTTGGGGAAGAAAATTGCAAATTATTAACTTTCTACTGTGACTTTAAAAGATGATTTACAGAGCTATTCTCGAATTCAGGACAATTCTCAATATTTAGTTATTGTCGCTGATGTGATGTACGGCTATACACAAGCGCTCGACTAAAAAAGGCTTAACTGTACAAGCAAATACTTCAAGTAGTGTAGTATTTTTTCAATCTTGCTTTTTTTTGTACACAGTATTTGATGTATTTGTTTAGACAAGTGGTGTTCACTGCAGTAGAGTAATGGAGCCTTAAAATATGTAATGTAAAAATAAATACAAATTGATAACCTGGAATGCATCAGAGCGCTTTAACAAATTAGAAAAGTTGTATGCTACAATTCTGAAATCTGCTTTACCAATCAATGACTTAAATGACGTTGATTTCATGCATATAACATTTCGTGTAAAAAAATCATTAAGAGTACTAAACATATTTACATTTCGTTTGCAACTTTAGTTTTGAATTTCATTTAGATTTTTTTCTAAATTTTAATTTTGACTTTTTCATATTGAATTGTTGCAGCTGTGATTTTGGAAATTTGTCTTGGGCTACGAATGGAAAATTATCGAAATTTTAATTTCTTTTGATTTTATTTTATTCTGTTTTTTTTTTTATTTTAAATTGTTTTTTAATTATGAAGAAATAAATTTTGCAAACGATTTAAAATTAAAAAAACTACAACCCAACAAACCAAATGATATCGTAATGACATCATAACGATATCATTTCGGTGATAAAGAAGCCCGAGAATGATATCATTTATAATTCTAAAATGATATAGGTTGCTTTCTAAAAGGTACACTCGAAAATGATATCATAATTTTTTAAAATATCGATATTAGTAATGATATCGTTAAATTTAAGCAGCGCGATAATTTAGCAAAATATATTGCATATACATACATATATGCTAAGATTGGATGAATATATAATATTCTAAATATTTTATCAAAAATTAATAAAATAACAATAACATACTAAAGTTCATCCTCCTCCAAATTATTTTACATGTAATAAGAAACTTCTTTAATCCGAAGACAATTCCCCTATAAATCCGTGCTGATATTGGTTCCTTTATCTTCTTTTATTTTTTGCAATTCCACAAAATTTTGATGAAAAAATATAATTTTCATATAGTGCATAACATAAAATATTCTTCTAATACAAAAATTTTAAATTTAATTTTATTTTCCTGAAAATTTTTGAAGTTTTTTTCTAAGGAAAAAATAATTTCGATATTTTATCATATAATTTTAAAATTATGATATCATTAATGACACTGTATCGTTTCTTGGTTTGTTGGGAATTTTAAAAATAAAAAAAAGAATATTATTATTATCTTTTTTAAATTTTTATTGATTTTAGTTTTAAGAATAATAAAATAAAATTTTTACATTTCGGAATGGAAAAATCCAAAATTTAATATATTTTAACTTCAAATTTGTTTTAATTAATTTAAAAAAAGTAATTGAAATAAAAAAAAAAAAAAAATAATTAAAATTATTAGTTCTAGAACTGTTGTAATCAGAACCACTTCAGATTCTTTAATAACATCCTCAGAACTAGTGATATCACAACCAATTCTGACACTAATTTAGTAGAACCTTATTCTGGTTCTAAATTCATTTTAAAGAATGTTTTGGAGAACTAGTGCTTAAGAACTAATTCTGTATGACCTCTACATTACTTCTGAGAACAAATTACTGGTTCTCGAATGACTTCCTAGAACTATTTAAAAAACTTGTATAAACAATTCCAAAAATTAAAAAAAAAGAAAAAAGATTATTTACATAAATTGATTTTAAAAGTTGCTTGTAAGAAAAAGCCAATAGAATAATAAAAACATTTTCTGAAATCGCTTCTATAGAACTAGTTCTGAATGTGACAATTTCGAACAAAATTCATTGATTAAAGAACTAGTTCTAGAACTGTTCCATAGAATGGGTACTGGCTAGCTAACACTTCCACAGAACTAGTTCTGGAGGTGACAATTTCAAACAAAAATCATTGGTCGTAACGCCAAAGTAGAACAAGTACAGGCTATTTTCATGTGTTCTGGAACTAGTTGTAGAACTAATACTATTTTTCCTGGGCAATTAGTTTATTTTGATTGATTTCAACTTTTAAATAATAATTTAGAATTTTTATATTTAGAAATCATAAATTTCGAAATTTTAAATTTGTATAATTGATTTTATATTGATGATTTTTTTTTTTAATTTTGGAAATGTTTTCAATTATGAAAAAATAATTCAATTTGGCAAAAAAAATAAAATCAAACATTTTGAAAAAAAGAGTGAAATTAATTTCAATTGATTTTAATTTTACATTTCGAAATGGAAAAATTCAAAATTTTAAATTTTTTAAGTTAAAAAAAAAATAATAATAACAATAATAATGTTTTATTTGTAAAAGATATTTTAATTTGAAATTAAAAAAAAAAAAATCAACAATTTTATAATTAAAAAAAAAAAAAAAAAATCAAAATTTTGAAATTTTATTTTTGTTGTTTTGTAGTTGATTTTATTCTGATATTTTTTTTAATTTTAAAATAATTATTCAATTATGAATAAATAATAATTACTTTGCAAACAATTTAAAATGCAAAATTTCGATTTTATTCTGATACATTTTTTTTATTGTATTGTTTTTTTTTTTATTACGAAAAAAAAAATATATATTTATTTTTAAAATTTTGGAAAAAAATCGACAATATTGAAAATAAAAAAATAAAAACTGTAAACGTAATGATTGATTTTAACTTTTAAACAATAACTTAAAATTTTTACATTTCGAAATGTATAAATAAGTAAACAAATTCATCATCTCTGCTTCGCTTTAAAAAGCGGCAAATGTCACAGTCTATTTTTAAAAATGTACATGTTTTTGATGAAGTCAACTTGTTTTCTCTTACATTGATGACAAATTTTTCAAATATTCTAAGTTTCTTTCTAGAGAAAGTTAAAAAAAAATAATTTTCGGTCGAGTCAAAAATAAGTAGACAACAACTTTTAGTTTAATTTCTTTCATTTTTTTTAAAAGTAAATGAAGTTTATGGTTGCAAAATCATTTTAACATAACAGCGGTAGTTATTTCTTATATTATGAGAGAAATAAAAATCACTTTTTCAATTAAACTAGAAAATTTTATAAAATCAACCATAATTCCGAACTACAGGATGGAACTAAGAGTAACTATCATACATTACGAAAAAGTCGGAACATATAGAAATATATCAAAAATCTTTAATAAAACTGCCACTTTATTTTCAAGGTGGTTAAAAGCTTCAAACACAATAAACGCGTTGACCGTTATTACTCTTGTAAACTCCTGAGAATTACTAAGAAGAAAATAAATAACAATCTTATGCTTTCTGCTCCAATATTCTTATCAAAACTTATTCCGAAAGTCCAAAAACTATGGTGTTAATTTTAAACTCACAGAAAAATGTATGAAGACGGAAAACATAGTCTAGCTGTACAGAACATTGTATACATAATTATAATAAATCTCCAAAAATGTATTTTAGGAAACCAAAGTTGCTGGACTGAATAGCCTATATGAAAATTCACATATAAATTATGGTAAATTTGTTTCAAAATATATAACTGAGGAAATAAGTAACACTTCAGAATGAACTCCTTAAAGTCCAGATCCAGACCAATAGATATTGCATACAATTGAATTAGTTCCCATAATTTGACCGAACTGTTGGACTCCTACATTATGTCCAGATATATGCAGAACATATAGGCGATCACAGTGGCTACTAGAAATCATGTTTACTTATTTATGGAACACTGATTTATTTGACTTCTCTAAAAAGAATCATATTTACTAAGTAGTAATGTGTTGAATTGAATTTTTTACTATTTATTTTACTAACAATACATTATATATTTATAATTATATGTTACTTTTAATATCTTCGATTTACAACTTGAAATAGAACCAATTGAATTTAAGATACTACTTTGTTTGCTTATTTATGACACCCGCTGTATATTTTAATTAAAATTTAAAAAAATAAAAAAAAAAATTTGGAAAAAAAAAAATCGAATCAAAAATTTCAAAATTACATTTTAAGTATAAATTTTGAAAAAAAAATCAAAAATTTTTAAAATAAAAAAAAAAAAATTGTTTTGAAATCAATTGAAAAATTCGAAATTTCGAAAAACAAACAATTTAAAGTTAAAAAAGTAAATAATTTATAATAAATAATAAATAAATCGGTTAATTTAATTTAATTATAAAAAAATTTCCAAATTTTGAAAATATTTTAAAAATATTTTTTTTTTTTACACATTTTTCATAAATTGTTATTTTGATATAAAAACGAAAATTTTGAAATTAATTTTGTTTAATTTTTAATTTTAAAATTAAATTTCATATTTCGAAAATATTATGAAAAGGAGATTGATTTTTTTTTTTATAAAATTTATTTTGAAATTATTTCTAAATTCGAAAATTTTTCATAGTACAGCATAAACTCGATAATTCGGATATTACATACTCTATAATCCGGATTGATTGCAACTTTGTAAACCGGATTGAATATAAAAAGTACATTTTCTATTTAAATTTAGCAAAATTTACAAAATACTATAAGAATTATGATGTAAGAGTTGATTATAATTGGATTTCGTAATTTTCTGTTAAGTATTTGACCCAAATTTTTTCAGCAAAATTAATGCAATAAAGTTTGTATTTTTGGGTCAAATGAAACATTTTTGAAAAACTTTAAATATAATAGACTTTTTTTTGACGAAAAATTTGGACTTTTAACGGTTTCATATATTAAGTTATATTAAATTTTAAGAGTTTTTATTTAACAAAAGGTTGCCAGGAAAAATCCTCTATAATCCGGATAATTTGATAATCCTAATAGGGGTCTGCAATCAATTATCCGATTTATCCAGTTTATACTGTACTTCTTATTATTTGGAAAATTATGATTAACAAAGTTAGTCGTTTCGACAAATTGTATGCAAGACTTCAAATTTATTTGCATTTTTTTAATATAAATTGTCGAAACGAATTTTCGAAAATTTTTAATATTATTTGTGTTTTTCATTTTATTTTATTCTTGTTTAATTTTAATTATTTATTATAATTTTTATTTGTTTTTTTATTTTATTTTTTTCCAAAAATTTTTATATTTTTGCTTTTTTATTTATTATTTTTCATTAATTTTTTTATATTTTTTATTTATTTTATTTTTCTAGATTACAAACGCTCTTCTGATCTTCTCTTATCTTTGAAATATATTTTAAAGAATTGTGTTTTCAATATCTACGAATTTTATCGAAATCTCTTATTACCAAACAAAAATCAAATCGATTAAATGCAACCACAAATCAATCAGCATATTTTCACTCATCTAAGCTAAATTTTTTGTTTTGTAGCGCAAAATCTAAATGAAATAAAATTTCGTAAGTTTTTGTTTAAAAAACAAATACTCTAAAAAATCAATTATATAATGCACTTCATGGCTTTTCACAAAATAACCCAACAATTAAAAAAAACCATAATAATTCTTATGTAAATCATTCCATTGTAAACTTTTTATATTTTGTTTTCTAATATTTTCCTTTACTTAAATAAAAATTTCCTTAAAGCTTCATATATCTCATATAAATTGGCTATAACATTTTAATTGTTTTACTTACTCATTTTTAAATAATTTTCTTGTTTTAAAAATTCTTATGTTGCATGTGGTAAAATACATTTCCATTTATTCTTTTGCATTATCCTGAGGGGCTTTTTTAATTTTGTTTTATTGTTTCTATTTGGAATCCATATTAATATTTCATTAAAGAGCTTTGTGTGTAATTCTTGAATAATTTTTGGTTTTTTTAATTATTTTTTTAATGACGTTTTTATTTTTTCTTTTTATTTATTTTTTTTATAGTAACGTGCTAAATGCTTAATTAATTGTTAATTAAATTAGTTATATAAGTGTGTGCCAAAGGTACCAGAGTTTAATATTATTAAAAAATTACATGATTTTTACATTTAAAGTAAAAATTTAAAATAAAAATTTAAAATTAAAAATAAAAAATTACAAAATTATAATAGTTATAGTTAATAAAATTACAACTTGGTATTTTATAAAATATGTAATTTAATTTATAAATGTATTTAGGTTTATGATTTGTCTTTAATAATAAAAAAATGTCTACTTTATAATTTGCATTACAATAAATGATAAAAGAAAATATTTAAAAAATTAAAATAAAAATTGTATTTTATATATAAAATTTTTCCATTTCAAAGTAAGTTTGTTAACAAATTAAAGATTTTTATCTTAGAATATAAAACTAATAATAAATACTCTCTGACATGTTTTATACAATTTAATCCCCTTCATAAATTGTTTAATTTAAAAGTATCAAAATCTTTTTATCTTTATTGATATTTTTCTAATCAATAAATTTTATTTAAATCTATTTTTATGTCCATTGTATTTTATTTTTTTTAAACCCCTAATTTACATAATTTTGTTAACCACTTTTTCCTTTTTGTAGCTTAAGCAATTCGTTTTGGCTTATTAATAGTTTTATTTTTTAAATAAAGCAACCCTTTTTTAGATTTCTATATATACCACAAGCTAGTGCTATAATAAAGACTTTTTGATCTACCTGTTAAATATAAAACGTTGCAGGGGGACAACATATAATTTCTTTATGAACTTATTCATACATATTTATTATTTAACATAAGCTATTGATTACCAACTTGTTGACTCATACCTTAAGATGAGCAGAAGAAAAAAAAGGAAAATAAATAAACTACACAGAGAGAAAATTTTGTTACTATATGTTTGAATGAAAATAAAAAATCTAAAAAACTAATTGGTTTTTGAAAAACCGAAACTCAAAAACCAGACTGTTTACATACCTCATTTTTACTCCATATGGTTTATGATTGTTTATAAGCATAATATAATAATAGAAGGTAGAATCATTTGAAAGAGTATTCTCAATTAATTTTACCCTGAAGTGTCAAACAAAAATAATGTAAAAAAAAAAAAAATATAAAATAAAGCATCAACAAATTTAAAAATATTTCAAAAATTAAGACATTAAATATTTTTTTTCTTCAAGAACCATATAGTATGAGAAATAAAACATCAAACAAATTTTAAAATATTATTATAATTTGTGTGAAAAACTGTTTGTAAGCGCTCGATTTGCAAATGTTTTTTTGGTCAAAAAATTGTTCAATTCCTTAAATGTCCAGAGGCTAAAATAAAGTTGTGGAGTGTATCTTGTGGCATACCTCTTGACAAAAATTCAAAAACTTGCATGTATCATTTTAACAACTCCGATTACATTGATTTGCATCAGCCTTCAAAACGAGCTCGTTTGATGCCAAATGCAGTTCCATTTGTAAATTCAATAAAAGTTCTTAATGACTTTGTTTCTTATGCAGATGGATACATGGTAATTCAGATTTTGTTATAAAAATTGAAGTTATTTTTGAAATAACATTATTTTCTTTTGTCATAAGGTCAAAATGTAAACGATATGGACAACACTCAAACTAAATTTTACTTCATTAAATTTAAATAGTAATTATTATGTGTAGGTTACAATGAAATCCCGACAAAAAAGTTCACTGATGTTGGGAAGTCCATTCATATGATCCTAGAGCTTACCGTAAGCTCTATAATGATAATTTCCCATTGCTTTCTGTTAACACTAAATAGGTGGGCCCGAAAACTTAACTTTCGACGTGGACTTCAAACAAATTTAATATCGCTAATGAAAAAGGAAAACCTTTCTCCTATTGAAAAAATATGTGTTGCTTGTTTCGACGAAATGAAAGTAATATACACATATGAGTACGATTCATGTAATGATTGTATAAATAGTTTGTTCAATAAACAATTATCTTATAAAAAATTAATATCAAAAAAACTTTTTATTGATTTATTACGCGTGAATAATGGAAATATATTTTAAATAGAGCTGTATCTCGTAAAGGAAATTAAACATTGTTACAAAAACTTTTCTTGAAATTGATCGAAATTTCACTTTTTGAACCGTTCGATTTTAAAAGATCGATTTTCACCATAAATTTATTTAAATCTAGCTTTCAATGTGAATAATATTATATTATAATAAAAAGGTGTTATACATGTTCTACTGTAATTCTAAATATTCAGGTTCTACTGTAATTCAAATATAAACAATAGTTTTATGATTTTTTTTATTCATTTTGTTTTTACATATTTTTATTATTTGACAACAAGAATTAAATTTGACAACTCTCCCAAATGATTCTACCTTCTATTATTATATCATGGTTTATAAGTTTCTTAAAATGACTTCATTGAACTAATATTGTGTACACTTCTTTTTTTTTTAAATAATATTTTTGAAATAGTTTGTTTAAAATATATAAAAAACGATTAAAATTAATTCAATTAATTTGACATTTTATTTCAATTAACATATACGAAAGCTTAATGATCTAAAACCTATGAACAGGCTGTATCATAAACAATTATTTACGTAGTTTTTTTTTAGTTTTCTACAAAAACTACATGAAAATGGTTTTTGATTTGTATGGAAAAACCAAAGAAATTTATGTAGTTTTTCATTCAAAAACTAAATGAAGCCAAAAACTACTAGTTTTTGTTTGGTGTAAATGGCATATAAAATTCCCAGAGAGTTTCCTTAAATTGAAACAATACATAATGACAATACCTTATTAGTAGGGAATGCATCCAGGGATTTCTTCTCTTTTTCATGTGCTGGGAATTTTAAAAGCACTTAAATGGAAGAAAACTGTCTGTATTTTAGCAAAAATTTATACATTTTAATAAATTTTTAAACAATATTAAACTTAAAATACAGCTAGGAATTATATTTTAACGACAATTCCATTTATTAAAATGTTTATTTGCGATGACTTTATGGCATTCATTCAATTAAGCATCTTAATAAAATGTCAGACAAAAAAATTAAGCTGAAGGTGGTCTAAAGTTCCTTTTTCAAGCAACATTTAAACGTACCTTAAATTATAAAAAAAATGTCATCATTTATAACATTTTAGTTAAGCTTTTTTCAAAATATAAGCTATGTTTAAATAAGATTACGATATTGAAGCTATGCACATTTGAATAACCCCTAAGAGCTTCGGAAAAAGTGATCATCAGCCACTATAAGAATTATTGAACTCTTTTAAGTGCACTTTTTATAAATTAAAATTTTATAATGATTTACGAAACTTGCTTAAATTTTTTTAAGAATAATATCAATGTCTGAATAAATATTTTGTTAATAAATTTTTGATATCTCTATTTTCTGCCGTAAATACGACATAATAGACTACTGTCAAATTTTGAGTAAGTGTCGTCATTTACTTTGCGTTTAACAGCTGTTCAAAACACACAACCTCGTGTATTTTTCTAAGTGAATTTCGAGTGCTCATTAAACATTATTTTTTGCGAAAAAAAACCGTCAATCAAACCAAGGAAAAGCTCCCGAAAATGTCGAAAAAATCCACGATATGGTGTTGGCCGACCGAAGAGTAAAAGTGCGTGATATTGTTGATGCCATAGGCATTTCATATGGCAGTGTGGTTTCGATTTTAAATGATCAGCTGGGTTTAAGAAAGTTGTCTGCAAGATGGGTGCCGCGTTTGCTCTCAATTGACCATAAACGTAAACGTGTGACAACTTCAAAGGATTGTTTGGAGTTGTTTAACCGCAATCCGAATGAGTTTTTGCGGCGTTTTGTAACTGTGGATGAAACATGGATCCATTACTGTACTCCGGAGACCAAACAATGGGTTTCTCCGGGTGAACCTGCTCCGAAGAAGGCCAAGGTAAGTTTGTCGGCCAATAAGGTGATGGCAACATTTTTGGGATGCACGTGGGATAATCCACATCGATTACCTTCAAAAGGGAAAAACAATAAATGGCGAATATTATGCCAACTTATTAGACCGATTTAATGAGGATTTAAAAAGAAAACGACCCCATATGGCCAAGAAAAAGTTCTTTTTCATCAAGATAATGGACGGGTGCACACGTGTGCAGTCTCAATGGCAAAACTCTATGAATTGGGCTACGAACTGGTACCTCATCCGCCATATTCTCCGGATTTAGCCCCTAGTGACTACTTATTATTTCCAAACCTAAAGAAATGGCTCGGTGGAAAGAGATTCAGCTTCCACGATGAAATTATTGACCAAACAAATGCCCATTTTAAGGACCTCGAAAAATCCTATTTTTTGGAAGGGATACAAAAACTGGAGAAACGTTGGACTAAGTGTATTGAGTTAAAATGAGATTATGTTGAAAAATAAATGTTTGCTTTGCAAAAAACACTGTGTTTCATTCAAAAAGTCACGAACTTATTGATCCGCCCTCGTAATTTTAGAGGTGTTTTGAAACTGGTCCAGCTCACGTAAATTTTAAGAATGAGATGTAATATTTTGGGAATCATATAAGAACATACTGCTTAATCTTCATTTCTATGCCATTTACACCGAACAAAAACTAGTAGTTTTTGCCTTCATTTGGTTTTTGATTGAAAAACTACGTAAAATTGTTTAGTTTTCCCATACAAATCAAAAACCTTTCTCATCTAGTTTTTATTAAAAACCAAATAAAAACTAATAAAATAAATATTTATGATACAACCTGTTTAGGTGTTTTCATAAAAGTCAGCTTTTGAATATAATGAAAAACATAAAATTGTCAAATTTCTTTGATAAATTTTATTTGTTTTACAAATTTTCCTAGTACATTAGTTAAAAAATGTTGTTAAAAATATTTTTAACAACAAATATAAATTCAATTTCATCAAAATAATAAATAAATAAAAGAAAATGCATCAACAAAAACCACATGGAAGGAAAATAAGGTATGTAAACGATTTGGTTTTTGAAATTCAGTTTTCCAAAAACCAACTCGTTTTAGTTTTGGTATAAACGGCATATTCTAGAGGGGTACATTTGCAACTTTTTTTCGTAAGGCACTTTAATGTATATTCAAAGTAAGCTTTGGTACCCAAAATATTTTTTTTAATTTTATTGCTTTTTATTGAAAATTACGAAAAAAAACTGGTTTGGAATTTAGAATTTAAGCTTCGGATAATATCGGGAAAATTAATCGTTAAGTGACCCCAAGTCTATTATTCCTTTTCATATATACTTTTTGAACATCAGATGAATCCAAGCCGTCAGCATTGGAAATGAGGAATATTTTGGTAGAGGGGATTGAAAATGTATTTTCGTAAAGAATTTTTTTATCCCATAAAAGCACTTATTAAATTAAATTGAATTAATATATTTACTTGTCCACCTTATATTTTAATATTAATATTGTTTAACGCTTTAAAAAATTTACAGATATAAGCAGTGATATGAAAATAGTTTTTTTGTAAAGATCTACATTTGTGTATAACAGAAAAAGTCAGCTTCCGTCTTTAATTCATACAATCTCTTCAGAGTTTGCCCTTCGAAATCCAATGGACGTCAATATGAACTACTAATTTTTTATATTTAAGAATTCTATTTCTTAAAGCATTACTTTTTATGGTGGAGTAATCAAAACACATACAGGTAGCCAAGACGACGTGGCCCTCCTTTAACATTAAACTAAAAATCATAAACCACAATCGAAATGATATAACGTAATCGTTGTCAGTATTAAGGATTAATGAGTATTGTTTTCAGATAAACTTCTTTTTGTAATAGCATTGAGAGTTGTGATGAAACATCCAGGCCGTAAAAGTTTATATTTAAAGCTCAATGATGACAATGTGAATTGGTCTACATAAGGTGAGGAATCACTTGAACTTGTGCTCAACACTCATTTTCCAGAAAATAAATTATGTACATGTAAGTCCCCGAATTTAAGATAAACAAGGCTATTGATAGTTTTGAGAAGAGCTACACATTGATATAGTTTTTTTTTTAATATATTTTTTAATAAAGCCTGTCAAAAAGCAATTAGTACTCTTCGTTATGAAGTAATAAGTTTTTATCTGTAGTCCCTATACAGTGGTGGCCACGAATTTAAGACACGACATTTCACTTATATATTTCTGATAATTTTTACATCTTATCGAACAAATTTTAGATCCATGTTATTTTTTAAAGATCCTAGTAATGTTATGAAAAAAAATCAACAATAGTTTGTTACCTATATTTAGTTTCCAATTTTTATTTACATATTATACAGATTAATACAAGTTTAAGCCTGGTCATGAATTTAGGACATAGGCAAAATAAAAGTTAATTCACAAAAGTAAAGCTCAGCTTCATAAAACAATATTAGTATTTGGTGGGAAATCCTTTATTTTGAATCACAGCAGCGCATCTCCTGGGTAAACTTTCAACTAAGGCCATACAGCGCTCCTTTGGAATGGCATACCAAGCCTTTTGAATTTCTTCCCATAAATCAGTCAAATTTTTTGGCTTTACTGCTCGTACATGCTCCTCAACATCATTCCACAAGTTCTCAATTGGATTGAGATCCGGGGATTGAGCTGGCCATTTCAGAACTGTGATATTATTTTCCTCTAAGCAACTCTTCACTAGGCGTGAAGTGTGCTTAGGGTCATTATCATGCATAAATTTCCACATTAGAGGCATGTTGTCTTCAGCGAATGGTATCATGATGCTTGTCAGTATGTTTTTGTAAATATGCTGGTCCATTTTATTGATAATCTTCTGAATGGGACCTACACCATGCCAGGAAAATGCTGCCCACACCATGACATTTCCACTACCATGCTTAACCGTTTTAAGCGTGTACTTTGGGTGATGCTCCAGGTTTGGAGGACGCCATACGTACTGTTTTCCATCAGAACCAAAGCGACAAAACTTCGACTCGTCGCTCCAAAGTATATTTTTCCAAAATGTCATCGGCTTATTGAGATTTTCTCTTGAAAACGCTAGTCGGGATTTAATATTTTTTTTTGACACAAGTGGTTTACGTTGTGCAATACACCCACGTAAGTTCTTCTCATTCAGACGTCTTCTTATTGTCCTGGACGATATATTAATACCAAAATCCGATGAAATCTCATTTTTAATTTTACTTGAGCTCTTGAAAGGATCTTTAGCAGCTGATTTATAAATTAAGCTATCCTCCCTGGGTGTAGTTTTTCGGGCTCTAGGGTGCTGTTTGACATTTTTGGTAGTGCCATGTTGCTTGATGTGTTCCAGTGCATTGTAAATCTTGGATCTGGAACATTTTAGTAGCTTGGAAATTTCCATTACTGTTTTTCCATCAGTATTCATTTGTTGGATCAATTTTCGCTCGGCATCCGAACTCCAAGTACCTCTGGCCATTTCTAACTAAATATTTTGATGTATTCTAACATTAAATGGAATAAAACATTCATTACTTACCTTATAGCTTCAAAAAACACCAAAAAATCACTTAAAAACCAAATATTTCTTATATGTTTTAAATTCGTGACCAGCTTCAAAAGCACGTTTTTACGAAAATATAATAAAAACATCAACAAAATGTATACACAAACAAAACCAAATAACGGTAATTGATCTTAACATTACAGGGTACACTGAAAAATTAACAAAATCTAATTTTATATTGCAGGGTTGTAATAATTATCACAACTTAGTTCGTTACATGTCGTGTCTTAAATTCGTGGCCACCACTGTACGTGCAGAAACGAACTCCAAACCTCTATTGAAAATAGTTGGGTTAATTTAGTTTTTTAGAATTTATTTAGTTCTCTCTAGATTTGGACTTCCCCATAAGCTTTTTCCGAGAGTTTTAAGAACCACTCCCATAGCTGCTCTAGAAGCATTCTTGCATCTTATTCCCATTGAGTTATGTTGTTCCGATTTTCTATTGTGAAACCGATTTCAAGTTTTCCATCTCTGACTGCTAAATGTTGGAATACATCTGGAATAGAGGTGAGATAAAATTCTTCACTCATGATTCTAAACTTGCTGGAGGATTTGGTGGTGCAGTTTACTGTAGGAAACTGGATTTTCGCCTACCTAACCATTACAGTGTTTTACAGGAGTCTAACCATGTAGCTATCAAATCCATGTGGCCAATATTCTGTCGTCCAGTACTTTGAACAAGATCTACCTTAATCTGTGTATCGGGACACAATGACATAGACGGGAATAGTAAGTAAACCAAGTATGTACGAACTAATTCTTCGAGAGGTAAACCATCTACGGAAAAGTTTTGCCATGTTGGCAGAAATCCCTGAATAAACTCACTATCCTTCAGGCCACAACCTAATGTATAGGCATTCTCTCAGACAAGGATTTATGAGAGCTAGTACGACGAGGAATAGAAGTCTGTCACTTACATTCTTTGCTCATGTCTAGCTCGGTCGTATAAAAGAAGGCGTTTACTAGGTGGTCCTTTATTTAAATTAAACAAGAATTTCGTTTTTTATGAAAATCTTAAGTTGGCTAAAATGAGTTGAAATAGGTTCCATTTTTTCTTTCACTGTATTCTCTAATTAGATGTTGTTGTTTGCCGAACGTTGAAAGAATTTTAAACTTGTTTGATGTTGGAGTTTATGTGTAAGCAAACATTATCAACAACATATTTAAGCGTAAATATGTAGTATAGTACTCGTTCGTAGTTTAAATCGATCATGGCAGTCTTGTGCTGCCTAAATGAAAGACCCCATATTAGAAATTGTCTGCAAGAACCTTTAGTCTTTAAATACTTATACAAACACATTTACATAAATTTATGTATGAATGTTTTATTTGGTAGAACTGTTATGCACGTAGCACTTTAGGCGCACTTGCACGCATGTGTTGTACATTTTTTTCTTGAGCGATGAGTCATCTTTGTTTACTAAAAATCTTTTTCAATATATTTCTCTTAGTTTTATTTCATTTTCACAATTTCACATCAAAAACCAGAATGTCTGATCATGGTCTTCTACCTGTTCAACATTATTTTGTATGTTGTTTTTATTTTGATTTCTTTGAAAAAGTGAGGGATCGTTTGTTTGTTTTGTAGCAAATGCTGTGATATAATATTGAGAGTGATGGTTTTGGTTGAAGATCAAAGGGAAAAAAGGGGAAAAATTACTGAATTTTAAGTTGTTATATTGTTCAAGATTAAAGAAACACTTGGTTCTTAACGTCTAGTCTACATTAGAAAAATTTTTATCAAGACAGAAGTCAAATTTTTATTACGATACTAATTTGTCTAATGTAGACTGATTTTTATCGCGATTCTTGTTGGTTCTTTTTATATGGTTTATTATGACATATGTTTTCCTCTATAATCGATAGAGATAAAAAATTGTCTGCAATTCAGACAAAAATTAACGTTTGTTTTTATAAAACTTTCTCTAATATAAACTCGACGTTACATCGAGATATTTCTATCAAGACAAACGTCAAATTTTTGTTTGAATTGAAAAGATAAACTCTGTCAATTATATGTTATAATAAACAGTTTAAAAAGTAACAACAACAATCAAGATGGCGTCTTTTACCAAGCAGCATCAAGACAAAGTTGCCAGAGCTCTAGCGTTGAGAATTTTGTCAACAGAAAAATTTTTATCCTGATAAAAATTTGAAGTTTGTCTTAATAAAAAGTTGTCTAATGTAGACTCGAGGTAAAAGATCCGCCCCTTGGCCATGATAACTTTAAACTTCATTTATAAATAACCAGCTGGTACTTGTTAGCAAGGAGGATCAATACACAGACCTAAAGAAAGAGTGAGAGTTTTTGATCTAAATTTTTCACAATAATTCTGTGTACACAGCTTAATGATGCTTACAAAAATCGAGCGATTTCATTTAACAAATGAAGAAATGATAAAACTTTATCTTAAAAGACATTATGTAGGTGAATGCATTATTCTAAATGCTTTTGTTAAAGTCAGATGTTGTCAGTTCTTTAAGATCTAATTAATTATTCAACAGAATCATTTATTTAAATAAAATTATTCCTTATAATCCCTTAAATTTTCTACTAATGGTACTTTTCTACTAACAAAAAAGTACTTTAATTCCGTACTTTATTATCTCTTCTACCCACATCAGTTTGAAAATCAACTTCAATAATTTCATTTGTGGTGGTATTTTATGTTCTTTTGTTTTTAGTTTATTTTCTTTTCCGTTGCACAAAAAACGTGTAATTTTTTATCTGATAAAAGGGACTTGATTCTGCTCTTTTTTTCAATTTCAAATGATTTAGATGTGAAATTTTTAATAATGACCCATTATTGTATTTTCATAAACCTTTTTTATTGTTATAAAAATGTTGTTAGAAGGTTTAGGATTTAACGAAGCTATTGTTTAAAATGTCCGGTGTTAGTCGATATTTAGGGATGTTCAGTTGAGGTTTTTGTAAGGTAGATGTTATGGTGATAGTGTTTTAAATTTATTTAGGACAATGTGTCAAAATTGTTTAATGTTTTAAGGAATTTTAATAATTGAATGTTAAGTTATTTTGGTAAAGTTTTTACATATTTATATTTTGGCCTTGAAGGCTTTGTATTACTATACTCAATAAATAAATAATATTAAGTGTGTAAGTGTTCATATAATATGGAATAGTTCTTAAAATTAAAAAAAAAAAAAAAATAACTACTTAATTATAATTTCTTATAATAATTACAGTATTCGATATTGATCGATATTTCTATTTAAATTCTATTCAGATCGAACCGAAACTGTTTAAGAAACTTTAGATGGTAAGGTAACGACCTTAGATTGGTTACAGTCGGGGAGATTCAAACAAGACAAGAACACGCCATATAAGTCTCGGAAATTATTATACATAATTGAAGAGCCGACTATATTTTGCGAATGTAAATTTGCGTCGTATTTTTCAAGATTCTTGACCTCGGTTGGAAGCCAAATAAATTTCACATTTGACTTCGTTTAGCTGTTCTCAAGAGTGATTTCGGTTGCTCGTTCTCACGAGTGCCTCGTGCTGCTCGTTCTCATGGTTGACATCGGTTGGCTATTCTCAAGAGTGAATTCGGTTGATCGTTCTCATGAGTGGCCTTGTGCTCACAGTTGACTTCGTCGTATTTTTGAGTCGTATTTTTCAAGAATCTTGACCTCGGTTGGATGCCAAATAAATTTCACATTTGACTTCGTTTAGCTGTTCTCACGAGTGATTTCGGTTGCTCGTTCTCACGAGTGGCCTCGTGCTCACAGTTGACTTCGTTGGCTGTTCCCAAAAGTGACTTCGTGTCGCCCATTCTAGTAGAATATTAACCCGTATAAGTGCATGATAACCAGAGAAGACAAAAAAATGCGATATAAATGGTGTTTACAGCAAAAAGATATTAAGAAAAAAGCAACTAATTGAAGACAAAAAGCAGCAGCAAAAAACCAAATTTTTCAAAGGATTTACTGCAATAAATGAGATCTTCTTAATGTAGTGTCTACACTAGACAAATTTTTATCAAGACTAACGTCAAAATCAGTCCGAATCTAGATAAGGAAACCTCAGTTAAATAGCTGAATATTGTTTTTTGTTGTTACAGCTGAATTGTCGCCACCTTCCAAAAATTCGGGTTAATTTTGACGTTTGTGTTGATAAAAAAATTGTCTAATATAGATACTACGTAACGCTTTATGACGATAAATTTGAGAAACTTCTTCCAATATCAGTGAATATTGTTAGGGCGGATTTAAATATAAATTTCGAATAAGTCCATCATAGGAATTTACTCCAGGTTATTTGAAATTCGTTGACTTGGCTTTTATAAAAAGTCGGTTACTAGAAAAAACTTGTTTTCGTCGGATCTCCACTTCATACTTTTCGCTAATATCTAACTGTTGCGTTATCTTGTTCCAAACTGGTGAACAATTTTATACATCGAAGTTTTAAAAAGACAAAAATCGTTCAAATAAATGTTGATAATCTGATTATTTTGGCCAAAATTCTTCAGAATAAGTTGCTTTTGTTTTAAAAAATATAAAATAAGCATAAAAGCGAAAAAATCGGGAAAGTAGCAGAAAAAAGCAAAAACGCAACAAAAAAGCAAAAAAGGCATTTTTGTGTTCCCTGATGATACCAGAAGTATCTAGCATAGCTGTAACTTATGAATGAAATAAAAAATAAAAATACTTTTTATTTCATTTCTAGTTCTTATTTCTAATTAAAAAATATTTGTTAGTCAATCTATTATCTTTTGAATAAAAATATTAAGGATTTCTATTTATACTAAAACTATTGAATTTATTATAAATTTGTATCTGATTGAACAAAATAAATTAAAAATTAAAATATTTTATTTAACCAAAAGAAAAACAAATATATTTTTATAAGAAGATAATCAAAAGTTTTTTATTTGATTATTTTAAAGTTTAATAATATTCATATGTATTTTATTTAAATAAAAAAAGTTCAACAAATTTTTCTGATTTTTATTCAAAAACTTTATATTCAAATAGAAACATTTAAAATAAATATTTTTATTATTTTATTCAACAAAAACTCCAAAAAATAAAAATATTCAGCCTCAAAAGGCTTGAATAACAAAAAATTATAAAATTTTTTCAAATATTCAAGTATAAAAAAAATATTTTACTTATTATTCTTTTTCAAAGTAAATTTAAAACTATTCAAACAAATTCATGTTGAATAAAAATATTCAAAAGTTTTCTATGAATAAAAAAAATTGAATGTTTTAAAACAGATATTATTTTATTTTTAAAATGGAAAATAAAATAAAGAACAATTGTATTCAAACTAAAGAAATAAAATATATTTTAAAATTAGTTAAAGACTTAAGAATTTGATTTATATTTTATAAATTTATATTCGAATACTTTTGTGAAAATATTATTTTATCTAACTTGTTAACAAATGGAATAATATTTAAATAATTTTTATTCAAATTAATTTCAAGTAACTGAAAATCATATTACAAAGAGTATAAAATAATTTTAAAGAAATTTATTTCTAAAAATATAAATAAAATATTAAAATAATTTATTTTTAACAAATATTTTGATTGAAAATATTCACAATGAACAGCTATGGTATCTAGACATTAGCTTTAAGAAACCATAAAAATATACGATCTTTGATCCCCGAAGCTGCCACCTGAACCAGAAGCCGATTCCGCCTTAAAACCGAACCAGTTTGACAGCTGAGTGTGTCGAAGCCCAAACTAGAATCCAATTTAACTACTGAAGAAAAAGGAAGAACCGTAAAAAGCCTAGATGAAGAAGAAGTGATTTAAGCCGATAGAATCCGATTTAGCATTATTGTAGTTATTCTCTCGTACTAAATGTTTTGTATTTGAAATAAATAAATAAATAAATAAATAAATAAATATTCAATAAAGATAATAATTATTTAAGGTTTGTGAATCCGTAAGTAGACCTTGAAGGTGACTAAGTTACCTCAGCCGACGAGAAAAAACACGTCATAATGTTTGTTGGTTGCTGGCGTTAATATTTTCTAAATTTGTTATAATTTTTTTTTATTTAGCAATTTAATTGTAATGAATTAATATACTTACTTTTTATATATTTTTTTCTCTATTGTTTATTGAAAACTTTATATATTTTATTTTCTTTTATTTTTTTATATAAATTTATTTTTATTAATATATAAAGTACTTTCAGATGGTATTTTATGTAATAACTTGTTGAATAAGTAAATGAAATAAGAATATATATATATATATTAATTCTAATCATATTGGTTTTGATACCACAGTAATGATTATATCAATACAATTATGGTTGATAATTTATTTCTGTTTGAAAGTACTTTATGTAATACATTCAATAGTTATTTTCCACCTAACAAAGGCATTTATTTAAATATTAATTTGAATTGTAACTTAAATTTGATTTCTGGTAGTTACTTTTACTATTTTATATTTTTGATTTGGGATGTCAGAAACTTGGTATAAAATCTCCGTTATTCTACCGTAAATGTAAACGAAATTTAAGTGGATGGTTACTCAAAAAACGTTAATGTAGCCAGTATTTTTTTTTGTAGTTTTGTACACATCAACATCAGTGATGTACAGTGGTTCCAAAACGGTTGTTTTTTTAAATAATTCTGTAACTTTTGAACCGTTGGAGATTTATTCACTTATATTTTTTTTTTTTTTTTTTTTTTTTGTTCTGGGCTTTATAATTTTTTTTTAATGTTTTCAAAAGAAATCTTAATGCAAATGCGTGTAAAGTAAAACCGGAGGAGTTTGGGGCAAAAGCCCTATCCAAATGTTGAAAATTTGTTTATTCTTTCTTTTGTTCTCAAATTGCAAAGCTGGAATCGGTTTAAAATTATTTTAATTTATAGCTCTTTGTGTAAGGTAAACAACCAAAAAGTATTTTCCGTCGGACGCCCCTTATAACGACAGGGTGACCATTTCAATGAATAAAGTCAAAGTAAATAAAATCCCATTATCTGCTTTAAAATTTAGAAAATGTACATAAAACTATAATTGCATTTTTATTTATGATCGAATTGAAAAATATAAAAAAGAAAATATTTCAGAACTTTATTGGGAAAACTACGTGTTGTTTACGTAGTTTCAATTGAAAGTTGATAACGCTGTTTAGAATTGAGATATAAATAGAAAATCAATCTTTTTTTTTTTTTCAAAACTTTTCAAAAACACCGCTTTTACCATACAATTTTCTTCAGAATCCCACTTTTTAATTGTTTGGATCCTGCTTTTTGACAAAAAGCCTCTGGTCACGTTAAGTATAACAAATACCGATATAATGAATGAAGAACGAATTTTACTTCCAATTATATTTTGTAAAGTCCAAATGATAAATATAAGGTATTTTTAGGATTTTCTTTGTTAGGCAAAATTAGTTGTATTATTACTATTAGATAAGTATTATAAAACTATTTAAACTAATAAAATTATTTAGTCTGTTAGCGAAATTGTTCACCCGTATTTATATTTTCAACCTCAACTGTTTAATTCACCTTAGTAGCCAAAAATACACCAACTGTTGAAAAGTATTTTTTCTTGTTAACCTCTAACCTACCACTTTGAAATCTACCACAACTTGGTACGAACCATAAATACACCATACAACAACCACAACTTGCTTTTTCAAACAACAGTTATTTAATTAACCACCTTTTTTAAAAGTTAATACTCTTTTCAGTGCGTAGCTGTAAGATGTTAAATCTATATTTTTATTTATTTACTCTCTCGCACTTCCTCTCTTCTTAATTTTACAAATTTTTTGTTGTACACTCTTTTATCAAATCTATAAAATTGTATCTTTAACACTCGTCTATATCTGTAGCCATGGATGTATGGTATGTAAACGTGTGAGTGAGTCAAGGTGTAAATATTTGTAGGTGTTAGTAATTGTATCTGTGTGTAACTGGTACTTGTTTTGTAGTTATAAGATTCCCATGCTTTAGAAAAATAATGCATATGTAAAATGTTAGTATGTTGAATGTACATTTCTTAATGACCGCGTACGAGTAAAATTTTATTAATATTTATTTGTACTACGAAGAAAATGTGATGATGTAAAGGGGATTTCTCCCCTTTAATATTAAGTACGAAAAGGGTTTTTAATTTTGTTAAGAATGCATTATACATATATATTTTGATTTTGAAAAATATTTTTAAATTGAAGCTTCTTATTGGAAATCGGGTAATTGTGGTTAAATATATTTTATTTTATTGTTTATTCTTTAAAATTCGATGGTACTTTTTAGTAACAAATAGTACTTTAATTAAATATTATCTCTTGTATCTATTATGTACATATTTGGTGGTGTTATTTATCAAATTCATAGGTTACACATTTAGATGCTTACAATTTTAGAAAAGTAAAAGATAACAGATTTACATTTGTTTTTTTTTTATATCCCTTTTGAAGAGGGGGAAATGAACCTGCTATAACATGTAAGATTTTTTGATTTCAATAGAAGGAGGTGATAAAAAACTGTTGAATGCTATAAGTTACAGTTACTTTAATATTTGTACTATTTAAAGTTTAAGCTTTAAAAAGACTCAAAGGTAAAGTACAGTAGGACAGGGTATTTTTTAGAATAATTTTCAACTTTTATAAAAAATGTTACGGTATTGTCTTCTTCTTTAATACTGTAAAAAAAACGCCCGATTTAAGAAAAAAATTTTACCAGAAATTTATGTCTGATTGCGTTCAAGGCTGGGCATTCGCATAGAAAATGATGTACTGTCTGCTACTTCTCGCGATTTTAAGGGAGACCAAGTCTGATTGCATGTTTCCCGATCTTCCAATGACCTGTAAACAATGCTATTAGTATCGAAATGTCTTTGCATTTGTAGCCTATAAGTTGCGTTGAGCGTTTCTCGTTGTAGGTAGGCCACGTTTCATTCGCGACTCTACATTTGCCCAAATTTCGCCATCTATTTTTCGTTTTTTCGAGATAGTGTTATGCTTTTAACTGATTAACAGAAATCGCTAAGGAGGCAACCAAGCAGAGCCTGCCCGAGCTAATACATCTGTCTGTTCATTGCCATAGTAGTCCCTATGCGCAGGAACCCAAACTATAGTAATATCATGTCCCAACAGTTCCTTTTTATACTGTCTGACTAGAACAGAGGTAGTTTAGTGTGATTTGAGCAATAGTATATCCGCCTGGCTGTCGACGAATATATCAATATTCCCCTGAATATTTCTTTCACGGATTAGATTGTACGCCTCGCTGACTGCTAGTATTTCCGCTTAAAATACGCTTGCCTCATCAGAAAGTCTATATGAGATTCTAATTTCAAGGTCGTTAGAGAAGACACCAGAGCCGACACCGTGTCTTCTCTAACGACTACGCAGTTTAACTTTGAGCCGCCTGTATACAGTAGTGCCATATTGTTCAGCAGAGCAGAGTCAAATTTTATGTTTGGAAGAAGGATCCTACATACATTTGAAGGGCGGAGCAATGTAGGCTCAAAACTGGGTTTTAACATCATAGAAAAAGTTAAATTACTAAAGAATTTTTGTTCCTAACTCGATTTCAAAGATTTTTAGTCCTTTAAGGTGATAAAGACCTTGATAAATCCTTTGAAAAATATGATTGCCTGTACAATTATCATATATATCTTTCGATTTTGCAAGATCTTTGTGAAGTTTTTTTCAAATATAGCCTAACATCTTTAACTGATTTTATTATATTTTTTTTATTATCTGAAAAAAAAAAAAAACTGAATTATCTATCAAATAAATGACGGACATTAGAATTCTCTCAAAAACAAATTTTAAAATTCGTAAAATATGTTTTTTTACTTTTCGATCAACATAAAAAATAAATGTAAGCATCATTTTCGTCACATTTAACCCCAATGTATAGACAGACAGACGGGCATTACCATTCTGCCAAAACAAATTTTTGAATTTTAAAAAAGGTATTTTTTTATAACTAATAAATAAAACGTGACCATTAAACTGTTGAAAGAATTTTTGACCCCACTACATAGACATACGGATGGACATTACCATTCTGCCAAAAAATTCGAAAAATATTTTTTTTACCTAATAACACTGGTCGACAAAAAAAAAAAAAAAAACACTGTGTGGCCGTTATAAGCTAACTGAACTTAAAACTATCAAACGAAATTTGAAAGGAATTGAATACAAATTATGTTCAACATCAACAAAATTAAACGATAGTTTTAAGAAAGATGAATTATTAGAAGCGAATCACTTACTGACTTTAAAAATAGTCTGAGCTTTAAAGCATTTAAACTTATATGCCATTTACACCAAATTAAAAAGTAATTGGTTTTTGAAAAATCAACACTCATAAAACAGACCGTTTACATACTTCGTTTTTCCTTCATATGGTTTTTTATTGTTTGTAAGTTTCTTAAAATGACTTTATTGAACTATAATTATGTACACTTCTATTATTTTGTTATTTGTATTGTTTTTTAATAAAATTTTTTAAACAGTTTGTTTAAAAAACTATTAAAATTAATTCAATTAATTTGACATTTTCTTTGAACTAACATATACGAAAGCTTAATGAACTAAAACCTATGAAGCCAAAAACTACTAGTTTTTTTTGTTTAGTGTAAATGGCATATTATTGGTTTCTTAGGCGACAAAAGGAGTCATGATTTATATTGTTTTGTTGAAGAACTAAACAAATTTATATTCAAGATCTGACTACAAACATAGTAAAATCTAATGAAACTAGACCACAATTTTTTTCAATTAACCGCAATACCGTGTACTTTGAAAGATTAGTTTTCTGTGGAACAATTATATGTACCATTCTAAGGTGCAGGTTTTTTTCTTATGTTAATTCTAGGGAATTATCTGTTTATATTGTTATGGAAATTCCATCTCACTTAAACCGTCTTAAAATTTAAAACAATTAACAAAAGAACAATGTAACAAAAACTTATAATATTTTAAAATATAACAACAGAAAAAATAAATCAATCATCTTTCTCTGTTATTGATACAAGCAAATAAAAAAAACTTTTTATAACAACAATTACAACTAAATGTTTAGAACAATAGCAATTATTAAATTTAAGTTTTTCTTTTTGCATACAAATTATTTAAAAAGAGATTATTATTCAATAGATTTAAAAATTCCGCCTTGTCTTGTTACCATTAAAGACAACGAGGGCAATTACCAGTTGCAACCTGTCCGTGAGGAGCCTGGTCATATCCAATGCCTGGTAAATGGGTAGAGTCATGCCGATTTTAAAACCAGGGAAAATGCGAATAAGGGACAATCATACAGGCCGATTTCCCTCCTGTCATCAGTCACGAAGACTTTCGAGGCCCTTCTCCTCCCCCAGCTGAACTGTCTCGTCACCAGCATGGATTCCATAAGATACATAACACAACCATAGCATTAACCGTCGTAGCCACATAAATCGCATATCAATTAAACCAGCAGAGGCCGTGTGAATGGACTATTCTTGTTGCACTTGACCTATCAAAAGCTTTTGACACCGTCAGTCACCCTACTCTCCTCCAACACATCCTGTCGTCCACAATGCTAAATAATTTGAAGAGATGGATCGTGAAATATTTGAGTGGCCGTCAGTCGTTCGTATAGTTTCGAGACAAATGCTCAAAACCTCGTAGAGTTAAACAAGGCGTTCCTCAGGGCTCTTGTTTAATTTCTACCTCTCGAAACTCTCAGGTCCTCCACCAGAAGTTGACGTGATATCCTATCCTGATATCCTACCTATATTGATGACCTATTAGGTTTGCTAAATGGTTATCTCAGTGATTTCGACAATTTCTTCCCGGCGCAAAGCTTGAATTTTTCACCAGCGAAGTCGACAGCAAGACACTTTATCACCTGGACTAAGGAGTTAATAATGAACCTAGGCATCGTAGTCGATGGAGTCCAAATTCCGAATGTGAACCACCCGAAGATTCTGGGGACACCTTCGATAGCCGTTTTACCTCCTCAACTCACGCCACTGCAATCACGCATAAAATGCGAAGTAGAAATAAGGTCCTCAAAACGCTAGCTGGCAACATTTGGGGTATGGATAAAGAAACCTTATTGGCTACATATAAGACGATTGGTCGGTCAGTGGTAAATTATGCTGCGCCAGTGTGAACTCTTTCGCTGAGTGACACGCAATGGAGAAATATTCAAAGTTGCCAAAATGCAGTCTTAAGAACCGTAACAGGCTGCTTACAAATCACCTCAACAGACCACCTACACGAGGAAACGAAGGTTCTTCCGGTTAAGTAACACAACGTGATGCTAAGTCAGCAGTTCCTCAGGAGGGCTCATCCAAACTTCGACATCACACAGTTAGAGACTCCCCCGAGGCATGTCAGAAAATAGGAGAACATACAGAGGTATGTGCGGGATCATTTTGATCGCACCTCGTATATGGCAGCTATGAACGACATTCATAGAAACACCACAAATTCTGCGGTAGCAAACTACCTTATGAATTTCGTACTTGGAGGCCGCAGACAATGAGAAGAACCTGCCGCGGAAAACAAGAGTAGTTTTGGCACAACTAAGGTCGGGATAGAGCAATAGGCTTAATGCCCACTGGCCTCGCATAGACCCTATCGTCCCCAATATATGACCAGCATGTGGACAGGGTCCCCATAACACCCACCATATATTTAGCTGTCCGGCCAACACTACTTCACTCAGTCTAATGGATTTGAGAATTAATCCCGTAGAAGTGGCGCAATTTCTAGGCCTTGACTTTCAAGCAGAATCTATCGATAAGAAATTTGTAATTGTAGCTGTTACAACAACAACCAGTTGCAAATTATTTATGGTCCTTCGAACTGGATGCTACAGTAAGGCACTTGCTAATAACTAGTTTATTAATATTTCTTTTTATATGTTTCATAAATTATATATTGACTTAACTAATATTTGTTACGTAGGGTCTACACGAGAGATTTTTCTATCATAACAAGTAACAAAACGTCGGCAGAGTTACTGTAATTTTTTTTGTTTATATCAGCATATATGGGAACACGTAGATAAAATTTTATAATAATAGATCACTTTTTTTAGTTTTCGTTGAGGAATGTTGTCAAAATTTAATAGTCATGTTTGTTTAGCTTTTTAAATTTCATTTTATTTTGTTTTATTTTTGCTCCAAATAATTATTTAATTGAAATTTCCATGAAGAATTGCGCTTTTTCTTAAAAAATAAACGTCAACAAAATACAACAACAAAATGACGTCTAATAACAAAACAAATTTATTTTCGCTGCAATAATATAAATAAATTTGGTCCACACGTGATAAATTCTTATCATGATAACAATTTGATGTTTTTTATGATAGAAAATCTCTCGTGTAGACTCTACGTTAAGGATTTATGATTTATCATTAATATATTTTGTCTATTTTAATTAATTTTTAAATCAATTCAAAATATTTCTAACGGTATATTATTTATCTACGCACTTTAAAGTTTATAAATAATCAAATTGCAAAAATGCAATTTATTTAAATTAAACTTCAAATACAAAGTTCGATTTTAATAAACTTGAAAAAGTTATAAATAATATAAACATTAAGTTTGTTTACTAAAGAAAAAATCAACAAAAACATTTTTAATTATTCATAACATTTACATATTTTATTACCAACGATTTTTTTTTCTGATTTTATTTTTTATGTTTTCTCAATCGTTGAAAATTTACCAAGTGTTTTGAGTCTGTCCGTTTGTCTTACCATCCGTCCGTCTGTCTGTTTTTATTATTATTAATAAAAAAAGTATGTATTGATAAAGTGAAAGATACATGTAAATGAAAGAATAAATATTAAAGAAAATAAATTAAAAAAAAGAAACAGGGAAAAAAAAGAAAAAAATTAAAAAATAAAACAGAAATATAAAAGTTAATGTTAAATACAAATAAACCAATATGATAATACAACATTATTTAAATGTAGCTGTGTTGGGGCATCACATAATATTTATTTTGCTGGGATGGGCAAATTGATAATATAAAGTGGGGCCGAAAAAAAAAAAAAAAACGAGCTTAAATAGTAAATGTTTAGCTTTATTTCAAGATCTTAATGAACTCTAGTTGAAATCATAGGTCTTTATAAACCCTAAATTATATTAAATTATAAGTCTTTATAAAGTC
The DNA here is from genome assembly GCA_951394005.1 of Protophormia terraenovae. Lineage (NCBI taxonomy): Eukaryota > Metazoa > Arthropoda > Insecta > Diptera > Calliphoridae > Protophormia > Protophormia terraenovae. Next base: position 22,690,561 of record OX596075.1, read on the forward strand.
CAGATTTAGCTTCAAATGTTGGTCCAAATTTTGTTCATTTGTAGTCCCTAATATTATCCCAATTTAACAGCAATCGTGGATTTAAATTTAGTTTAATTATGTTAAATTTTTAATAATTAATTTTATTTCGAGCCACCGCCGCCGGCACAAAGTGTCGCGCCTCGGCTTGTTTCTCTGAATTTTGAGTCAACTGCAGTCTATTCTATAAACCCAATTTACATATAATCCTAGGCCTTCATAAAGTTTTATTATAGCTTTAATTGTTAGTCTTAATTTAATCCAAATTTAAATTTAATTTAGATATATACTAAAATTAGCTTAAATCGTGAGGTCGAATTTGATTTAATAGTAGATTTTTAGCATCAATTGATATTCTTTAAATAGTCCCAATTAAACCCCAATAATATATCCAAATGTATATTAAATTTTAGCTTCAAAATTAGGATTTTTATTTTTGCTTCAAGTATAGTCCATTTTTTAACTAAAACATAGGCCTTTATATAGCCCATATTTAGCCGCAATCCTTTGTGTTTACATAACCCCCCATTGCCATTTACTTTCCCCCTTATTTTCCCCTCAGGTGCCCCCTGCAGTTCTACTCAGTAAAACAAACCAACAACAAAAACCCATTAAACTATGGTAAGATACTTTTTTCAACGTAGATTTTAAAACCATTCGTATCTGTATGTGTAAGTATGTATGTTTGTTGTTATGCTGAGTATCTCTTAACACGGCTGCTACAAACACGAAGTACTATCTATGTATTAACATGGCTGGATGGATGGCTGGCTGGTTGGTGGTTGAATTTCTGCTTCTACTGCTAGTCTTGTTATTTTTGTTGTGCCATAGTAAGTTCTTAATGCTCAAAACTGGATTTGAGTGAAGAAAACTAAAAACAAATACAAGTGAATGAAAAAAATATTATACAATTTGTTTTAAGACACCCGGACAAATGGACAATAAAACAGATTGGAAAAAACAAACTGCATACAAGGGGTGCGTCATGAAAAAATTTAAGAGAGTTTTTTTAGTTTTATTTACATTTTTAATTTCCAAAATCAGTTGAATTGTTTACAAAAAAAAGCAATTTTGCCATCAACGGTACTCAAAAGCTTAGCTTTAATTACGGAAATGTGTATAATTTAAATAGGTCTTTTTATAGTTAAATTTCAGATTTTAATTGTAGGTATTTATATAGTTCAAGTTTGACTTCAATCGTAGGTATTTATATTGTCCAAATTTATCTTGAGTCGCAGTTCTTTTTATAATAAAATTTTGCTTTAATCGTAAGTCTTTATATAGCCTAAGTTTAACTTGAATAGTAGGTCTTTTTATAGTCACTGTTTGCTTTTATCGTAAGTCCAAGTATTGTTTCAATCGTAGGTCTTTTTATACTCTAAATTTTTTTTGGATCGTAGGTCTTTTTATAGTCAAACTTTGTTTTAGTCGTAGGTCTTTATAAAGTAAAATTTTGCTTTAATCGTAGGTCTTTATAAAGTCCAAGCTTAACATCAATCGTAGGTCTTTTTATAGTCAAACTTCGTTTTAATAGTAGATTTTTTTATAGTCAATTTCTGGTTTAATCGTAAGTCTATATATAGTTTGGCTTCAATCGTAGGTCTTTATATAGTTGAAGTTTGGCTTCAATCGTAAGTCTTTATATACTCCAAATTAAGCTTTCGCCATTTTTTCCAAATTTAGCTACAATCATAAGTCTTTATGTAATCCAAATTTTTATTCAATCGTAATTCTTTGTATAGTCTAAATTTAGCTTTAATCATAGGTCTTTATATAATGCAAATTTGGCTTCAACCATAGATCTTTGAACAGTCCAAATTAAACTTTATTTGGAAATCTTTTATAGATCTAGTTTAACTGCAATTGTTTCCTATATACTTAGTTGCTTCAATTACAAGTCTTTTGTATGACTATATATATATCATTTTTTGATTCAATCATAGTTCAACTTCGTCTTAAATAGTAAGTTCTTTCTCGAATTTTAGATCAAGTCCTATCTGTAACTGCTCTTTATAAAGTCCAAATTTAGCTTAAATTGTCGATTTTTATATAGTCAAAAATTGTTATCAATCGTAAGTCTTTTTAAAATTTAGCTCTTATCGTTGGTCTTTATAAAGCCCAAATTTAGCCTTAATCTTAAGTCCTTGTATAGTTTTAATTTAGTTTCTACCATAGGTTTTTTTTTTGGTACAAGTTTATCTTTAAATGTAGGTTTTTCTGAATCCTTAATCATATGTACTTCTTAGTCTATGTGGGCTCCAATGATACGTCTTCCAACTTTATTATGGACCCAAATAAGTAAATAAATAAATAAATAAATAAATAAATAAATAAATAAATAAATAAATAAATAAATAAATAAATAAATAAATAAATAAATAAATAAATAAATAAATAAATAAATAAATAAATAAATAAATAAATAAATAAATAAATAAATAAATAAATAAATAAATAAATAAATAAATAAATAAATAAATAAATAAATAAATAAATAAATAAATAAATAAATAAATAAATAAATAAATAAATAAATAAATAAATAAATAAATAAATAAATAAATAAATAAATAAATAAATAAATAAATAAATAAATAAATAAATAAATAAATAAATAAATAAATAAATAAATAAATAAATAAATAAATAAATAAATAAATAAATAAATAAATAAATAAATAAATAAATAAATAAATAAATAAATAAATAAATAAATAAATAAATAAATAAATAAATAAATAAATAAATAAATAAATAAATAAATAAATAAATAAATAAATAAATAAATAAATAAATAAATAAATAAATAAATAAATAAATAAATAAATAAGTAAATAAATAAAGAAATAATTAATTTTATAACTTTGAGAAGCCCTATTTTCCGCGTCAGTCATTTGGCTCAGATTAGATAACGTAGAGTCTTTTAAGCAACGATTTCAGATTTGTTTGTTAACTAGTATCTGGTTCGAAGAACCATAAACCTCACTAATTTATCTTGTTGTCTCTGTTGGGTGCTAACAAAATACATAGTTTGCGGACTATAATTAAAATAAATAATCATTGATTGTGCATTTTTGGTTTTCTTTAAAAACCGAATTTTTGAAATGCCCAATTGGCAGTTTAAAGAACTAAACGTCGTCAACGCTAGGGTTACAGTTGTGCTTCTTTTAATTATCCAGTTCGAAGGACCATTAAAATAATTCAATCTGTAATTACTCATGTTGTCTTTTTGTCGTTCAAAATCAGATTATAATTAGACATCAGAAAAAGGGCATAATTTTTTTTTTAATGTTTTAACGCAACCCAAGAGGAAATATAATAAGGATTTCCTGCTATTTAATTTTCATAACTTACATTTTTTATTTTAAAATTTTGTAACTTACATTTTATCCCAACGCACTTCTTTTCAACAAGGAAAAATCATTCAAAACATTATTGTGCAGCTATAATGGTGAATTTAAACGAGATAGAGAGAGGGGAGATTGAGAATTGTTTATCTCTTTAAAGGGGAGAGAGAGCAAATGTTTAATAAGCAATAAGAAAGAGAGATTTAACCATATTTTTCATGCGCATGTTGGAGTTTGTTGTTAAATGAATGATTATTTTTTTTAGCCGCTCCTTTGTATCTGCAAGATGGCTAAAAATGTATTCAGTAGTTAACTACCTTTTTGAGAGCTCGGTTTCGTTACGTTTTGGGTTTTTCTTCAAAGCAGAGGAATTAAAAAAAAATTAAAACAAAGTTTTTCTTTTTAAATAGAATTTTAAGAAAAAATAATAAAGCAGAAAAAAACAAACGGAGATTTATATCAAATACAAATTAAAGTTTATGAAATGAAAATATTTTTTATATAAATTTTTAAATATAAAAAAAATATTTAAACAAAATTTCTATATATTAGCAAAAAAAGTGCGTGTGTGTTTTTTAGCAAAATTATAAGAAAAAAATCCTTAATATCGATTTTATGTTGCGCACTAAAAGAAAAAATAAGAAAAATCCATTTACCACGGTTTATACTTAAAACAAAATATAGAAAAAACAATAAAAAAAGTTTAAAAGGTAATTGATTTAAGAAGCAGAAAATAAAGAACGGTGGTGAATTTTCACTCTCTGTTTGAATGGTGAATTTAAAAAATTATACATAAATTGATGGCAAAGCAAAAGAAAAATTGAGCTCGCTCATATTTTTAAGCTCTTTTGTTGTTGTTATTATTGTTATTTTTTTTGTTTAACATTGTTTTTGTGTTGGCCAAGTTAAGAAGCATAATTGAAAATAAAAGGCCAGAAAAAATGAAATACCAAATAAGAAAATTAAAGAAGGAAAAATACATATAAAAAATCTATAAAACAAAAGAAAATTCTTTGTTATAACAAAATAAAACCCAGAAAAATCTAATAAAATAAATAAAAAAATTTAAAAGAAATATAAAAAATTATTAAAAAAATATAAATCTTTAAAAGAAATCATAGAATTATCATAAAATATATAAAAATTTGCTTTCAAAAAAAGCTAAAAATTGAAAATAAGAAAATTGTATTTAAAAGCAAAAGAAAATCTCTAAATTAACCTGAAAAATGTATAAGAAAAAAATCTATAAATTCTAAAAATAAAATACCTACAAAAATAATCAAAGAAAAATCTGCTATCTCAATAATAAAGCCTTCCAACTAAAAAATAATTTTCTAAAAAAATGAAAAAAAGAAAATATAGTGTTTAAAAATAAAGTAAAAATAAATTTTTTATATAAAATCATAAAATAACCAAAAAAAAAAAAAAATCTTTGTAATACATTTAAAAATAAAAGTCTTATTTTTCCACCATCATTATTTCATTATCTATACATTATTGATTTGGATTATAAATTCTGAGAAATCTAAGTAAGTTTCTACTTTTTTTTCCTTTTTATTAAAAAAATTGTGTATTTGTATTTTCCTTTTAGCCGAAATTATTATATTAATATATAAGGAGTTCTAAAAATATATTCCCCATAGAGTATTTTAGTTTTATTTTGTAGGATACATAAATATTTTGTTGGATTTTTTATGACTTCCTTTCAATGGCTGTATAAAACGTCATAACTTTTTTTTGTGTGTATGCGTATTAAAAATAAGAGAGTATTAAATTTATTTTTTTCGAAAAAGACCCTATAGGAATTTTTGGTTATGATTTAATAACCGGAAAAAGAAGATAGTTTGAGCAGAATTTATAAAATGTAAATTATTAAAATTATGAAATAAATAAGTACCGTGTAACAGGTGGGCTAAAAGTATTAAAAATCATAAAAATAAAATTACATTACATTAAAAATGTTTTTTTTTTTTAAATTTAAATATTTTTTCTTTATATTTTAAGATGTTATTGATCACCAGTAGATTTTTTCAGCTGATTAGATGTAAAACGTGCTTATAAAAGCCTTAAGTTTCCATCCAAGACATTAGGGTCAAAGGTCAAAGTAAAAAATATTGTTTTCTTATATTTTAAAATTTCAATCACCTCTACATCATTTTTAACAGTAATTTAGAAAATATCAATAGAGTATTAGATTTTTCATTTTAAATTTAGAAAAGGTTAATTAAAAAGACAAATTTCATTTAAAATTTGAAATTTTTCAATTGAAATTAACATTTTTCATTAAGATTTCGAAAAAGATTAATTGCTAATGAGATTTTCCAATTCGAATTGATCTTGATGAATTAAATTTTCCAATTTTTTCAAGTTAAATTAAGATTTTTAATATTAAATTCAGAAAAAAAAATCAAAATGGGAATTTATACACATAAGAAATATTTTCGAAAAAATTTCAATTAAATTATTAATCAGAATTTAAAAATGATTTTAAATATTTTTATTAGTAAATAAATTACTCAAAATCAAAGTATTTAACAAATTAAATTCAAATTTTACATATAATTTTAATTACATATTCAATTATTTTATTAATTGAAATTCAACCTATGAAACAAATTGTATATTATTAAATTTATTAAAAAATTATTAAAATTATCACTTAATTTTATTGGTATTTGATTAATTTATTAATAAGAAAAATCATCCAATTTATAAAATCCTCAACGGAATTAGATTGGAAACGAAATTTCAATTCGATTTCAACTTGAAATGGTTTTATGAAAACGTTACTAAAAGAATTTGTTACAGGATTGATATTTCCACTCTAAATTACATTTTTATGTTATTAAATAGATTATAAACGATTATAAGCGTAGTTTTCAAATTCTCTTTATAAACTGGAGACGAAAATATTACAATTTTCAAATCCAATTATTGGATTTCATAAACAGAAATCGAATACATAAATTCAATTTATTGGTTTTGTTGAGAAAATGTTGTAAAATCAATCCATGTTGGATTCTATAAATAGGCTGAATATTTGAAAGCCGTAAAATTATGTAGACAATTTTAATTTTGATCACTTGAATAATTAATACAATTAAAAAAGTACATATTCAATTATTTTATTAATTAAAATTCAACCTATAAAAAAATTGTATATTCAATTATTCAAATTATAACTTATTTTTATTTATATTTTATTAATTTATTAATTGATACAATAAGAAAAATAATTTAAAGCCAATAAATTATTTTTCTTATTGTATCAATTAATAAATTAATAAAATATAAATAAAAATAAGTTATAATTTGAATAATTGAATATACAATTTTTTTATAGGTTGAATTTTAATTAATAAAATAATTGAATATGTACGAGGGCGGATCAATATTTCCGTGACTTTTATAACTTCCCACGTAGTTATATGAAATGCAACACTGTTCCCTTTCAAGTACCACCTGTTGATAGACTACTGTCAAACTTTGAGCAAGTGTCGTCATTTACTTTGCGTTTAACAGCTGTTCAAAACATACAACCTCGTGGATTTTTCTAAAAGTGGAAAAAAGTGAATTTCGAGTGCTCATTAAACATTATTTTTTGCGAAAAAAAACCAAGGAAAAGCTCTATAAATACTATGAGGACTCTGCACCATTGATTTCAATGGTAAAAAAGTGGTTTACTGACTTTCGTTGTGGTCGCACAAGTACAAATTACGCTGAACGTTCTGGATGGCCAATTGAGGTCAGTACACCCGAAAATGTCGAAAAAATCCATGATATGGTGTTGGCCGACCAAAGAGTAAAAGTGTGTGAGATTGTTGATGCCATAGGCATTTCATATGGCAGTGTGGTTTCGATTTTAAATGATCAGCTGGGTTTAAGAAAGTTGTCTGCAAGATGGGTGCCGCGTTTGCTCTCAATTGACCATAAACGTAAACGTGTGATAACTTCAAAGGATTGTTTGGAGTTGTTTAACCGCAATCCGAATAAGTTTTTGCGGCGTTTTGTAACTGTGGATCAAACATGGATCCACTACTGTACTAAACAATGGGTTTCTCCGGGTGAACCTGCTCCGAAGAAGGCCAAGGTAAGTTTGTCTGCCAATAAGGTGATGGCAACAGTTTTTTGGGATGCACACGGGATAATCCACATCGATTACCTTCAAAAGGGAAAAACAATAAATGGCGAATATTATGCCAACTTATTAGACCGATTTAATGAGGATTTAAAAAGAAAACGACCCCATATGGCCAAGAAAATAGTTATTTTTCATCAAGATAATGCACGGGTGCACACGTGTGCAGTCTTAATGGATTTAGCCCCTAGTGACTACTTCCTATTTCCAAACCTAAAGAAATGGCTCGGTGGAAAGAGATTCAGCTCCAACGATTAAATTATTGACCAAACAAATGCCTATTTTAAGGACTTCGAAAAATCCTATTTTTTGGAAGATATACAAAAACTGGAGAATCTTTGGACTAAGTGTATGGAGTTAAAAGAAGATTATGTTGGAAAATAAATTTTTGTTTTGCAAAAAAACACTATATTTCATTTAAAAAGTCACGGACTTATTGATCCGCCCTCGTATTCCCATATTTTCTCTAAGTAGAAATTTGATATTTAAAATTTTAGCAAAAATTTTTATAAAAAGAAAATTAATCAAATATTTCTAGAGTATTAACAAAAAAAAAAATAAATTTATATATAAAATCTAGTTTGAGAATCCATGAAAATAGCCTGTTCTTTACTGTACTCTACGAAAGACTCTCCCCCCAGAACTAGTTCTGTGATACCTAGCCAGTACCCATTCTATAGAATTCGATTCTACATCCAGAGAAAAAACTACCTTATATGTGTTGAAAACGATATCATTCAGTGTCAATAGTGAATCTGCCCCGTAAGTGTTCAACTTCAACACTGCGTGTTAAAATCTTAACGAAATTTAATACCTAATTGGCATCAATTTGAATCTATTTCGGTATCAAATTATTAAATTGTATTTTGTTTTCTATTAAATTTGTTAACGAACGGTATCAAAAAATCGATTTTTAATAAAATTTTTTCCCACAGTGTTTCGAAATAGTCATGTTCAGAACTAGTTCTATAGAAGCGTTAAAGAGCCAGTTATTAAAATCAATGATTTTCGTGTGACTTTCTTTAATTCAACTTTTTAAGATTGAATGTTTTGTGATTTTCATTAAGATATGGCAGATATTTAAGCATCATTTTGGATGACGAATAGACTCTCGAGCCTATTTATTTTAGAATATATTTCAAGTGGAAGGACGAAAAACTTTCGGTTCTCTTAAGGAATGAAAATCAGTGTTTGATTCATAACGAATGACTACCTTATGATTAGTTTTTTCGTATACGATTAAATTCTAAAACTTAAACATGATTTTCTGATATCTTGAGGAGAACATTGGTTCACAATATTTAAATTTCTAACTAAATTATTTGTATATCACTTATTATGACTCAAAAGAAATTCATGAAACTATTAAATATTTTAATGATCGATTTATAATAATGGTGGTTAGGGTTCGATATTTATAATGAATTTGAAGAATGTGTAACAAGAATTATTAAAACATCATAGCATACTCATATAAATTTTGTCAAGTAAAAATGAATTCATTAAAAATATGTTATTGGAATTCTAAAGGCTTTACCCAACATAAATACAAAGATATTTTGTTTTACTCCAAATAGTATAAATTATCACTTTTTCTCTATTGTTATTAACGAACTGATACACAATGCATAAAAATTCCCGATATCTGCCTTAAAGTAGGAAAATCTCCCGGCACCATCTTTACAAACTTTGAGACCTATTTTTCACCACATATTAGGTACAGAATACTTCCAATTACTTATATTTCAGTTAAAATTGTTGAAAAATATTAAATGTGTTGAAAAACGGTTTCAATGCAGTTAAATACTACGAAATGTGCTCATTTTAAGAAGAGATAATTTTACACCTGTTCAGATAAACAACATTAAAATAAAATCTACTCAAATTCATTGGTTATTGCTTAATATTAAAAAATTTCATAGAATACAGTCGAAATTGAGGATAATAATGATCCATAGTAACATCTATAAGGATCTCAAGATTCTCACAATTTGAGAGTATATAAAATTGAACTCGTAAATTTAATTTATAAAGGAAAAAAATATAGCACCAGGCACTTGGTACATTTTACAGAACTTGTCGCCATTAAAACTAAGGTATATTTACCTTCAGCTTTACCATCTAAAATTCGGTTTGAAGTCGGTTGTGGTCCATAATTAGACACCATATTGTTATATTGATTCAAAAGTAAACACTTTCGAAAATCAGTGTATTTGAAACCCAAAATTATATTCTAGTGAGTGTTATGCAAATCTAAACAATCATATCCTAACAAAGGTTAAATTTCCAATTGGGTCAGAAAGAGATTTTCCTACATATATTTCGTGTTTTACTACAGAATATATGTATTAGTTAACGGAAGTATTTAACTTTGGCTGCAAACAAATAAGCAAAACTTTTTCACCACACTTTTGCCTCCATAATCTATACAATACACACAGGTCAAAGACTAAAGAACAACAAACATTTACATTTACTCTATACATATATATTTATTTAATACCAAGTATGTATGTTGGAAAAACCATATGACGCCAGTTATCCTTCTTAACTTTAACAAACTCACAAACTTTACGCAATACATACATACATATATACATAAAAAAGAAAAACAGGTATATACATTAAAGTTTATTTTAAGGATAAGCTAGCTAAACAGGAACAAAAAAAAAATATATTGACTTTTCCCTTAAATTACAAAAATTTAGAGGTTAGAGAATAAAAAATTAAATATTTATTTAATAATATTTGTATATAGATTAATTAATTGTAATAACAATTATAATTAAAATAAATTAAATAAATACATAGTAGTTAATAATTCACAAATTTTTTCACCTCAATAGGGTCAGTTTTAGCCCAATCTGGAAATTCACGATTGGGATAAACAATATAATGCATAGTTTGAACATTTAACAAAAGCATGAGCATGGTAAAAATTGAGGGTAAAATACCGGCACTAGCCTAGGGAAGTGAGAGAAAATGATTAGGGATTAGTAAAGGGATGATTAATAACAATAACAATTGTAGGCAAAGAAAGTCTCCTTTAAACAAAAATAGGTGTACTAAACATATGATATTTTACGTGATTAATAAGAATTTGCTTTTAGTTTTTTTTTCTGTCACGTACTGATTTTTTTATGGGTATGACTAATATGTCCCGCTTAAACTTGTTCACCTATTTTCTTCTAAAGGAGGAATTATAAAAAGTATAGTAATGCTATCAGATTTGAAAAGAAAAACTTAATAAGCTCTTAAATATTTATCTGAAAATACTGGGTGACTTTTGCAGTTGATCAATTAAAATCCCTTCAATTGTTAATTTAAAAATTTGCACATTTCTATTTTGAGTTGCAGTTAGAACAAATTTTTAATTATCTAAGAAATATGGCTAATTCAAGATACATTGACTTGGGACAACTAGTACATATAATGAAGGTATCGATCTCCTGTAGCTATTTCTCAACTTACATCTGACAAGTAACTTGTCAGAGCCAGAATGACGATTTTATCATATTTTTAATGATATTTTAAAGGAAATATGATTTTATGAATTTTTTTCCTACAAAATATGATTCTAAATCAAACAAAATTTCAAATAAAAAAAAAATATGACTTGATCGTAAAATATTCAATATTATGCACTCTAGTGTAATAATGCAAAATTATGCTCTTAATTATAAAATATGCAAAAATATGTGATTTTCTATGAAAATATGATAAAATATGTTGTTATGACCAAAATATGCTATAACAAATCGATGACATTAATATTTATATTCATTTTTCAGATGTAAACTTACACTCGCTATGTTCAGTTCTTTTTCGTAGTGAGAATTTAATCATGTTTCAGATCTAATCTGAAACTAAATGAATTAAAATTGAAACAAAACAAGATTTTTACAGCAAAATGCTGTAAAAAATTAGCTCCACAATATAATATAATTTAATTTTAGTTTTTTTTTTTAAATTTAATCATGGCTCTATTTATCGTCTTAATTTATCTTAAATCGTCAATTTATTGGTGTCTGTTTTTACTTCAAATTTATCTTTTATTTTGGCATTTTTTCGTTCAATTTTAGTTTTAATTGTGGCTCTGTTCATAGTCAATACTCAATATTAATCGTGGTTTTTTATAGAGTCCAATAGTGGTGCTATTTTAAGCCTAACTCGTCAATTTAATTGTGGAACTGTTTTTACTTTAAATTAAGCGCTTTAATAGTGGCTTCGTTTATAGTCAATATTTAGAATTTTTCGCAGCTCTTTTCATAGTAAATATTGATGTTAATTTGATCACTATTTTAGTTTTAATTGTGGCTTTGCATTTAGTCCAATTTATTTTTATTACTATTTTAGCTTTAGTTGTGGATCTGCATTTAGTCCAATTTATTATTAATGGAAGCTCTGTTTATGGACCAATTGTAGATTTAATTATGACTCCTACCTATCGTCTACATTTAGCTTTTTTCGTCAATTTAATTGTGAAACTGATTTTAGTTCAAAACTATCTTTAATATTTAATATTTAGCTTTAATAATGGTTTTATATACAGTCCAATAGTGATACTATAATTTTAATTTTAATCATGCTCTGAATATAGTCCCATTTTAGCTTTAATTTAGTTTAAAATTTGACTCTGATTATAGGCCAATTACAGTTTCAATCATGATTCTATTTATCATTTAATTTATGCTTTATTTTAGCTGCATAATGTTAAATATTCTTTTAATAAGGTAATATAGCATAATATTAGCTTTATATGAGCCTTCAATATATTCAAACATTAGCTTTAAAAGTAGCTTTTAATATAGTCGAATATAATATTTAAATATAGTCAAATTGTAGCTTAAAATTAGCTTTGAATATAGCATAATATTGACTTTAAATGTAGCCTTCAAAAAAGTCAAATATTAGCTTAAAATTTACGTCTAAATAGAGTCAAATTTAAGCTTAAATCGTAGCTCTCAATATAGTAAATTATAGTAAAATTATAGCTTTAAATATAAGGCTCAATAGAATACAATTTTAGCTTTTACTAGAGTCCAAGTTTAGCTTGAAACGTAGCTCTTAATATAGTAGAATTTGATTTTTAAACGTAGTCAAATTATAGCTTTTAATGTAGCCCTCAATAAATTAACATATTAACTTTTACTGTAGTTCTAAATAAAGTATAATTTTAGCTCAAAACTTAGCCCTAAATATAGTCAAATTATAGTTTTAAATGTAGTAACATTTTAGCTTTTAATATAAGTTTTAATAGAGCCCAATTAAGTTTTAAACGTAGCTCTAACTAGAGTTTTTTAGCTTCCAATTTAGCTCTTAACATAGGTAATAAAGCAAAATATTAGCATTAAATTTAATTCTAATAGAGTTAAATTTTTGCTTGAAATATATCTCTCAATATAGTCAAAATATAGTTCAATTTTAGCTTGAAACGTAGCTCTAAATATAGTCAAATTATAGCGTTAAACGTAAGTAGTAAAGTTTAAGCTTTAAAAGTATATCTCAATATAATTCATTTTTAACTTTGAACGTAGGTCTAATTAGAGTCCAATTTAAGTTTAAAAATAGTCGAATTTTATTTTTAAACGTAGCTTTAAACATAGTTGAATTTTATTTTTAAAACGTAGTCATATTTTAGCTTTGAATGTAACTATCATTTAAGCCAAATATATAACTTAAATTTATTTCTTAAAAGAGTCCAATTACTTGAAAGGTAACTCAAATATAGTCAAATTATAGCTTTAATCGTAGTCAAAATTTTGCGTAATTCTCAATATAGTTTTTTCTAATCTAAATATATAAAAGAGTAACGTTACTGACTGACTGACTGACTGACTGATTCATCATCCCACAGCCCAAACGGCTGAAGCTAGAGAGACGAAATTTGGAACGTAGGTAGGTCTCCCTCCATATAGATTCACTAAGACGGGATTTTTGGTAATTCGAATGTTTAGGGGGTAAAAAAGGGTAAAAACAGGTAAAATCGGTAACCTTATATCTCCCAAACTAATAAAGATACAAAAAAAATTTAAAAGTTATCGTTATTCATTTAAAAAAATAATCGGACAGGTGTCTGGTACTTTTTTTGAAAATCGGCCGTTTTAGGGAGAAAACGGGTAAAAACTGTATTTTGGTACTTTTTTGGCACCATATGTATCTTTCGAAGCAATCAACATACATATACAATTTACATCGTATTCATAACTTATCAAAAAATTACAAATACAAATTTGGTACTTTTTAGCAATTCGAACGTTTAAGGGGTAAAAATCATACCTATTTTTGGTACTTTTTTCATAAAACATTTTTTTATATTTATTGAAATATTCATATGAGTATTTTAATAGGGGATACCACTACAATTTTGAAATTCATTGGAATATAATTTTTGATACCTCGATGGGTGAAAAAAAAGTACCATAAAGGGGGTAAGAGCGGGAAATTATATTTTATTCAAACTCAATAATGAATTTTCAATTATATTAAACATAGAAACATGAAATTAAGTAAATGTAGTCCCATGTGAATAAAAATTCACAAGAGTGGAGTTTGTGGTACTTAAATGGTCCTGTGGGTAAGAATTAAAGAGGAGGGACTTTGTGGTAAGTTTTTGTTCTTCTAATAGTACTTTTCTATCTTCTATAAACATGAAACATGAAATTTTTATTTCTCAATTTCATTTGGAAATTTCTCATTTTCGTTTGGAATTTTCTAAATATCATTTGGATATTTCTCAATATCAAATTGAAAATCTAATTTACATTTGGAATTTTTTCAATATGAAATTGAATATATCATTTTCATTTGGAACTTTTCACATATTCTGTCTATTTATAGAATCCAACACGTATAGGTTTTACAACACTTTCTCAACAAAATCAATAAATTGGGTTTATGGATTAAATTATTTTATTTTTATTGAATATGGTGTCTCTATAATTCAGCAAATTGATAAAAAAAATTGGGTATTAACCCTTTTTTAAAAGTTCAGAAAATTGAAAATTGAAATTTTTTTTTTTATCAATTTGCTGAATTAATGAGACACCATATTCAAAAAGGGTTAATGCCTAATTTTTTTTATCAATTTGCTGAATTAATGGGATCGCAAACGGGTTTTATTGAAATATATTCAAATTGGCATGTTTTTAAAACATCGGGGTCATTTTGACCCCAAGGCCGTTTAAGGGTTAATTTAATTTTTTTCACTATCATTGTAAATATCGGTTGTTAATAAATAAATTTCTTAAGTTTTATGATAATCTATCGAAAAATAGATAAAATTTCGACTAGTTTCCATCAAAAATTGCAAATATTACAAAATTTGACCTTTAAAGTTTATGGATTAATGTCGTCCAAATTTTATGAAACTCTTGACTTATATTTAGAATTATGTGGATTATAAAATTTTAAAAAAGTTCCATTTATAATAAAAAAGCTGATTTGCCAAAATATTACATAAAAATGTTTTTTTTTCTCGAAATCCGCTGAATTCAAAATGCAGGTACAGGCAAACTATAAGAGGTATTGACCTATTTTTTTTTACTTTTTTATTCCGTAATCTGTTGTCCGTAAATCCCTATGAGATTTTCCAAAAATATTGAAATTTGTTTAACAAAGTATCAAAAAAACTGAAATTTGAGTTTTGAAACGACCGTTAGAGAACAGGTTTACGTTATTCTATAAAGACAAAAACTCATATTCAAGTCCCTACAGATGTATTTAAAGTAATACAATTGTTTTATTCCAATATTTTCAAAAATATATTTATTTTTTTCTCACATTTCGAATTCAAATGTTCTGAGACACGTTAATAGCCTGGGGAATTTTCAATAACTTTTACATTTTTCAACCAATTTTTGTGTTTTATATCTTTTTATAACACTAATTCTGTGTACATTACGATTCCTTTACAATAAAAAGCAAGACTAATTATTTAATGACAAAATTTTTGTGAAAACTGAAAAAATGCATATTTTCCCGTTGTAAATGCATCTTCAAATTTCAGAGCCGTTGCGGCACCAGTTAACGTAGTCCTCTTACCCTAATTTTTTGCACGACGTATTTTTATAACCCATACAACAATTTTAGGGGGGGGGGGGGGGGGGGAGGCGTCCTGTAGGATAACATTGTTTTTCCTTCATACAAGCTTGGAGCACTCTAATGTAGATACATACTTATGAAATTTTGTGGGTTTTTTGAAAAAATAAAAAAGCGAAATAAAATCGCAAGATTTCTCAATTTCGCAAAACTAAAGACTGAAATCGATAAATGGTTTAAAGATGTTGTTCTATACAAAATTGTACGGAAATCAAAGGATATCAGGTAAAAAAATGCCTTTTTCTTTTTTTATGGAACAGTCGGTATATATTTTGAAGATATTTAATTTTCGAATAGAAATCCAAAAAGTTTATATAAATAATGGGTCTGACTCGACTAACATGGATCGAATAAGGTATATGAATGAATTATGAATTTGTGCTAGAAGCACAATTTTTTATCTATTTTTAGGGGCATTCTGCGCTATTTTATAAACTATTCTAAATGGTAAATCATCATCATACATCTATTTGTATTATATATTATCAAATCTTACCATATACTTCGTTTTAATTCCGGCATAACCAGCTATAATTGCATTTGCTGGTGTTCCCACAGGCAAATGAAAAGCCATGCTGCAAGCTATACCAGCAGGAAAAACCAACATTATGGGATTCATTTTTATGGCAACAGCCTAAAAAGAAGATAAAATGTCAGGGCAACAAGTTTATTACATTAAATAAATTTAATACCAATTCTTGTAATATGGGTACCAATATATTACAAATGGGAACATTGGCACTAAAATTAGTTAGGACAGTGGCAAACACAATAGCAGCCATTTGTACAGCCAAGGCGGGATATTCTAAAAGAAAAGTCATGGCACGTCCCAGAAGCTTAGCCATGCCACTAGTTTGACTGCCCTCGGCTAAAGCGAAACCGCCACCTAAAAAAGGGGAAAAAAGTTAGTTAAAAACGGAGGGATTTAAAAGAAATTATTGATAATAATTACCTAATAAGAAAACCAAACCCCAGGGTGTATTAGTATTTATAAATTCCCAAGCTAATAAAGCCTTTTCACGTACTGTTGGGTAAGGGCCTAAAAAAGAAATAAATCTTAACGAATAAACTATAAAAAGCTAAAAAATTGGTATTAAATTTTGGATTATAACTTCATGAGAGTTTTAATTTTAATAAATATATTTTTCAAATGTAAGACGAAATGAAAGAGAGTTACATTTTAGTTTTAATTCAAACTCACCCTCTGATTTACAATGGCTACAACAAAAACAAGTCATTGGAAACATAAATAAAGCCAAGACACAAAACATAACCGGACAAGAAGATTTTATGGAACTACAAATAAAAATAAATTGAAATTCTAACAATCTTCTTTCAAACTAAATATTACACTTACACTGCATTCAAAAAATCTCCCCAACCGGGCATAAAGCCGGGTGCACGTGTAAACAACAAAATAACCATACAAACAAACCACCACAATACCTGCCACTCATGTACAGTCATGGGACCTAACTCTTCATATTTTTGTAAAACCACCGCCTTAACAGTATCTGCTGCTAAAGTACCTTTAGCTACCTCTTCACCTTCTTTACTATGGGGACGAAACAAACCAAAGTGGGTAATTTGCAAACAAATGTACAGCAGCAAAGTGTCCACTACAACCATGGGAAAAGCCCAGGCAATAAAACGGGGAAAATCTATTTTTTCAGTAGCATGAGGAAAGCGACTAAAAAGTGAATATTTTTAAATATATTTAAATAAAAAATAAAAATTATTCTAAAATCCTCTTAATACTTTTCATAAATTCCTTTTAAGGTTAAATTAGTACCAGTGCCTATAAGTGTACCACAGCCTCCTATGGTAGAGGCATAGGCTACACCAAAATAAAAACCCATGGCAATTTTTGAGGGATGTTTTTTGCCTTCTACAGCGGGTTCTACTTTTTCGTCCATATAAACATCAATAACATTGTTCTGAAATAATATTTGATTAATTTTAATAAAATTATTTTAATATTTGTAGTTATTAAATACCGTTTCCAATTCTTCCATTACGGCCTTTATTATGGGACACATCATGGCCGTTGAGGCAGCATTTGAAATCCATAAAGATATAAAACTGGTTACACATATTAAGCCGAAATGTAATCTGTTAGAAATTTAATATATTGAATTATATTTTTTAATATTTATTTGTTATTTTTTTTTTTCCTCTATAAAATTACCTCCTTGGACTGCAGCCTACTATGAGTATAGTTCTTAAGGCCAATCTTTTGTGTAGATTACAATATTCCACAGCCAAAGCCACCATTAGACCGCCCAGAAACATAACAAGGGTATCTTTAAAATATTGTTGGCAGGTTGTCTCCGAGTCCTGAAAAGAGTGTGAAAGCACAAATTAGAATCATATATGTACATTAGAGTGCTCCAAGCTTGTATGAAGGAAAAAAAAATGTTATCCTACAGGCCGTCACCCCAAATTGTTCTATGGGTTATAAAAATACGTTGTGCAAAAAATTAGGGTAATAGGACTACATAACTGGTGCCGCAACGGCTCTGAAGTTTGAAGATGCATTTACAAGGGGAAAATATGAATTTTTTCAGTTTTCACAAAAATTTTGTCATTAAATAATTAGTTTTGCATTTTATTGTAAAGGAATCGTAATGTACACAGAATTAGTGTTACAAAAAGATATAAAACACAAAAATTGATTGAAAAATGTAAAAGTTATTGAAAATTCCCCAGGCCATTAACGTGTTTCAGAGCACTTGAATTCGAAATGTGACAAAAAAAAAAAAAAAAATAAATATGTTTTTGAAAATATTGGAATAAAACAGTTGTATTACTTAAAATACATCTGTAGTTACTTGAATATGAGTTTATGTCCTTATACAATAACGTAAACCTGTTCTCAGCTATGGTCAAAAAATGTTGATATTTTTAACGGTCGTTTTAAAACTCAAATTTCAGTTTTTTTGATACTTTGTTAAACAAATTTTAATATTTTTGGGAGATCTCATAGGGATTTATGGACAACAGATCACGGAATAAAACAGTAAAACAATTAGGTCAATACCTCTTATAGTTTGCCTGTAAAACCCATTTTTATGTAATATTTTGGCAAATCAGCCATTTTATTACATTGTTGTGTATTTTAAATAGAACTTTTTTAAAATTTTATAATCCACATAATTCTAAAAATAAATCAATAGTTTCATACAATTTGGACGACATTAACCCATAAACTTTAAAGGTCAACGGTAAAATTTTGTAATATTTGCAATTTTTGATGGAAACTAGTCGAAATTTTATCTATTTTTCGGTAGATTATCATAAAACTTAAGAAATTTATTTATTAACAATCGATATTTACAATGATAGTGAAAAAAATTAAATTAACCCTTAAACGGCCTTGGGGTCAAAATGACCCCGATGTTTTAAAAACATGCCAATTTGAATATATTTCAATAAAACCCGTTTGCAATCCCATTAATTCAGCAAATTGATAAAAAAAAATTAGGCATTAACCCTTTTTGAATATGGTGTCTCATTAATTCAGCAAATTGATAAAAAAAATTGGGTATTAAACCTTTTTGAATATGGTGTCTCATTAATTATGAATTCGAGTCTGTATAAATTAAATTAATTCGTTTTTTTAAAGATGTATCAAAAGTATTTGGGTGAACTTTAGTCGTCAAGTTATCTTATTTTTGTCAAATATTCTGTTTGATAACTGTAGATCTCACAACTTTAAAAAACCTCATTCGCACAGGTTGTCTAGCCAATTTAGAGCTAAATGTTACTAAAAACAATATTTTGAGTGGAATAAAATTAGGCGATATTTGATAACATAAGACGGTTATTTAAAATTTATTACCTTTGACGTATAACTTATGAGTGCTAGTCCTGTAGTCGTTTCTTTACTTCTAATGTAAAGATTTTTGGAAGTAATTTACACAAAAGACAATTCAGGTGTTATTGGGGGAACTTTATAGCGTCCATTTCGAATTCACTAGTACAGAGTTGTGAAATGTTTCAATTACCTTTTGACTAGTTAAATAAATAGTTCAAGAATGCACTATTTCGTATTTCCATATAATTATGTTCATCACTTTAAAATTGAAAAACATTTATATTGAAAACATAGTAACATTTTAATGGTGCTAAAACCTTTGTCGAAGGATTAGCTTAATTGACATGTGTAAAATATTCACTTCATTTGAGAACAAAAATTACTTTCAAATACTTTTCATTCACAAAATATTAAATGCCTTTTAATGTAGGTTAGACAAAGTTATACTCAACTAACGGTTATATTATTTAATATATTTACCAAATGAAATCATTAAACTTACCAAAATTCCTAATAAAGGTAAAGCAAATAAAGGCATTAAAGATGTAACATATAAAGGAATACATTCCGTGATCCAATAAAGGCAACAAATCATAATCACATACATGCAACGAAATTCCTAAAGAAGATTTGCAAGATTAAAATGTCTAAAAAAAACTTAACACCTCCACAAATACTTACATCTCCTGGATTTAATAGAGGTACCGGTAATAAAATCAAAGGTACTAACACACAAAAGACGCCCTTCCAATGATTACCACAAAATTTGCCAAATGAGGGATTTTCTTCTACAACATCGCTGCCATAAAAGTAAATAACAAATGTTTACTTTAATTTTTGTGTAAAATAAATAAAACTTACGCCATTTTTATTAAAAAAAAAAAAATATTTGAAATTATTAGCCAAATGAAATTATTATTTTTATTATTTTTTAATTCTAAAAAAATGTATTTTTTAATGAAGGAAACCGCAAAGTTATATTTTATTTCTAATTAAAGTTTTCATTAATAAAACAAGTGGTTTTTCCTATAATACAATTCTTATTTATTTTCTTACAGATTTCTTTTAACATTTTTCATGTGCGAGCGTGCGTTTACCTCAACAATGAGAAAAATTACCTAAAGAAATTTAGTTATTCCAATATTTTGATTTTTGGGTTTGGTGTTGCTTGATGTGGAACATGCATCCCTATAGTGAAAGTTTGAGCAAAAGTCGTGAAGATTTAGTAACAGCCTCAAAATTAGCATCACAAATCGCCTTAGCATCGTATAAACATCAAAGACATGGCAGCAGTCCTAATTTGTATCAAGATCAAACGGATAATATACGAAGGAGGTGAGTTTTTTTAAACATAAGTATATTTAATATAATTTAAAAGAAGAAAAAAAAAAAATAGTTTAAATTCCTTTCTCTATTGCTTTGATAAGAGATAAAAAATAGACAAATACATTTCTTTTAATAACTATAAAAGAAATGATTCATTATTGGCGTCATTCTCATTTATCAAGAGACAGATATTTTCGAAAAATAATTGCTTTTTGATTATTCTGATAGTGGTCTTATCATTTTCTTATTGCTTCTTAATTTGAAATTTAACTTTTCCATTATTAAGATTATAGACTAAATTTTAGAACAGATCTGTAGATCAAAATATAGCCCATAAATCAGACTATAGACTGGTTAATAGTTAAGACTATAGAGTAAACTATAATCGAAATCATGAACTATTTTCTAATCCAGACTATGGACTAATTTAAAGTCAGACAATAAACCATTTATAGTCCAGATTATAGACTATTTTACAGTCAACACAATAGACTATTTTATAGTCAATACTATAGACTATTTTATAGTCCACTCTATAGACAATTTTATAGTCTATTGTGTGGACTATTTTTTATAGTCCAGACTATAGACTATTCTATAGTCTAGATTATAAACTATTTTATAGTCAATACTATAGACTATTTTAAAGTCAAGACTGTATACTATTTTATAGTCCAAGCTATAGACAATTTTATAGTCAAGACAATAGATTATTTTATAATCCAGACTATAGACTATTTTATAGTCCTGACTATAGACTATTTTATAGTCCAAACTATAGACTATTTTATAGTCCAGACTATAGAAAATGTTATAGTCAAGACTTTAGATTATTTTATAGTCCAGGACACTATTTTACAGTCAAGACTATAGAATATTGTATAGTCAATACTATAGTCTATAGTGTGGACCATTTTTTATAGTCGAGACTATAGACTATTCTATAGTCCAGATTATATACTATTTTATAGTCCACGCTATAGATTATTTTATAATAAAGACAATAGATATAGTCAATATAATATAGTCAAGACTATAGACTATTTTATAGTCCACACTATGGACAATTTTATAATCTATAGTATGGACTATTTTTTATAGTCTAGACTATAGACAATTTTATAGTTCAGACTATAGACTACTCAGATTGCAGTCTGTTTTATAGTCCAAACAATAGATTATTTTAAAGTCCAAACTATAGACAATTTTATAGTCTATGGTGTGGACTATTTTTTATAGTCCAGACTATGGAATATTTTATAGACCAGACTATAGGCTATTTCATAGTTCACATTATATTATAGTCCAGACTATAGACTCTTTATAATCCAGACTATAGACTATTTTATAGTTAAAAATATGAACTGGATTATATACTATATTTTATAGTCCAGACTTTGGATTTTTATAGTCGAGACTATGGACTATTTTATATTCAGACTATGGATTATTATATAGTCAAGACTATGGACTATTTTATAGCCCAGATTATGGACTATTTTGTATATTTTTTATAGTACAGGCTATTCACTATTTTATAGTCCAAACTATGGTATATTTTGTAGGCCATACTACGGAATATATTACAGACTAGTCAATATATACACTAGTCGATAGTCAAGCCTATAGAATAGTCGAGTGTCAAATTTTTAAAATAGTCGATAGTCAAGTCCTAGTATAGTTCAGTATATACATACACTAGTCTACTCTAAAGACTGCTCACAACAATAGGCAACAGTTTTTAGTAGAATAATAAATTACATACCATGTGATCAATAAATTAAACAAGTCGTTATGCCCTAACATTTGTTCCTAAACAAGAGAGAATATTAAATACAGATTATTATATAAATTCATAAAACGTCCTTTCCTATACCACATCATTTACCTTACTCTCCCCTTTCCACTTAAACCAAAGTACCCTGTGCTAACAAAAAAGACTAAAATTAATTATTTACCTTAACTTCCCTGTTCTTTGAAAATAAAATTTACCACCGTTCATAAAATTATTTGTTAGTTTCCCTTTTATTTACTCTCAATTAAATTTGTTTTCAATACGTTTTTGTTGTCGTACCCTTCCTACTCCCTCCTTCTTCCATCACTTGCTTAGCTGAAACATACAAGTCAAACCTGTGCGACAGTTGCCATCTAAAAATAACAATCAATAATTAGTTGTTTTTGTTTTTTGCATTGACTGTTTTTATTCCCATAACACCTACCTAGTAGTAGTACACTTCATTAGCTTGTTAACTCTCTTACATTCAAACGCTCATTTATTGTTTTTTAAGATACTCACCTCTACATTCAAACACTCACATTTGGTAGTAAGTTTATATTCGCATGGCCAAAACTGCTTTATTAGTGGCATTAATACGTAAATATTGAAAATAAAAAGTAAAATAACAAAAGGTTGAAAGTTTTAATGTCTCAAAAACTCTCGATTTCTCAATATGTTGCCTATATTTTGGTGGTAATATGATGCTCTTGTTATAGAGTTACCATTGTTTTAACAAAAGAAGTGAAAATAATTTGTTGAATTATCTATGTAACTACAAAAATAAATGTGTGTATTTAACTCTGGAATTTTATAATTCTGACTATGGCTACTTTATAATCCAAACTAAGAACTAATTTTTGGCCAAATCTATGAAACAATTTATACTCTGAACTACGTTTTTTTTTTAGAACAGAATATAAACTATTTTATTGTGTAGACTATGAATAATTTTATAGCCCCAACTATAAAATATTTTGACTATTGACTATTAAAAAGTTCACACTATATATAGTTCAGACTATGGACTATTTTATAGTCTAGACTATAGACTATTTTATAGTCCAGACTATAGACTATTTTATAGTCCAGACTATAGACTATTTCAAAGTTCACACTATGGATTATTTTATATGGACTTTTTTATAATCCAGACTATGGATTTTTTTTTATAGTCTAGATTATAGACTATTTTATAGTCCAGACTATAGACTATTTCAAAGTTCACACTATGGATTATTTTATAGTCCAGACTATGGACTACTCTATAGTGCAGACTATGGACTATTTAACATTTTATAGTCCAGACTATGGACTATTTTATAGGCCAGACTATAGACTATTTCATAGTTCACACTATGTATTATTTTATAGTCCAGACAATGGACTATTTTATAGTCCAGACTATGGACTATTTCATAGTTCACACTATAGATTATTATATAGCCCAGACTAAGGACAATTTTATAATCCATTTATTTTATAGTAGTTCACACTATGGATTATTTTATAGTCCAGACTATGAACTACTTTATAGTCCAGGCTATGGACTATTTTATAGTCTAGACTATAGACTATTTTATAGTCCATGCTATGGACTACTTTATAGTCCAGACTACGGAATATTTTATATTCTGTGAACTATTTTATAGTCTGAAATATTTTATAGTCTAGAATATTTTATGGTCCAGACTATGCGATATTTTATAGTATAAACTATGTGCTACTTTATAGTCTAGATTTTGGGCTATTTTATAGTTCAAACCAAACTAGACTATGGTCCAAACTAAGAAGAGACTATAAAATAGTATATAGAATAGACTATAAAATAGTCTATAGAATAGACTATAAAATAGTCCATAGAAAAGACTGTAAAATAGTCTATAGAATAGTCCATAAAATATACTATAAAATAGTTCATAAAATATTCTATAAAATAGTCTATAGAATAGACTATAAAATAGTCTATAGAACAGACTAAAAAATAGTCTATAGAATAGACTATAAAATAGTCTATAGAATAGACTATAAAATAGTCTATAGAATAGACTATAAAATAGTCCATAGAAAAGACTGTAAAATAGTCTATAGAATAGTCCATAAAATATACTATAAAATAGTCCATAAAATAGACTATAAAATAGTCTATAAAATAGATTATAAAGTAGTTTATAGAACAGACTATAAAATAGTCTATAGAATAGACTATAATATAGTCTATAGAATAGACTATTAAATAGTCCATAGAAAAGACTGTAAAATAGTCTATAGAATAGTCCATAAAATATACTATAAAATAGTCCATAAAATATACTATAAAATAGTCCATAAAATATACTATAAAATAGTCTATAGAATAGACTATAAAAGAGTCTATAGAACAGACTATAAAAGAGTCTATAGAACAGACTATAAAATAGTTTATAGAATAGACTATAAAATAGTCTATAGAATAGACTATAAAATAGTCTATAGAATAGACTATAAAATAGTCTATAGAATAGACTATAAAATAGTCTATATAATAAACTATAAAATAGTCTATAGAATAGACTATAAAATAGTCTATAGAATAGACTATAAAATAGTCTATAGAATAGACTATAAAATAGTCTATAGAATAGACTATAAAATAGTCTATAGAACAGACTATAAAATAGTCTATAGAATAGACTATAAAATAGTCTAGAGAATAGACTATAAAATAGTCTATAGAATAGACAATAAAATAGTCTATAGAATAGACTATAAAATAGTCTATAGAATAGACTATAAAATAGTCTATAGAATAGACTATAAAATAGTCTATAGAATAGACTATAGAACTGTGAAATATTCTATAGGGATATTTAAATCTTGTTGGTTCCGGTTGAGGTTATATTTTACTGCAGTTAATCTCAAAATTCGACCATTTTGTTGGGATTGATGGTAACTCTTTTTAGTCTTATTAAAACCACGTATGGAAAAAAACATACATACATACGCTCTAAGACCACAAAAATTACAATAACAACAAAGACTCTGCGACAATTAAATGTTTTTGTTGGAAAGGTAATACGTACTATGATTTGTACTTACTCTCATCTCAAATCATATTTTTATGGTTGGTATTTTATTTGTATCTGTGTGTTGTTGGTTTGTATATGATTGTATGTGTGATATTGTGGGGAGACAAAAGACCTCCAAACTATGAATCTGGGAGAAACATAATTTAGTAGACGTGCAAATTCTCACAAGATCGGTAACGGTGGTGGTACGCGGTACGAATACAATAAGAAATAATAAATAATAACGATCATTCATAAAAAAAAAACAATCGTTCGTAAATCAACTTTTTTGTTCGTTATTATTTTTTTAACGACAAAATTGATATAAAGTAAAATAATATGAAAAAAATCAACAAATTCATTATCAATTTTTAATAACCATAAACGAGTACATAAACACATACTAATAGCAAAAAAATTGTTATTGTTTTCTTTTAATTTTTGCTAATAATTTTGCATTGTAGTGTTTTTTTTCAATTTTTCTATTACTTTTTAAACGAAGTATGTACTTGTAGATCGTGTTCAAAAAATAAAAAAAGTGAAACAAAAAGAAATTTGTTATCAAAATTTAAAAAAAAAAAAATATTGTTTAAGTGATTTTTTCACCCAAAAAAATTGCAAAAAAAAAAAAAATATAAATTGAAACAAGTGATAAAATCTAAAATTTTTTTTAATTATTTTTAAATAAAAAAGTTTAAGAAACTTATAAAAAAATTATGCCTGGTATTACAATAATAACAAAAAAATATTAAAAAATTTATCACATTTTTAAAAATCTTAAAAAACAAATTGACGTTATTACTTTTTTATTTATTTAACTTACTGTTGTTTTTGTTAATGTTGTTGTTGTTTTGTAAATGTGGTTGTTTTATGGTGAATGCGAAAATCTCCCATTACACACATATACACGCACGCAAACTCTCACACACTTTATTATTTACCTTGACGTCATTTTGTTTTTATAATTCTTTTTTTTTTTTGCTTCTTAACTTTACTCTTATTTTTTGTAATATTAAAAATTACAACAACAATTCATTAATACGGTTATTAATACGATTATGTAGTAGTTATTTGTTATTACCGAATATTACGGTTTTGTGGTACTAGTTCGTACTTTTTTTGGTTTATTTCATTTGTTATTAAGAAATCGAGATAAATGTTTTAAGCCAAGTTTTTTGTCTTTATTAGTGCCTGACAATAAACAGAAAAAAATGCTGTTTTGTTTGTTGGTAACAAAAAAAAAAATATGCTGTATAAACAAACATGCTTGTACAAGTACATTAAAAAAATAAAAAAACTAATTAAAATAACACTGTCATAATGCCAGAGATGCCAGAGTTTTAAAATTTTTGCAGTTTCACCTTATATGGGAGGTGGGCGGTAAAGTGGGCAAACCCATTTTTTCGTTTCAAAGTTTACATCGATCCCCAAACTATATATACAAAATTTCGTTGTCATATATACTTTTGTTTGTTGTTTTATGAAACGGACACCCTGTGTTTCTAGTTTTTAGCCCATAACTTTTTTTTTATTAACCGATTTTGCCCATTTTCAATACCAAACAAATCTTATATTAGTTAAATATTTGTGCCAGATTTCGTCCTTCTACGTTGCCCCGTTCGAGACCTATCCTGCTTTCAACAGACGGATAGACGGACGGACATAGCTAGATCGACTCAGAATCTAACCAGGACCCAGAAAATATATACTTTGTGGGGTCTTAAATGATTCCTTTGACATGTTACACACGGAATGACAAAATCATCTTTTTTGATGGTGGGTATAAAAAGAATGAGCAATCAATCGAGCTTAGCTTGCAGCAGGTTGTCCTCCAATCCAGGATGCCATATTAATAAAATTTTCCATTAATGATCTTTTCTTTTGAATAATTCTCAGAAGATAGCCCTGTTATATGCAAAGTTGTTACTAGAAGATAATGTAGTGAAGTTGCAATTGACAGGAATTAAGTTTACGACCCCTAGACAACACGTAGACATTTTTGTGCCCGCAATTGTCAAAGTCTATCTCACTCCTTTATAATGTTACGTGTGGACCAATAAGATATCTATTGCGCAATTTGTTTCGAAATAAATGTTTACACAAAGCTGAGCAAAATGTTGTCAAATTTATTGTTAATTTTTTGTATTCTGTATGAACAAACATATATGGGAAATTCTCTTTTTATGTTTGCCTTTATGAAACCGACCTTTAACCTCAAATATTTTTTAAAATTCTGACTTTTTTAAACAACTTTTGATGCAATTATGTTTACAACACTTGGTGCTGTAACAGAAAAAAATTCAAGACCTGAAACGGTTCCGTGTGGTGCCGGCAAGCACTCAAAGTCAAAAATTCCAAAAAAAAAAGTGTTTTAAACTAACAAGTTTTTTTATTTCTTTTTATTGCTGTAGTCGCGGATTTTAGCATAAATGTCCAATTCTTCTAATGCAGACTATAAACACTTGTAGAAAAGGACCAGCATGGATTTAATTAGCGTGCAATTAACCAGTGTCAAATTGTGTTGTGCAAAAGTCGTGAAACCAAATTTTAAAATTTTGCATTTTTTTCAATAGCTCTTGAAATTATGCATCATTTGACATATATCTCGTTAATGTGCCCTCAACAGAAATTGGATTAAATTTATTATCCTAGTCATTATTTTAAAACATTCAAATTAATTTAATTTAATTAATTCAACTATGAATCAATTCCTTAAAGAATTCATTCAACAATTATACAATTCAAGTTTAAAAAATATATTGAATCATTCAAATTTTCTTCAATTCAAATCTATTACAAATTAGCTTTAGAAAATATTTTATAATTCATTTTGTAAAAGATTAAAAAACAAAATGAATGAAAGAAAAATATTTTCATTCATTTTGGAAAAGATTTGAATTAACAAAAATTGAATGAATTCTTTATGAATTAATTCAATAAGGAATTAATTCTATTCAAACAAAAGCCTTTGAATTAAGTTATTGAATTATATTTTTGAGAATGGTATTATGGTATAAAAAATTCATATTTCCTAATTCAGATTTAAGATTTAAGGGAATTAAGCTAACATTTAATTAAGTCTTTCGAAGCTCTGGTAGGAGGTAGCCAAACTTGGAGAGAAAAAAAGTGAATGGCTCCAAGAGGTGCCTTTTTCGCGTGGCACACTCGCAACGTTATTTCAGTGAAGCTAGAGTATAGCGTTATCAAAGAAGATTACCAAATGATATTTAAAAATCATTGTGGCTTTTTAAAATATTAATTTGCTAAAATTTTGCATATTTTGTTATAGCGGATGTTGGCGTTATAAATCAAATTTAAACTGAAATATGTTCCTGTGTAAAGTTTTACTTACGCAGAAAATATAATTTCACTAAAAATATTCATCAACGGTTTTCATGAGCTAAGAATGCGATGTTTTAAGTTTAACATTAATCGTCGAGGCACACCCAATGCCCTAGTCAAAATTGGCGATGATATATGTCAATCTGTATGGCGTTCGAAAAAAAGTACGATTTTTCATTTAATGCAACTTTAGAGATTTGACTAAGTGCAATTAAAAATTGTATATAATTGACATTGTCTTATGACTTATTAAAAAAAATGATGAATTTTGCAATAAATGGATGAATATGAACAATACTACATCATTAAAAACTGAATTTTGCAAATTTTATAAGGTTTAATAATTATTAAATCGCTAATGTATCCACGCCTACTTAACTTATCGCGATATTTTTAATTTGTATTTTAGATACACTATTGTAGAGTACATAAATGCAATAATTTTTAATTTAGTACTATAAATAGAATTTTTGCAATTTTTTAATAAATTTTTATCTTAAACCATCATAACATTGATGCCGTTCGGTAAAAGTCATTCACGCGAACAAATTTGTGTTCTACTCGAGCCAAGGAATATTGGTACTAAATATCGTTGATGTGTCATTTAAAAATTGTCGAAATTTTTTTGAACATCAAAAGTACACGAGTTTAAAGAATTTCCCATATATCGTACGTAATAAATTTCTTAATTTCCTTCGAAACTTCGCTTTTTCCAGTGGTGCAGTAAGGAATTTTCAAAAAATACTTAAATTTGCATCTCAATAAAGAGAGTTAAATTCCATTTTCGTTGTTAGTTTACTACGTGCTTCGACGTGAGATGTAATGTCTCTGAGAACATGTCCAGGTAGTAAAAAAAAAATAGTAACCGTGATGTAACTTTATAGAGCATATAGTCTAGTACCATATATCTCACAAAGATTGTCCCTGAACGTAATTAATCAGTTAGGGCATGACATTCCCAGTATAGATTGAAAATTGTTTCCTTTTTTCCTTATCCTTAAAGCTGCGACAGTGGTCATTAAAGAAGAGTCCAAGACGTCTTTCCAGTTCTCACACTAGCTAGCTCATCTACTTGTTCATTGTCATAATGTTACTATACTTAGGGACTAGCGTAATGTCAGATAGTCAACCTAGCATTGACAGTTTTTTAGCAATGACTAACCAATATAGTCGAGGTAGTAAATGAATTGAGTGCCGATTTACTGTCGATGAAAATATCAATATACTTGCAGATATTTCTGTTACGCCGTGTCTATATGAATTGCAGATAATTTTTTATCTCTGTCAATTACTTTGAGTCTACATTAGCCAAAGGTTTATCAAGACAAACGTCAACATTTTATCATGATAAAGATTTGTCTAATGTAGACTGAATTTGTCAGTATTATTGCAGCGTTAAAAGAAAATTGCCAGCGCTCGAGCTCTGACAACTTTGTCTTGATAATGCTTGATAAAAGACGCCATCTTGATTGTTGTTGGTACTTTTTGCATGGTTTATTATGATATACGTTTTCCCCTATAATTGACAGAGCTAAAAAATTATCTGCAACTCAAACAAAAATTTGACGTTTGTCTTGATACAAATTTCTCTAATGTAGACTCAAAGTTATAGGGGAAAACGTTTGTCATAATAAACCATGTAAAAAGTACCAACAGCAATCAAGATGGCGTCTTTTTCCAAGCAACATCAAGACAAAGTTGTCAGAGCTCGAGCGCTGACAATTTTGTTTTAACGCTGCAATAATATTGACAAATTCAGTCTACATTAAACAAATTTTGATCTTGATAAAAATTTGACGTTTGTCGTGATAAAAATTTGTCTAATATAGACTCGACGTAATGGAAATATTTGCAAGTATATTGATATTTTTATCGACAGACAAACGGCACTCAATTCATTTACTACCTCGACAATATTTGTTAGTCAATGCTAAAAAAAAACTGTCAAGTCTAGGTTGACTGTCTGACATACTTCCAGAATAACAAACTATATTCATTGGAAAAACGATATGCGATATTTATCTAAAGTTCGTCAAGAAAGATGCTGGATCCAACACCACTGTTTATTCCTTGTATTAACAAACAACACTGGTTTTAAGAATGTTAAAATCGTGAAATTTAGAAATTGTAAAAAGATCACGTAATAGTTTCTCTATACTTTTTTAAATAAAA
Source organism: Protophormia terraenovae (assembly GCA_951394005.1). Classification (NCBI taxonomy): domain Eukaryota; kingdom Metazoa; phylum Arthropoda; class Insecta; order Diptera; family Calliphoridae; genus Protophormia; species Protophormia terraenovae. Next base: position 22,721,642 of record OX596075.1, read on the forward strand.
TTCCAGACTTTCTTTAAATGGCATTGTAAGAGAAACTATTTGTTTAAGAGCAAAGCCACGCTTTTATCGGCTTCTAATGACACGCTGTGTAAAATGAGTTTGCACATCAAGGAAGGAGGAGATCTTCTGGCTGCGAAATAAAGTGTTAAAATAAGGTATTTTCAAATGGTGTTTTAATACTTCTTTACTAGATGGTATATTTTCCAAAATGCTGTTTTCCCTTCGTAGAAATTTCCCTTACATTAGCAATATTCCAATTCATAATATGGTACAAAAAGTTTTGCTAATTATAAAGCACTGCTTCAAGATCATTCCTAGGAGACTTTCTTATGTTTAATGATATTCTTTTAAACTATTGATTAGTCAAATATTAGGATTCTTCTGCTCTTTGAAATACCTGAAGCTCTTAGAGTTCCATATACATTAAGAATTTTTGTATATTGATACAACTCGTAAAGAGATTATTTGCTTTTTAGAATATTCCTATTTACCATTATTTAATTTCGAAAAATCTTAATGCTTTTACTCAGGATCTGCCGTGGTTCAGTACATTTGATTTAATTAATGTTTATTAATTATTTTATTCATTAGAATGAAGAATTTAATTTCTAGCTTTGATAAAAATTTTATTTTCTAGGAATAAAACTTTTCAGATTCCTAAAGAAATCGTAGACTAACGAGACCTTTCATAAATGAATACTGAAGCAAAAAGTAACTAATGAACGTTCTGTAACTGTTTGTGAAACGTTACGAAACTTAGAAGATCGATAATATTGTTCTGGTACCCCTTTAAAACATTGCATTTGCATTGGTTCGTTCATTATTGTAAGCGATAAACAATTTCTTAATAATTCTCATTATGAATTCTAAAAAGGCACTTCTAGCTAGTTATGTATTCCTTCTTGAGTTTGGATTTGTTACTTGTGGTTTATCCTATGTATAAATGTATGGGATTTGTCAAAGGATTTAAAATAATACGATTGTTGTACATACTATTTTTATTGCAACAAATTATTGCCCTAATATTGCTGTAGCTGATATATATAGCGTTTATACGCATCTCTTACTCGCAATTAAAAATATTGCGATATGAAATTTTTGCCGTATAAACAGTGAGTTAATATTCTATATGCGAGTTAGTAACTGGCGAAAATTAATTGTGAATAGCGGAGCTAATTGCAAATAAAGCATACGGCCTTGCCACTTCCTTTTACGTTCACAGAATTTTCAATGATAATATTAGTATCTTTCCCATCTGGCAAGACAAATAAGGAAATATATTTCCTTATGCAATTTGCTTACGTTGAGTCTATATTAGAGAAATTTCTATCAAGACAAACGTCAAATTTTTGTTTGAGTTGCATATAATTTTTTATCTCTGTCAATTATAGGGGAAAACGTATGTCATAATAAGCCATGCAAAAAGTACCAACAGCAATCAAGATGGCGTCTTTATTTTTTTTATGTGACTAAAAGCTAACTAGAAACATTTGTGTTTTCAAGTTTAATATAATCAGGTTGGATGAATGTAAACAGGAGCAGTTCCATCTTCAGCTCTTGGGAGAGGAAATACAAGTGATTTTTAAATTATTTTATTACTATTTTGCTTAGTAACCATTTTTATGTCTCGTGTAACCCTCATAAATACTTATGATTAACAATTTTTGTCCTTATATTTTTAAAAGGTTTCGAAAATATTTAAGAGATCCATAAAAAAGTTAATGAAATAATTCATAAAATGGATTCCCTTAGGAGGTACAATCTTAAGATGTATTAAGCGAACGATTACACTCACCAAAAGTTCTAAAATAGATTTATCGAATACTTCAAAAATGTCAAGTGCCATCACTTACATTCCTTATATTTTATTCGTTGATCAAATCACGGTACTAAACACATTAAAAGAAAACAGTTGTGAACAAACAAAAGTATTCTTTTTGATGATTTCAAAGTATTCATTAGATTGACGTGAAGAAATGATGACAATACTAAAATATCGCCTCTAATCTAAGATCCATAGAATCAATTGTATTTCCCATTACAAAAAATTAAGAATTACCATGGTTGTTGAAACAGTTTCTCAGAAAAAATACAAATAAAATCAAAAAATCTTTTTTGCCACTTTCTCAAATTCCTTACCTAAAAAATATAAAGCAAAGTTTCTTTCCTCTCTTAATTATCATTATGTCCCACTTATTCTCCTTTTCCCTGTGAAATAATTTTCTTAATCTGGCAACTCTGTCAACGCTAGTATCACTTAAAACATTTTTTTTATAAATTTTATTTTGTGATTTTTTTGTTTTTGTCAACATTTCTATAACAATTATTTTTTTTGCTTTTAATTTTATTTTCCGTCGGAGGTAGTAAAGATGTTTTAGCCAAGCGTTGGTTGTAGATGATTTTTGTTTCTTCTCTTTTGCTGCCGACCCACGTTTTGCCTTGTACCTCCATTGAGTACATTTGCTATATTTGTGGTTTGTTTTTGAAAAATAAAAAAATATTTTAAAGTAAATATTTCAATTACCGCAAAATACAAAATACAATAAAATAACAAACATGCTCTTAAATACCCTTAAGTGGTGAAGGTGTTTAAAGGGGGTTTTTTGTACATATGTATTATTATGGAAAGTGTGTCGTTAGTTAATCGTCTGAGATTTTTATCTTAACATGTATTAATCTGTGATAATATAAATTTTTTTTCCAAATAAACTCCTTCATCTTTGATTTTTTAAATTTTATTGTAGAATTTGTATTTTTATTTTAATACCAACATACTACTTGATATTTAAATATTAGAATCCAGCGGTATTTTTGTTTTAATAAATTTAAATATCATTGTGGTTATTTGTCGCTTATGTTCCAGCTAATATAATAATCATAAAATATTATATATATTTTGTTTTTATTATTTAAATATACGAATTAGATAAGCATTTAATTTAGGAGAGAATGTTTGCTTTATTTTATAGCAGCTAAAAACTTTTTTTTTTAAGTTTTATAAGTAAAAAATTTTCCTTTCCTTTTCATGGAATAATATGTTTTAATTAGAATTTTAAATTAAAAGTTAGCTTTTAGGGGTTAAATTGTCTCTTTTACTATAACCAAGTAGTTTATGGTGGAGTAAATTGTCTTCTTTGCAGTCTTCAAGTAATATATAGTGCGCCTTAATTGAGTTTTAGATACTAAGGAAATGTTTACAGATTTGCCACCTTTAAGGGTATTCCTTTATAAAACAAGCTGCTAAAAAGTTGTGACCCCTTTTCGTTACTTAAGTAACTAGTTGTGTTAATAATTTTTAACCGTTAACAAAGATACAGCTTCAAATAATGTTTTAAAAATAAATCTGAATAAATTTTCCTATAACAAAAACAAAATCACTCATCACTCAAGTGATTTTTAACTTCAAATTTATACAAACGTCATTATTTAATAATAGTACAAATGCGTATTTTTTTATAAATAACCATAACTCTTTATAGTGAGAGTGTATAAGTGGAAATACGTGAATAAACAAGAGACTCTTTATGACAAAAAAAAAAAAAAAAAAAAAAAAAAAAACGCAAACTTTATAAAGAAAAAAAAAATTATAAACAAATAAAAAACATAATTACGTGCATTACGTTAATAACAACAGCAACAAAAGCGACAGTAATAAATAAAATTTTTAAACCAAAAAAAAGTGAAAAAATTATAATAAATTCTATATATATTTTCAACAGATTGTAAGGTGTTCTAAAAAATAAAGTTGGAAAAAAGCCATAAAAATTTATAAAAAAAAAGAAATTATTAAAATTAAAATAATAAATAAAATGAATTTATAAAAAAAATTAAAAAACAAAAACCTAAAAAATTATACAAACACATAAAAAACCAAACTACTTATAACTGCCTAAAAAAGTAAAGATTTCCAAGAATTTCAACAATTTAAGATATCACTCTATACACGTCATGCAACAATTGATTTACTTTGGCAAAAAAATAAAATAATTAACAAATACGTAAAAGCTACAAAGTCTTCTTTGATCACCTGCTCTAAGTAATTTTTTTTTTTTTTTCTTCGATCATAAAGAACATTTAACTACGTTCTTTATTTTGTTTTGTGTGTCTTTGTTAATACGACAAATACTTTTATGTTCGTTTTACGAATAACATTATTATCATCATTATTACGTTTAATAAATCTAACAACGTTACAGCGTCGATAGTTGGAGGAGATTTAATTAAATTATGGTCTTTTATATATCGTTTTTTGGTCGTAATGTAGAGCCGCCGGATAAAATTTTGAATACAGAAAAAAGGTAAAAAAATAATTTCATATGAAATCAATTCGAATCGAATAAGTTTTTTATGTAGAAAACAGTTTATCTATAAAAAATATCAAGTGGAAAATTAAGACTTTTTAAATCTTACAATTTAAATAAATTTTAATTAAATAAAATTTTATTAAAATGTGCGACCTTCTCTAGACAGTAAATAAATTATTTTTTCCTTTTTTAAATTGTTTCTTGAATGTTAGATATTTATAAAGTTTAAATTTAAATCACGGGTCTTTATGTGCACTAACATTATATTTAATTGTAAGCCTTTAACTTCGAGCATCATAATCGCAGCTAAACAATTAAGGCTCCATTACTCTACCGTAAATGTAAACGGAACGTAAGTGGATGGTTACTCAAAAAACGTAAATGTTGCAAGTACTTTGTTGATGTGTTTGTATTGTACACATCAACATCAATGATGTCAATTACACATATTTACAGTAAGTCTCAATCTGTTTGAAAATCGCTAGATTTATTTCTTTATATTTTTTAGCGATTTGTAACAAAACAAAATTTGTGCTTTTATGACAAAAATCTTTAATTTTAAATTATTTATTTAACTACGCTTTATTTAAATTATTTTAACAATTTTTTTTAGTGAAGAAAACAGCAAAATAAATTCTCCAATTGATAAACTTTTTACAGCGATTTTTTACGCAGATTTAGTATATTAAAATAAAAAGCTGTCAACACTGTTCTTAAAGCTGTTACGTAAAACGTAGAGCGACCTAATTTGATTAGGTTAGCAAAACGTGTCAGCTGATTCGCTACATTTACGTTTACGGTAGACTAACGGAGCCTTTATAGTTATAATTGTAATTCCTCGACTTTTACTTCAATCATAGGTTTTCCTATAAACTAATTTTTGCTTAAATCTTCAAGTCTATAACCTAGTTTATTAGTTTGCATTTAGTTCAAATTTACTTTAAATTAAAGGGATTTATTTTCAACTTTAGCTTAAGTCCCAGACTTTTTTAGACCAATATTAACTTCACTATAAAGATCCATTTTGAAACTGTATAAACAATTTATAAAACTCATTAGTATACATTTTTAATTTTATTCTGCATCAATCAATCAAGTGTTATTAAATTTTATTATATACTAGACTAACCCGGTGCGCTTTGTTACCCCTTTTGATACTATATTAGATATTAACTTTATATGGGGCTTCTACTCCCCCTTGAGCTATCCCCTTTAAAATTTTAAATACAATTTTTTTTTTCTATAAGTTTTTGAAATTTTCACTAAATGAATACTTTAGATATATAAAAACTAATACTTCCTTTGTATAGGGAATACTCCTTCCCCTAGCCCTATCTAACCTGTTTTTATTTTATAAATGCAATATGTTAAGAAAATAGTTCTCACAAAATTTTACGACTCTCATCGTAATAATTCTTTTGTTACACTTTTAATAATATTACCTTTGTATGGGGGGTACCATTCCCCCAGGTCCTATCCTTCCGTTTTCATCTCAAATGCGCAGGTTTATAAGAAAGTTATACCAACAAAATATCCTCACTTTTGCTGTAATAATTCTCAAGCTATGCAGATAATTAGTATTTACTTTGTATAGGGTAGCACTTCCCGCGGCCCTAACTATGCTATTTTTTTTTCATGTACTTACCATGATAAGAAAACAGTTCCCACAAAATTTGAATGATCTCATTATAATAGTTCTTTAACCATGCCACTAAAATATTTGCTCTGTGTAGGGGGGGGGGCATTACCCCTAGGTCCTACCCATTCCCTTTCCATCTAAACTTATGGAGGTTTTTGAGAAAGTTATTCTAACAAAGTGTTAAAACTTTTGATGTGATAATTTCTAAGATATAAGATATTTAATATTTTCGTTATATGGGGGTATCATTTTCCCTGGTCCTATCCGTTCCATTTTAAGATTGGTGGTTGATGAGAAAGATATTCCCGCAAAATTCGAAGACTTCGATAATTAATATTTTCTTTGTATGGGGGCTACCACTCTCCCTAAACCTATAAAAGTATTTCCATAAAATCTCAAAATTTTATCTGTAATAGTTCTGGAGATATGTGATAATAAATAATTACTTTGTATGGAGTTCCCTTCCCCCTGCTCCTATCGAAAAATAAAGTAGCCTATTTTACTTTCGGGTATCAAAAAATGATACTGTGAAAATTTCAGGAAAATCGGTCCAATGGTTTAGCTGTCTATAAATCCCAAACAAACACAGTTTCATTTTTATATACATAGATAATCATAGGCCTTTGTATAACTTCAAACGAAGCTAACGAATACATAAGCCAACTTTAGCTTTAATGGTAAATCTTAATATAGACCGAATTTAGCATTAAACGTGCAAATGTTTTTACTTCGAATTTTACTTATTTTTGAAGCCCAATATCTCGTTAACTAAAAGAGATAAGATATGCATGTTTTTTGTAGATTTTGACCTGTGTAGAATCCTCTCATAAATCGTTCGAAACGATTCAGATATAACAAATCAGAATCTGGGTGGACCTTTACCCAGTTAATTCGGATATAATTACAATCTCAACTTTTAAATAAAAAAAACTACTTATGAAGTTTTTCCTTGCTACCACAGATATATTAATCCGCTTATTTGGATGCCTCTGAAACACTATCTTATTTTTCTTATTCTAACATTATTTATAGTCCACACGTGTAATGAATACCTTAGAGAACATTTCTTCAAAGATATCTCCAAAGCTTTGTCTGAACTAAGCTTTTATCAAGAAGACAATCCCAATCTTTATCACATAATTAGCATTAGTAGACACTCAAATTATAACTTAAGTTTAAGCCAAGTTAAACCTTTACCCCTTAAACTAAAAAAAAAAATAAACAAATATACCACCACCTGCACCACTTTTTCCCCCCATCATCATACCTGACTTTGCACAACCCAGCTTTAGAATTTGTTTTAACAAACACAAAAGCAAAAAAAAATAATAATAATAAATAAGTTAAAACATTGTTATTTAAAAAATTCCGTACCAGTTGTGTTATGGTACACGAGTTTAGATTTCGCCAAAGAATCCAACGAATAAACAATGAAAACAAAAAATAAAGAAGACAAAACAAATGTTATCGACATTATTACGACTATTTTTTTTGGTCTTTCTGTTCTCATCTATTTTGCATATGGTTAACAAAAAAATTTTGTTAAAAAAATAATAATAATTTTTTAACTAATTTTAATAACAATAAACCATAAACAAAAAAATCACATTAAAATTTATATACATGTAGTTGTAAAAAAAATAACATATATGACACAAATTAATTAGCGTCTGGGTCTCAAAAATGAAAAAAAGAACACAAAAGCAAAAAAATATTAAAAAAACACCTAAAAAGGTTAGTTAAACTAATTAACATGTTAAATAAATATTACGGTTAAAATAAAACCGTCACAAAGAGAGAGTAATATTGAGCTGGTTAGGAGAGAGAGGAAAGAGGGAGGGAGAGAGAGAGAAAGAATTATAAAATTATTGTTAGTTAGTATGACAATGAAATGGCATTAAATATTAGATATTTGAAAATAACAATGTTTTATTGCACTATGGGAAACATTGCTAACATAACATTGCACATGTTTTGTACACATCGATTATTTTTTCTTAATTTTAATTGTAGTTAATTACATAAATAAATAAATAAATAAATAAATAAATAAATAAATAAATAAATAAATAAATAAATAAATAAATAAATAAATAAATAAATAAATAAATAAATAAATAAATAAATAAATAAATAAATAAATAAATAAATAAATAAATAAATAAATAAATAAATAAATAAATAAATAAATAAATAAATAAATAAATAAATAAATAAATAAATAAATAAATAAATAAATAAATAAATAAATAAATAAATAAATAAATAAATAAATAAATAAATAAATAAATAAATAAATAAATAAATAAATAAATAAATAAATAAATAAATAAATAAATAAATAAATAAATAAATAAATAAATAAATATATTAATTTATATTAATTTAAATAAAAAAGGTATTTTAAAAATATATGGACCGATTAATTGACTTAAAAATTCTAGAAAAATATTTGTGACAGATCTGTGCAAGAACAAAAACCGTAGCTTATATTGGGGCTTTAAAAAAACTAAAATGCGTTTTGGCCGATATATCGGATACTAATAGACCGATTTTTTTCACTTTGCTAAAAAGAAAGAATTGAAAAAAGATGCTGTACGATACAATAAAGAAGTTGCTAGCTTGTATAGGAGCCTAGAAAACCCGACAACAAAAACGATTTTTGGTGGTATCTTCGATATCTCAGTTATTTATAAACCGATTTTGGTCATTTTTATTTGTTTATTTCTTCTATTGAATATTCCCTACAATTTGATGTATAAAACATATATATCCGATAACTGAGGCCTTCTAAAAACTGATTTCAACAGACAGACGGACATCATTATATGGACTTCCTTATTATTAAGGATCCAGAATATATTAAGTCACGAAGGACTCTTATGCATTAATTCAAATAGTGGCGTTACTAAGCACATATTTCCAAAAAAACGAATTGGTGGATCTGGGAATATTCTCTATAAAAGAAGTATAAATGACCGTGTTTGGTGTACTAACTATGTGTAACAGTATTCATTATGTGGTTCTAGATATCATTATGTATCTACTCATCACAGAGAGCTAGGTAATCCGACGTTCATGCCGTTATTTCTATCGCTTAGTCCTCAACAAATCAGGTTTGCCAAGATCAAGTGTAATCGATTACAGCGTTATATCTTACATATTTCGGGGTCGACGGTTATATGAACACGAAAAACAATTTCGTTTTATATTGCATTTTTACTAAGCGGTCCATTTTGACAACTATATCACCTGAAAGTCCTGTTATTAGGCTTTCTAAATCAGTATGTGTCATTCTGTTGAAACGTTAACAACACAGTGTTTTTAAACTTCGAATATGGAGAATTTGATACCAAAAACAGAGCATTTGGGAGAAGTTTTACTTCGTTAGTATTTTTTTTAAGCAAAAGGTTCTGAAAGCCATATTGGGATTATGCTTTACCTGAAGCAATATGTAGTAGGTGGTATAAACGATTTAAAACTGACGATTTTGAAAAAGCATAACGGACAGCCGAAAAAGTTTAAAGATGAGGATCTGGGGGCTTTACTCAATCGGGACTCGTGTTTTACATACGAACTGAAGCCAAGAGTTGTCGAATGGCGATTTTCCTTGTTTGAAATTCTGTTTCGCAATGGAAAGCAGATCCAGTACGTTAACACAAAGCGCAAAACCATTTATAATAAGGTCTTAAAGAACATTTTGTAAAAAAAAGTTTTATTATGAACCAAAACCCTAAGATTAATATAATCTGGAATAATGTCCAGACCTTCGATTGAAGCTAATCTCAGACTATATAAAGGTCTTTCATTAAGGCTTTTCTGGAATTATATCTATACCTTAAATTAAATATATTGTAGAGTTATGTTTAAGAAAATCTTTGGTTTATATTAGGACTACAACTTAAGCTAATCAAAACCTTCAATTAAAGTTAAGCTAAGAATAAATCCTGAAGATTATCTAAGACTATATAAGTTATCGGGGATTATATTAAAATTTTCTGTTATAGCTAATTTACATAAAGACCTACATTTAAAGTTTATCCGGTGTTATTTCAAAACTTTCGATTAAAATCAAACTGGGACTATAACCAGAGTATTACCTTTAAATTAAAACATCTACGACTAAAACTAATTTGAGGACTAAATGAAAACCTTCGTTTAAAGCTAATCAGCGATTAAAAGTAGATCTTTGGTTTAGAATAATTGATGACTTTATATAAACCTTTAATTAAAACATCATTTTTTTTTTTCTTTAATCTTACAATTAAATCAACTTCTGCTTTTTTTCAACTTCCAAGCCATAGTGCTCTGCTAAAGAAGATGCCACTTTGAAGTTTGATAACAATATCATAACTCAACAAATTTTATAACCGTATTTTAAAAATCAAATACTCACCGCTATTTGCAAATTCATATAAAGAGGAAAATAGCCAAAAATATTTATTCATTTAATCTACTCTTTCTCTCTATTGTCAATATTATCGTGTTAATAAAACACATATATTTATATTGACAATTTCTTTTATTTACTCTCTTTACAAATATTTCTATGTTTATTTATGTATGTGATAGATGTATCTGTAGCTCTTTTTCATTATTTATTGTTCCAAATTTGTATTTTTTTACAGGGAATTTTTTTATATTTTTTGCAAGGGACGTGAGCGCAGTGAACGCGTTTCATATTTTGAGATAAGATAACTTATTTATTTTTTTGTTTTGCTATTTTTGTTGTTGTTGTTTTTGTGTTATTGTGTTTATTTTATTTTTTACGTACCAGGTGAAAATTTAAATCACCTGAGGCTAATAAATACAAAAACAAAATAAAATGAAATAATAAAAAATAAAATAAATAAATTTATTTGTCTGCTTTTGATTTTTAAGGTTGAATGATTTGTAAAAAAAAGAAAAGAATAAAGTTCATAAACTTTTCTTTTTATGCTTATATGGTCATTGTTTATTTTTAATTGATAATGATTTAAAAAATAAATAAATTACAGCAGTTTTTGTTTTTGCCATTTAGTACTATTTTTAGAAAACACCTTGAGTTCTTATTTTATTGCTACTGTTATAGTTTTTAATATAAAAGAGAGAGCGAGAGGGAATGAGATCCTAAAGGAATTAAAGAGAATTTATTTAAAAATCTCTTATCTTATAAGAAAATTTGTTTATTATACCCTTCACCACAGGTGTAAAGGGTATAATATATAAGTTTGTCATTCCGTTTGTAATTTCCACAATTTTCGTCGGAGAGCAAAAAAGTTTATATTTTCGGAATCCTTGTAAGAAGCGATGACGATTGGACCATGTCCGTCCGTCCGTCCGTCCGTGTGTCGGTTGAAATGGCGTTTATGAAGCCCACCGATAACTGACATATATAATATGTATGTCAAACGATCGGAAATGCTTTCGAGAATTTTGCTATTGGAATTCAGCAAGATAGGTTCATACAATGCGGAGATATGTTCAAAAAACCGGCTTTTTGAACCGGTTTTCCAGTTTCTGAAGCCTCTGTATACACTACGGACTTCGTTTTTACAAAGAAGTCTCGGACATTTTTTTCTGAATTTTTGTTCTGAAAAAATGAAATAAATCGGTTCAGTAATAACTGAGATATCGGACAAAACGCATTTTTTATTTTTTGAAGCCTTGGTTTAAGCTATAGATTTTTATTTTTATACAGATCGGTCACAAATAATTTTATAAAATTTTGTTTTTTTGAATCAGGAAGATCGGTTTATAAATGGTGGAGATATGCTTTAAAAACCGGTTTTTAGAACCGGTTTTTTAGTTTCTGAAGCCTCTGCATATACCAGGGACTTCGAATTTTTAAAGGGGGCTCGAAAATTATTTTCTGAATTTTTGTTCTGAAAAAATTAAATAAATCGGTTCAGTAATAACTGAGATATCGGGGAAAACGAATTTTTTATTTTTGAAGCCCTTGTTCAAGCTACAGATTTTTATTTTTATATAGATCAGTCATAAATATTTTTATAAAATTTCGGTTTTTTCAATAAACCAAATTCGTTCATAATCAACAGAGTTATGGCCCAAAAACAAATCTGTTAAGAATATAAATACACCAACAAACATGTATATTAAGTAGGGATGCCAAACGGGACTGGATTTTGCAAATCCCGGGATTCGGGATTTTATAATTTCAAATCCCGGGATCCCGAATTTTTCGGGACCCCGGGATTTTTCGGGATCCCGGGATTTTTCGGGATTTCGGGATTTTTCGGGATCGGGATTTATATTTCATATAAAAACACATTTTAAATATATGGAAAAAAAAATCAATTTTTTATACATATTTTAATTAAAGAAATTTATTCGTATTTGTAAAAATAAATCATAAGGTTTGTTCGTTTGAAATTTTAGTAAAACTAGTTAAATAAAAGAGATATTTAAAAAATAAATCTAAAAACCAAGCTTTTACTTGAAAAAGTTAGAAAACCGAAAATAATAAAATAAATTTTAGGGTAAATAAAAAGTTAAATTTTTTTTCTAACTTGTATTAAACGGAAATTTGGAAATATCTCAAAAATACGGGCATATGTTCTTTTGCAGATATTTTTTCCTATAAAATTTCATTAGCTAATGATAAGTATGATTTTTAGCTTTGTTGAATATCATCAGTAGTTAATGTCCATCCATTTTGGAAGATGATTTAACGCAATTTGGTCCTAGAACTTGTATAATTCAACATTTGTTCATTATTTCGTCTTCCATACAAATGTCTTTCCAGATATTATTAATACATATTATTTAATACAAATCAATATGTATTAATAATTAAAATGACGTTTCAAATTAAAATTCAATAGGAAAATGAAAATAAAATATTTTACTAGTCTTGCTCATACAAAATATTCAAGTAAAATATGTATAGCAAAATAGAAAATTATTTTCTCTTGAAATGTTTATAACTTTTACTAGTTTTATGTGCACAGAAATGCTTTTCGAGTAAAATACTTACAATAATAGAAATACTAGTAAGAATAGCATACAAACGAACAGACCTATAATGTTCTAATCTTCGTAATCGATTTTTAAAATATTTTTGAAAATTTTCTGTTAATATTTTGATGTTTTGTATTGCTTAGAGTTCATTTTTTGGATTGTATTTATGACACTAAATCTCGAAAATGAAATCCCGGGATTTTTTTCGTCCAATCCCGGGATTCGGGATTTTGAAATCCCGAAAAATCCCGGGATTTTCGGGATCGGGATTTCGGAATTGGCATCCCTAATATTAAGCATTGTAATGACTATTAGTGACGTTTTTTGTTTTTTGTATAGACAAGTAGTTTAGTTATCAACAGCAGTAATATGATGAATAACAGTGTTGTTGTTGTTGTTCTTTGTATATGCAGTCTGTACAAAAATAAATAGATATGGAATTGTAGTTGTTTATTTTTAAAAACTAAAACATATCTGTTAAGAATATACATAAATACATACATAAACATGTATATTAAGCATTGTAATGACTATTAGTGACGTTTTTTGTATAGACAAGTAGTTTAGTTAGCAACAGCAGTAATATAATGAATAACAGTGTTGTTGTTGTTCTTTGTGTATTCAGTCAGTTTGTACATACAAAAATAAATATATATGGAATTGTTGTTGTTTCTTTTTTAAAAGCAAAGCCTGTTATGATTGTTTTTTGTTTCATATTCAAATTTTCGTAGTTTGAAAAAAATTTAGATTTAGAAAATATGCAAGCATACGTTAAGGCGAAAATTTTATTAATTGTCGGTAATATGGTAATATGATGTCGATAAGATGGTAAGATGGTAATATGGTGAAGGGTATCAAAGATTCGGCACAGCCGAATCTTTTTTCAATTTCATTCTTGAAATTAAATTTTATTGTGAAATTCAATATTTTAAATTATGATTTTTTTAAAATTTATTATGTAAATAGCTATTGTGATATTTTATAACTTATACTCACCAAGTTAACAAGGCTTAAAATTATAAAATTTCAATATGCTAAAACTTCTGTCAATTTCCCCAAAATCCCTTTCAACATTCTAATTATGTTCATTATCAATTTAATTCTTAAAATCCTAATGCTTTACTTCCCCGTGTCAATAACTGGCTATAAAATTCTTTTACTATCTCTTAGCTTATTATCATTCATAAACGTCACTATAACTTTAACCTAATATCTACTTTATATTAGAAAAATGTTTGCTTTTGCTTAATCTAACACTGGAATATTCTTAATTAATTTTATGCAAAAAATATATAATAAAAAAATGTTGTATTTAAACACTTTTTTATATTCAGTTAACCTTGCATTTTATTGTATTCGAATTTCCTGTTTTATTTACTTATATTATCTCTAACCAAAAGAGAACACAATAATAGAGCGAAAGAGCGTGTTTAAATGCACGTGTTCAAGTATACGTTCTATAAATAATAATAATAAAAATGTTATTTATTGCATTTATAGTTTTTTTAGGTACAAAGATAGATATTTTCTAATTAAAACCTCAAACTAAAGGTTAGGTTTTTGTTTTTAATAATTAAATTTAAATAAAGCTTAAACTCGCAATTAATTATATTTAAAGTAAACAAATTGTTCTTAAAAGCAAAAAACAAAAAATTATTTTGTAATGATCTACTATACACTTCTCATTTGTTTTTGTAAACAAATAAATTTATTTATATTTTACAATTATTACACACCTATTTTCCAATTTACTGCAGCTTTTAGATGCAGCTTTATATTTTATAAATGTTTATCCCCAAAAGCTTAAAAAATGATCACAGGAGATCTAGAATATCTTTTACAAACAAAACTAAAAACAATAAAATTTTTGTAAGAGCATGGTAGCTAGGCATAAGAGCAGAAACAAAATCCTTACTATCTTAAATGAAAGGCCAAAAACAGTTGGATCTGAGTTACCGATATCGAATTAGTGACATTAGACAATAGCGGAACTATAGTTTATTTTCGTCCTAATAAATTAGAAATCATTTTAAAATTATTACCAAATCAGAATTAAAATGCGTTCAAATTGAATCTTTGGGTTTGTTTAAAACTGATTTTAAACATTTAAGTAGTAGTTGTTGCTGTAGTCGAAAGTTACTCCCTGGGGAAAGCTTCCGCTTTATACAGCTGTTGCTGAGTTGACAATTTTTCGCCGAGTTGAATTCAAAATCTCTACATATTTTTTATACCCATCATCAAAAAATGATGAAGGTATAATGGTTTTGCCATTCCGTGTGAACATGTCGAAATAATCATCTAAAACCCCATAAAGTATATATACATATATTCTGTTTGTTCGTAATAATCTAGGACGATCTAACGATGTCCGTGCGTCTGTCGAAAACTTGTTTGGTAGAGTCCGACCGAAACCGATTTTTTAAGGCCGAAAACGAACCGAGACTAATATTCGGCCAAAAAGAAACTATCAGCTTATTAGATTTTTTTGTCTAAATTCTGAGTTCGTAGAAGAGACTGGAGAAGAGAAACATGAAAAAACAGTTCTGCCACCTTATTAATTTAGAAAGATTTCAAAGTTTTTATCTAAAAAGTTTTGGTTACGGTATTCGGCCAAAATTTTGCCGAAAACCGAATATTGGCCGAAACCAAAACCGAATATTCGGTCGGACTCTATTGTTTGTTATTGAAAATAATAAACAAAAAAATTATGGATCATATACTAGAACTCCAGTTTATAGTTTTTGGGAAATATCTTTTACAAAAAAGAAATTTTGCACATTGTAAACGCTGAATATAAACTCAGAAACAAAAAAACAAAAAAAAAAAAAAAAATATATATATATATATATATATATATATATATATATATATATATATATATATATATATATATATATATGTATATATATATATATATATATATATATATATATATATATATATATATATATATATATATATATATATATATATATATATATATATATATATATATATCTATATGTATATATAAATAAATAAAAATTCACGTAGTCCGCCCTCTTCATAATCTATCTCACTTATAAGGTGAAATTTTTAAAAAGCTGCAGATTGTGAGCATATAGATTCGGCCAATATAACATAACGAATTTTCGCCAAATCTTGTTGTAGCCGATGTTTTTTTTATTATTTTTATATCCTACACCACCATAGGTGGTTGGGGTATTATGCGTTTGTGCTGATGTTTGTAACGCACAGAAATGATTATCGTACCCCCACTTTAAAGTATACCGTTCGACTCAGAAAGTGATTCTGAGTCGATTTAACGACGTCCGTCTGGCTGTCTGTCCATGTAAACCTTGTGAACAGTGCAGGTCGCAATTTTAAAGATATCTTGATGAAATTTGGCACGAATAATAATTTTGACACAAGGACGAAAAAATTGGCTATGATCGGTGCATTATTTCATTTAGTTCCCATACAAATGTCCTCCCGGAATAGGGGTTTAACAATCATAAATGCCTTAAAGATAGTAATATTTTAATGAAACTCGGTACAAAGGAGTTTTGTATAAGTGTCAATCTTTGTGCCAAATTTCATCAAGATTGGTCCATAATTGACCATAGCTCCCATATAGACCCACTTCCGGGAATCCCCTAAAGGCCATAAAATCATATAAATGTTAGTATCAATGCATTGTTCTGTATTTGTATAATTTATTTTACATTTAATGAAATTGAAAAAGATTCGGCTGTGCCGAATCTTTGATACCCTTCACCATATTACCATCTTACCATCTTATCGACATCATATTACCATATTACCGACAATTAATAAAATTTTCGCCTTAACGTATGCTTTCATATTTTCACATATATAAATCTAAATTTTTTTCAAACTACGAAAATTTGAATATGAAAAAAAAACAATCATAACAGGCTTTGCTTTTAAAAAAGAAACAACAACAATTCCATATATATTTATTTTTGTATGTACAAACTGACTGAATACACAAAGAACAACAACAACACTGTTATTCATTATATTACTGCTGTTGCTAACTAAACTACTTGTCTATACAAAAAACAAAAAACGTCACTAATAGTCATTACAATGCTTAATATACATGTTTGTGTATGTATTTATGTATATGTATATTCTTAACAGATATCCCTGAAAACAATTAGAAGATATCTTCCAGGAAGATAGAACGGCAATATCTCTAATTTATCATCCAGATGAAAAAAATTTAAGTAACATTTTTTAGTTTCATTCATTTATCACCTTCGGGAAATTTAGGTAATAAGTAGTATATAAAAAATAATTTTGGAATATTTGTCAGTTTTTTTGTTTGGAAAATATAATATAGTGTATGTATAAATTCAAGGACCCGAAAACGTTTTATTTTTATTTTTCAATCAAAATAAATATCTTTAATGTTCAAAATATTTTTTCATTTGTTGAAAAAAATATGTGAGGGATTTTTATTTTTAAAATAAATATCCATCAATGATGAAAAAAATAAATATCTTTAACGATAAATATCTTTAACGATAAATATCAGTTCGAAAAAAATTTAAAATGATTGTTTTTTTATTCATACTTTTGTTTTGTTTTCAAAATATTTTTTTTATTCAAATGAAATTGTTGTTGTTTAGAATTTTTTCCATCCGATGAAAAAAGTTCAAAATAATTTTCAACTTTTGAAATAAATATCACAAAAGATATTTATATTTTTATTTTCATCATGATGAAAAAAATTAAAATATTGATGAAAATAATAAAAATCATGATGGATTTTTATTATTTTTTGAACATTAAAGATTGTTTTTCGATTGAAATAAAAATAAAAAGATTGTTTTTTTAGTATTAAAATCCGGTCTCTGTATAAATTCAATAAAAAGATGAATTATAAAGCAATAAGACAACTAAGCAAAAAACAAGCCACGAAATTTATGGATGATATATTTTCTTCAAAATCAAACACAGCAAATTTTGAAGCAAACGTTCTACCTGAAAGTGTCCAACAAGATTTATTCCAAAATAATGTTGAAGATATTTTCCAAAGCAACTTGGAAGATAATTTTCAAAGATTTGATGAATTTAATGAGACGGATGAAAGTGATGAAGAATGTGTTCTACCCTTAGACAAATTTAAGGGAATTAGAGAAAAGCTATGTTGGTGGTCCATTAAACATTCTGTGAGTAGTAATGCTATGAATGATTTATTGGAAATTTTAAGAACTATAGATGTACCTGTTCCGAAAGATGTAAGAACTCTAAAAAAAACGCCAAGAGATGCATGTGCGATTCCAATGGGAACAGGGTCATATATACATTATGGGTTAAAGGATGCACTGACAGATTTTATGATATGCACTGGTTACGACAACGATTTAATTGAATTAGACTTCAATATAGATGGCTTACCTCTAGCTAAGAGCTCTAATAAACAAGTTTGGCCAATATTATGTAGCGTAAATAATGAAAAAGACGTTTTACTTGTTGGTGTTTACGAAGGCAACTCAAAACCAAAATGTGCTAGCGAGTACATGCTACCTTTAATTTTTGAAATACAAGAATTAACAGAAAATGGATTTTCGTACAATTCCCAAATATACAATGTCAAAATCAGATGTTTTGTAATGGATGCTCCCGCAAGGTCGTTTATACTTGGTATTAAGGGACATACAGGATATTATTCCTGTTATAGGTGCACTCAGAAAGGTGAGCATGTTAATCACAGGCTTGTATTTCCTACTGGTGAAAATGCTCCACTGAGAACAAATGAAGCATTTAGAAGCAGAACTCAGCCATTACACCACAATGTGTTAGTTCCATCAGCAATAGAGCAACTGAATATTGACATAGTCAATCAGTTTGCTTTAGACTACATGCATATAATATGCCTTGGCGTAACGAGAACTTTAATTAACACTTGGGTAAAAGTACGGGGTCAGCCATTCTCATTGTCATCATCAAATATAAAATTGCTTTCAGATAATTTGTATAGCTTAAGAAAATGTATTACAAGAGAATTTGAAAGAAAACCTAGGCAACTCAACGAATTAGATAAATGGAAAGCAACTGAGTTTCGTCAATTCCTCTTATATACTGGACTTTTGGCGTTAAAAGATGTTTTAAGTAACGATCATTATGAACATTTTTTAAAACTTTCCTTAGCTACAAGAATACTGCTTGACAAGAAAGATTGTAGAAATAAAAACGAATTGGCAAAAAGTCTTTTGTTCAACTTTGTAGAAGAAACTCAAAATTTATACAATGTTTCACTACTGACGTGTAACTTTCATTACCTCCTCCATATTAATGAAGATGCCAAATTATGTGGGTCCCTAGAAAATATAAGTGCTTTCAAATTTGAAAACCATTTGCAAAAAATTAAAAAAAGTGTAAAAAAGTGTAATAATGTGGCTGTACAGCTGTACAACCGACAAGTAGAGAAAAGTTTAAATATAATTCCGGAAAATATTAAATCTAACATATCATTTGGAAAAATTGTGAATGGTGTCATAAAGAATGTAAAATTTGGTGATATATATATTTCAACTGTTGAACCAGATAATTATTGTGCTGTAAACGATAAGATAATAAAGGTTAAGAAGATATTAAACACAAAGAATTATCCTAACTTCGAAGGAGAAATAATAGAAAATGTTCATCCCTATTTTGGTACACCCGTAAATTCTTCTGCATTTAATATTCTTTATAAAAATGACTGTGGAACTGGAGATAAAATAACATTTAACCATTTGGAGATCAAACATAAAGTTGTTTGTTTAAAACTCAATGATATATTTTTATTTATACCTTATATACACTAGCTGTACTAGACTTTAATGCCAAATCAAAATTTTATTTATTAAAAAAAAAAAATAAAATAAAATTATTAAAACCCAAAAACAAATATATTGAAAATGACTGCTGAATTTACTGCACAACAAGGTAAGATACTTAATTATTTTCAAATCAAAATAAAATGCAATTAAATTGTATTCTAATTTTGTTTAAGCTAATTTGAACATCAAAATGGATGCTATTTTAAGAGAGTTAGCTGATTTGAAAGAAACTGTGAAAAACCAGACAACTGCAACTGCAAGATTAGCGCATGAAATTATAACTTTGAAAAATGAATTTAGGGCAAATAAAAATAGGTTTACCAACTTTTCCACTAACATCTGTTGATCAATGGGATAAATTTGAGCAAAATCTTAAATCAAATTCAGAAATTATGGCCAATTTCGTAAGTATATTCAACATTTAATATAAACAACTTTCCCAAAAATTTATTTTTTTAGAAAATATTTTTAAAAAGAATTGGGGGAGAAGATTTACCATCCTTCATAAGGTCATCATTAAAAAAAGTTTTAACTGATAGTTTGGCTACTTGTTTTACTTGGACTGGTAAAGGGAAGCCCTCGGTACAAAATAATTTAATAATATCATCCATTAGAGGTAATTAGTAAATGATCAAACACATAGCAAATATTGAAAATAATGAAATGTTAATTTAGATATCTCTCACGTCTTATTCATTGATGCATCAGAGAAGAACATTAATTCAATAATGCAAAAACATTTTCTGCATGCTAAAGATCGAATAGAAAAGCGGATGAAATATAAAAATAATCAAGAACTAAATTAATTAATTTTTATTTACAACTATGTGTTAATTACTCTATTATTTTTTCTCTATAATTATTAATTAATTAATATGGCTTTATTATTCATTTTATTATTTATGTACATACTTATCATCAAAATATTCAAAATATTTGCATATATGCTAAAATAAACATCGCATTTAAAAATTTAATTTTAAAAGTGAATTTAATACTTTTATTTTCAGTGGAAATTTTTAGGAAAATCATATTTTTATCTTCCTATTATAATTTCGGTGATATCTTCCCATTTTCTTCTAATTGATTATCTGGCGATATTGCCAGATTATCATCTAGAAGAATTGCTTT
This sequence comes from Protophormia terraenovae, assembly GCA_951394005.1. Classification (NCBI taxonomy): domain Eukaryota; kingdom Metazoa; phylum Arthropoda; class Insecta; order Diptera; family Calliphoridae; genus Protophormia; species Protophormia terraenovae. Next base: position 22,742,512 of record OX596075.1, read on the forward strand.
CGTATTGCTTAGGAGTATTGCCATCGAGACACTTTTTCACCCGAAGGAAGTATCTTCCGCAATACGATTTCGATTATTGCCGCAATAATATTTTTCATCCAGGCAATACGTTTGGCGTAACATTTTTCGTATTGCCGTGTTTGCTGGGATGTTTTAGTTTTTAAAAAATAAACAACTACAATTCCATATCTATTTATTTTTGTACAGACTGCATATACAAAGAACAACAACAACAACACTGTTATTCATCATATTACTGCTGTTGATAACTAAACTACTTGTCTATACAAAAAACAAAAAACGTCACTAATAGTCATTACAATGCTTAATATACATGTTTGTTGGTGTATTTATATTCTTAACAGATTTGTTTTTGGGCCATAACACTGTTGATTATGAACGAATTTGGTTTATTAAAAAATCCGAAATTTTATAAAAATATTTATGACTGATCTATATAAAAATAAAAATCTGTAGCTTGAACAAGGGCTTCAAAAATAAAAAAATCGTTTTCCCCGATATCTCAGTTATTACTGAACCGATTTATTTAATTTTTTCAGAACAAAAATTCAGAAAATAATTTTCGAGCCCCCTTTAAAAATTCGAAGTCCCTGGTATATGCAGAGGCTTCAGAAACTAAAAAACCGGTTCTAAAAACCGGTTTTTAAAGCATATCTCCACCGTTTATAAACCGATCTTCCTGATTCAAAAAACTGAAATTTTATAAAAATATTTGTGACCGATCTTTATAAAAATAAAAATCTATAGCTTAAACCAAGGCTTCAAAAAATAAAAAATGCGTTTTGTCCGATATCTCAGTTATTACTGAACCGATTTATTTCATTTTTTCAGAACAAAAATTCAGAAAAAAATGTCCGAGAATTCTTTGTAAAAACGAAGTCCGTAGTGTATACAGAGGCTTCAGAAACTGGAAAACCGGTTCAAAAAACCGGTTTTTTGAACATATCTCCGCATTGTATGAACCTATCTTGCTGAATTCCAATAGCAAAATTCTCGAAAGCATTTCCGATCGTTTGACATACATATTATATATGTCAGTTATCGGTGGGCTTCATAAACGCCATTTCAACCGACACACGTACGGACGGACGGACGGACATGGTCCAATCGTCATCGCTTCTTACAAGGATTCCAAAAATATAAACTTTTTTGCTCTCCGACGAAAATTGTGGAAATTACAAACGGAATGACAAACTTATATATACCCTTTACACCTGTGGTGAAGGGTATAATAAAAGTGTTGGTCTACAATTGGCTACAGGTCTAATTTTAAGCTTATACACAATGGTGTAGGGTATCATATGGTCGGTCTTGACCGACTATAGTTTCTCTCTCGTTAATTACTTATGTAACTAAAAAGTTTTGTTTTATTTTATTTATAAAGTTCATAAAGACAAATATTCTTTTATTACTTTCTATTAATTTGTTACAGTAAAAGTCAGATCTTGATGTACTTCCTTTCTTCATACCTCCTGGCAACACTGGCGACAACTTAATGCGGAAGCATTAGACTGTAACAAATCGAACGATATTTTTATATACAGTGGTGGCCACGAATTTAAGACACGACATGTAACGAACTAAGTTGTGATAATTATTACAACCCTGCAATATAAAATTAGATTTTGTTAATTTTTCAGTGTACCCTGTAATGTTAAGATCAATTACCGTTATTTGGTTTTGTTTGTGTATACATTTTGTTGCTGTTTTTATTATATTTTCGTAAAAACGTGCTTTTGAAGCTGGTCACGAATTTAAAACATATAAGAAATATTTGGTTTTTAAGTGATTTTTTGGTGTTTTTTGAAGCTAAAAGGTAAGTAATGAATGTTTTATTCCATTTAATGTTAGAATACATCAAAATATTTAGTTAGAAATGGCCAGAGGTACTTGGAGTTCGGATGCCGAGCGAAAATTGATCCAACAAATGAATACTGATGGAAAAACAGTAATGGAAATTTCCAAGCTACTAAAATGTTCCAGATCCAAGATTTACAATGCACTGGAACACATCAAGCAACATGGCACTACCAAAAATGTCAAACAGCACCCTAGAGCCCGAAAAACTACACCCAGGGAGGATAGCTTAATTTATAAATCAGCTGCTAAAGATCCTTTCAAGAGCTCAAGTAAAATTAAAAATGAGATTTCATCGGATTTTGGTATTAATATATCGTCCAGGACAATAAGAAGACGTCTGAATGAGAAGAACTTACGTGGGTGTATTGCACAACGTAAACCACTTGTGTCAAAAAAAAATATTAAATCCCGACTAGCGTTTTCAAGAGAAAATCTCAATAAGCCGATGACATTTTGGAAAAATATACTTTGGAGCGACGAGTCGAAGTTTTGTCGCTTTGGTTCTGATGGAAAACAGTACGTATGGCGTCCTCCAAACCTGGAGCATCACCCAAAGTACACCCTTAAAACGGTTAAGCATGGTGGTGGAAATGTCATGGTGTGGGCAGCATTTTCCTGGCATGGTGTAGGTCCCATTCAGAAGATTATCAATAAAATGGACCAGCATATTTACAAAAACATACTGACAAGCATCATGATACCATTCGCTGAAGACAACATGCCTCTAATGTGGAAATTTATGCATGATAATGACCCTAAGCACACTTCACGCCTAGTGAAGAGTTGCTTAGAGGAAAATAATATCACAGTTCTGAAATGGCCAGCTCAATCCCCGGATCTCAATCCAATTGAGAACTTGTGGAATGATGTTGAGGAGCATGTACGAGCAGTAAAGCCAAAAAATTTGACTGATTTATGGGAAGAAATTCAAAAGGCTTGGTATGCCATTCCAAAGGAGCGCTGTATGGCCTTAGTTGAAAGTTTACCCAGGAGATGCGCTGCTGTGATTCAAAATAAAGGATTTCCCACCAAATACTAATATTGTTTTATGAAGCTGAGCTTTACTTTTGTGAATTAACTTTTATTTTGCCTATGTCCTAAATTCATGACCAGGCTTAAACTTGTATTAATCTGTATAATATGTAAATAAAAATTGGAAACTAAATATAGGTAACAAACTATTGTTGATTTTTTTTCATAACATTACTAGGATCTTTAAAAAATAACATGGATCTAAAATTTGTTCGATAAGATGTAAAAATAATCAGAAATATATAAGTGAAATGTCGTGTCTTAAATTCGTGGCCACCACTGTATTTTTGTTAGCGCAACGATTATACCTGTTTAGTAGGGTTCATCAAATTGACTTTCGAATAATCAAAAATTCGACTTTTTGTTGCAAAAGTCGACTTTTTGGTTTAAAATTTATCGTTAAATCGACTTTCTTTATGTCAAAAAGTAGTCCGAAAAAGTCGAAAATAGCCGAAAAGTCGGAAAATGTCAAAAATAGTCCAAAAGTCGATAATTCCAAAATTAAAAAAAGTCTAAAAATCGACTATTTAAGAATTGAAAAGTCGACTTTTAAAAAGTCGAAAAGTCCACTATAAAACCGTACTTTTTAGTATACCCTGTGTAGGACGCTTCTTATTATAATATGAGCAAAGATTTCTTATAAACCTAGCAAAATCTTGTTTAAATCCTTTTTCATTTAAGATATTAAAGAACCCACGAGAAGGGAGTTTAAAGGGACTGGTAAAGTAAAATGCAAATGAAATGCCAACTATTCTAAGTGCACATAGGAAGACCCCTCAAACGATGTGTACAAATTTTGTAGGAAGCTTAATACGGAAAATATAAAAAAATAATAATTTGGTCTTCATTCCCTATCAGCGATCTAGAACATTTCGTCAAAAAAAGTATTGAGTTTTGTCTTAAAATGGATATCAAAAAATTCGTAATTTTGAGGCAGTTTTTTTTTTTTAATTTTACGCAAACATTTTGGTCCATAAACAATCATGCAAAAAAAATCCATATATTTTTTTAATTTTATTATTTTATTTAAAATAATTAAAATTTTTATTATAGTAATTTTTTAATTTTATTATTTTATTTAAAATAATTAAAATTTGAATTATAGTAAGTATTTCTGATAATAGTAATTTTCCACTCATTTCGATTCCACAAATAACCTCATGTCTTGGTGCACAATATGACAATATGAGTTGTCGATGCTTCCGAAAGATCTCCAATTTTTTAGCTAATTGTAAAGATATAAAAGTCCAAAATCAAAAAATATTTTCGAACTGGAATGTATGTAGTGATTGCACTTTTGAGATTGAAAAAATTGTTCAACAGATATAAATTATAATTATTTTAAAAGATTTCAAAAAAAGTTTAAGGATTAATCCGTTAAAAACTTTATACGATCATGCCTTAGTTCGACTGTCTAAGTCGCAGATAGATAAGACCTTGTTGATGTAGTGAAGCAGAACCCATCACAGTGTAGAATTGAAGAAAAGTAGGTTAAATATCAACCAACAAAATCGTTATTCAATTCAACAGAATTTTTTGTTAATTTTTCGTAAGTTAGTTAAATTGACGAAAATTCGTCAATATGACTAATTCAATTAGTTAATTAAAAGGTAGTTAATTTGACAAATTTTTAGTCAAATTGAAGAAAATATTATTCAAATTATCTAAAAATTTTATTGAAGAATTTTTATTCAATTTATCTAAATTATTTTATTTAATTCTACTAACTTTTAGTTAAATTGAATAAAAAATTTAACTAATTTGATTCTTCAAATTGAATAATGTTTATTCAATTTAACATTTGAATTTTATTCAAATTGACAAAATTTTGTAGTATTTACCTACATTTGCAAATCGTTTGTGCTTACTTGTAGTAGGTTTGTTTTTAGGTTTTCAAAGGAAATTTTTGTCGTGCAGTTTTCCATAATCCAAAACGGCTCCTTGAGATAATGATGACCGTGGTCTGGCAGTTGATTAATTTAATTTGTTTATATTTGCTATCGAAATAATTTATAAAATAAGTAAATATACCTAAAATATTAAAAAAATTAAAATGTTTAACATTACCGTGAAAAGTATAAAAAAGTTCTTCAAATGTCCTTACGCTTAACAGTGCTTTAGTTGGTTGCATTTTATGCCATCCATGATTTTGCAGATAAATTAGCATTTTTTGCAGGAGAGTTATATATTTATTGATCGAAACTTCCTTGTTCTTGAAGTATATCTGATTTAACACAAATTCACACTTATTTTTCACTATGTTTTATTTATTCGAGAATTTTTGTATTTGTATAAGAACAATTTTAAACGAAATTTAAATCTATTGACACAAAAACACGTGCACAAGCTTTATTGTTTGTCATTCAAATGATCTTCACTATGCGTTTTCTGTATTGAAGAAATTTCTTCAGTTCTACACATGTTTCTTCAATTTGACTAAAAGAAATTATTTAAATTAACGAAATTTATTCAATTCTACATGCCTTTAGTAAATTTGAAGAAATTTCGACAATTTGAAGAATTTTATTCAATTTGACTAAAATAAATTAGTTAATATTAACGAAGTTTCTTCAATTCTACATGTTGTTAGTAAATATTTAGTCAAAATGAAGAATATTATTCAATTTGACTAAAATAAAATTGTTAATTTTAACAAAATTTCTTCAATTTTACATGTCTTTAGTAAAATTTACTAAATTTTTTAATAATATTGAAGAATTTTTATTTATTTTTACTACATTTTATTTAATTTTAGTAATTGTAAATTTGTTTATTTATTAATATATTTTACAAAATTTTTTAAATATCGTTCATATACATATATATACAGTCAATAATTTCTAGTAAAAACTAATAAATAATACAATTATAAGAAATATATATTTTTATATTTTTTACATATTATCAAAAACTGTAATTGGATGTAAAGACGTTCAAACTTATTTTGAAGAATTTTCTTCAATTCTACATGTCTTTAGTAAATTTGAAGAAATTTTTTTCAATTTGAATAAAATAAATTATTTAGTTTCTTAAAATGTGTATGCTTTTAGTCGATTTACAAATTTTTAGTCAAGTTGAAGAATTTTGTTCAAATTGACTAAAAAATATTAGTCAATTTGAAAATTTGCGAAAAATATTAGTTAATTTAACAGATAATTTATTCAAATTAACCTCTTTTTGGGGTGTTAAATTGAATAAAATTGTGTGTTGTTTTTCTTACTGCCAATTGTTTAATTTAACAGATTTTTCGTCAATTTTTTAACGAAATTTTATTCAAATCAACATATTTTACAAAAAAATATTTTTGACAAATATTGTTTAGTAGATTTGAAGAAAATTTGTTAATTTGAAGAAAAATTCTATTAATATGAAGAAAAAATCTGTTAATTTAAATATATATTTTATTTCGTTAAAATTCTACGAAAAATTTTCGTCAATATTACCTACGAGATTTGGTTTATGTTTATTTTCAGTACTCTCCACCAGACTAGTATTCTCATAGGTAAAATTGTTGACCTCTTAGTGTGGAAGGTTTAGTTAAAAGAAACAATTTGACTTTGGTTAAATTTAGTATTATTTTAGCGGAATGATTTAATGAATAAATAAATAATAAATAGAAACTTTTAAACATGATATGTTTGTCATAGCAATATTCACTAAATTTTTTCTCTGCGTGCTGCTTGCTACCTCCTTCATATTAAAATTATATTTTATATGTTAATATAAACATAAACGCTTATAACTGCTATAAATACTGTTACCACTTTAATAATTACAGTTAGGGACAAAACTATTTGTACACCTCATATATTTCGTATACCTTCAATAGTTTATAAAGAATTTAAAATTGTCGTATGCAGTATTATTTTTAATATATCGATCGGACCAAATTTCTCGTTTCATCTGGAGATATTTCCTTCCAGGCTTCCTCCAAAGCAATTTTAAGTTAATCCCTGCTTCGGACGTGCTTTGTAGCGACTTTACGTTTCAAAATATCCCAACAGTGCTCGATGGGGTTTAAGTCAGGTGATTGGGGAGGAGAATTAAGTTGTCTTAGTGCATGGTAAAGCAACCACTCCTTCACTGAACGCGCTGTATGTTTTGGGTCATTGTCCTGTTGGAATATCCAACTTTGGCCAAGACCCAAACCATCTACGGAATCCTTCAAATTGTCTTCCAATATACGTTTATATTGATGCTGGTCCATTACACCATCTATAAATACCATTCGCCCTACCCCACTGGCTGCTATTGCTACCCATACCATAACACTTGCCCCACCATGTTTCACTGTTGGGGTCAAATTGTTAACATCTAACGCTGTATTTTTTTTGCGCCACACTTTTCCCCTGCTATCATTTCCGAAAAGATTGACTTTGGTTTCATCAGTAAACAAAACCCTATTCCAAAATTCTTCGTCCTTATCAATGTATCGTTTGGCAAACTCTAAACGCAAATGCTGGTTTTTTTTACTAATCAGCGGTTTCTTGCGGGGAATTCTACTTGCATATCCCGCAGAATGTAAGATCCTCCCTACTGTTTTTGGATGAACAATTGTTCCGGTAGTATTTGCGATTTGTTCCGCTAATTTTGCCCGAGTTACTCTTGGATTTCTTGCCACTTCTTTTATCACCAAGTTCGCTTCCCGTCTGGAAACCTTTTTTGGCCGTCCAGTTCTTGGCACATTTTCAACAGATCCGCTGTTTTTATACTTGTTTACAATGTATTGTACTGTGGAATGTTGCAAATTTACTAAATTACTTATATGTCGGAGAGATTGTCCTTTTTTATGTTCATCAATAATTAAATTTTTAATATCCAAACTCAACTCTTTTCGCTTTCCCATTTTTGATGTGCTTATTATTCAAAACGTTAAAACCAACTTCTTATTTTGTAAAATAAAACTCGATTAATGAAGAAAATATAACGGTATTTAAAAAAAATCATCATACAAGAGTCCAACGTACAAATAATTATACAAAGTACTGATTTACAAATACTTTTGTCCCAAAGATTTTTACTTAAATTGTACTTTTTTTTAACAATGTGTTATATATTAATTTATTTTTTATCAAATAATTCAATAAAAATGGACCTGAATTAAAACTATATATAATAATTTTTTATGCTTTATAAATTATTGAAGATATACGAAATGCATGGGGTGTACAAATAGTTTTGTCCCTAACTGTATATCATTTGCAAGTACACATTTCTCAAGCGATATATTTTTTGTTAAAATCAAATTTATACTTTAAGCATAAAAGGAGTCATACAACGTCACCTTACCTTTTTATATTTTATAGATGTCTTTTCTGAAATTTACTTAAACTAAATTAATTTAATAAACTTAAAAAATTTAATTTAATAATTTTAACTTGACTTATTTATTAATTAAAATATCCCAATGCTGACAAATATAGATAAGTGTAATGGAATATTAATTAAATATTTGTTTATGAAAGTCCTAGTCTTATAAAACTAAAAGTTTTAGTCTAAAATTACTAAATCCATCTATTATTCTTTCCCATTTCAGTATTGCCTGTATCCAGGATGAGCTCGGTCACCTAGGTCTTGGTGGTCCCACAGATCTACCCTACAAACCCGAAATCACACATCAGCATCAACACCAGCCTCATACAAATGTTGTAGTCGATTGCAGTGATAGTAGTGCTGAAAATACCTGCCAACACAGATGGCCACCCAATAGTGGTACATTTGGGCATCCCGACAAACCTATTGGTTGGATGTATGGTCTACTCGGTTGTATGAAACCAGTGCTATCATTCATAGGTAAAGCGGGTGTAATTGAAATAAAAAATCAAAAAGCCGAAGATTGGGAAATACCCTTTGAGCAAATAACCGATTTGGAATGGTTAGGCAGTGGAGCGCAGGGCGCAGTGTTCAGTGGTAAATTGAAAAATGAAATAGTGGCAGTTAAGAAGGTGAAAGATGTCAAAGAGACAGATATCAAGCATTTAAGAAAGTTGGATCATGAGAATATAATAAAATTTAAGTGAGTATTAATTGCTAGAAAAAAGTATAAATTTTTTTATTAATATTACTTTTGTTTTTAAATCTTTGCAGAGGTGTTTGCACCCAATCGCCAGTATTTTGTATTATTATGGAATTTTGCCCTTATGGTCCTTTACAAAATATACTCAAGGAAGAAGAAGTCATGTTGCCGTCCCGCCTAGTTTCCTGGTCGAAACAAATTGCTTTGGGTATGCAATATCTTCACTCACACAAAATTATACATCGAGATTTAAAGAGCCCTAAGTAATAGAATTTTTTTCTTTATTCCTAAAACAATTTTAATTTATTATTTTTCTTTTTTTTTTTTTTTTTTTTTTTTTTTTTGAACAGTATTCTTATAAGTACAAATGAAATTGTTAAAATAAGTGACTTTGGCACCAGCCGTGAATGGAATGAGATTAGCACAAAAATGAGTTTTGCCGGCACTGTAGCCTGGATGGCACCCGAGGTTATACGAAATGAGCCCTGTTCGGAAAAAGTAGACATTTGGTCTTATGGCGTAGTACTTTGGGAAATGTTAACCTGTGAAATACCCTACAAAGATGTTGATTCATCGGCCATTATTTGGGGTGTGGGTAATAATTCTTTAAAATTACCCATTCCCTCCAGTTGCCCCGATGGCTTTAAGCTATTGGTTAAATTATGTTGGAATACCAAACCCCGTAACCGTCCTTCGTTTAGACAAATTTTATCGCATTTAGAAATTGCCGGTCCCGAACTTTTGCGTAAAACTGAAAAACAATATTTCGAAACGCAACGGTCATGGAAGGAAGAAGTAAGATCTCACATGAAAGAGATGACCCAAAATGGTACCAGTATTCATAAGTTTGAACAGGATTTAATACGAAGACGTACAGCTGAATGGCGTCATGCTCAGGATATACGTATGGTGTATGAGGATAAATTGGAGAAAACGAATCGTTTGTATTTGGAACTAAGCGAATGTATGTCACAATTGCAGGAGAAGGAAAAAGAGATTGCAGAGTAAGTAAAATAAATAAATAAATAAATAAATAAATAAATAAATAAATAAATAAATAAATAAATAAATAAATAAATAAATAAATAAATAAATAAATAAATAAATAAATAAATAAATAAATAAATAAATAAATAAATAAATAAATAAATAAATAAATAAATAAATAAATAAATAAATAAATAAATAAATAAATAAATAAATAAATAAATAAATAAATAAATAAATAAATAAATAAATAAATAAATAAATAAATAAATAAATAAATAAATAAATAAATAAATAAATAAATAAATAAAAAAATAAATAAATAAATAAATAAATAAATAAATAAATAAATTAATAATATAAATAATAATAGAAGATCATAAGAGAGCATTGAAAATAACGGAAGAGTTGTTAGAAGAAAGAGAACATTTTTAAAGTAATAAAGAGTCAATTAGTTAAATTAGAAAAAAAAGACGTTCTAAAAACTCTTTCCTTACTACAATTCTGAGATAATTAATTGCATTTAAAAGAATACAAATTAATTTATTATTTTCTTTATTTAATTCTTAGACGAGAAAAAAAATTGCCTGGCTATAAACCTTCAAGACGTTTTGGCACTACTTTACGTAAAATGCAGTATTATAGACGAAGACTCAATGGCCCACCCATGATGATAGCAGCTTCAACATCAACACATCAGCAGCATCAACAAACACAACAACAATCATCAGCCACACCTGATCCAGAAACAACACCAGAGGTAATTTTTTTAATTTAATATTTTATTTAAATAAACCTTAAACTAATCTCAATATAATGAATTTTAGAGTCCCGTCAAATGTACACTCTATGCTCAATTAGATAGTTCATCGTCTCAACCCAAATCCTATTGTGTGACGTCACAAAAAGCTAAAAAATCTAGACATCGAAGAGTGGGTTCTGGCACCTTTGCAGCCGCTCCCAAATATAGTCCCTGTCGGGATAGACGTTATCAAAGTGAACCAGAAAATCGTAAAGTTAAATTGGTCGATACTGAAACACAAACTGATGCCATGGATGTTAGTGAAACAGATATAAGTCCTTCGGCTTGTTGTCCATCACGTGATATATCAATGGTATTGGAACATCACTGCCCACAACAACTACAACAACATGCCATGATACAAGCCATTGATGGTACTTTAACAACAACGCAGACAGTCCAACGAATTACTAGACAACAAATGGCAGAACCCCAAACAGCAAATGTACAACAATTAATGGAACAACGACTGCAAAATCAAATGCAATATAGTACATCGCCCATGACCATAACACCCACAAGTCCCAATGGTAATTCATTAACCACCAGCGATTTAACATTTCAAGATGCCTGCTCTAGTCCGGATCAGCTGTTGGACGATGTTATGAATAGTAATGAACGTCTCGATATAACCGATTGTTGTAGTGATAATGAAAATCTCGAACGGCTGGGCCGTAAAGTTATAGAACTCATTAATGAAAATCGTTTGTCTATGCAATCGACTACCATTACAACTAATAATAGCAATAGTAATAGCATCATTACCAGCGCCACCACAACCATTAACAATACAAACATCACCAGCACCACCGCCACGAACAATCAGAATAGTTCAACTAATACGGTTTTACAACAAAATCCGATTAGTCCAGAAAATGGCAATTCCGAAGGTCTAATGTGTCGTGATACCACAGATGAGGTGGTGGAATTACGTACACCTCGTTTGTCGCGTTGTTCTAGTCTACACCGCAGCTCATTACGCCAGCAAGTAGTGGTTAGTGGTGGTGGCAGTGATTTGGTGGGTAATGTTTTGAATGCCAATGGTGTGGAATCAAATGAAGATATATGCGAGGATAGTTGGTCCGATGAGGAAGGTGAGGATACGGATTACAATTATAGTTTAAGAAGAAGAAGGTAGGTTAAAAATTAAAAATGTAATATTATAATATTGGGAATTTTATTTTCTTATAAAAATTTGTTCTTCCAGCATTGGTCGCCTGCCCATAGGCCGAGGCATGAGAGCTCGTCGTTGCTATAAAACGCCCATTACCCAAAAAGTCTCAATACAAAAACGCAATGCCATTATTATATCCGATGAAGAAAATACTTCCGAATATAGTCATTCACCCTCCAGTCAACATTCAACACTCGAAAGTAATCCCGATATGCCAGAAGCCTTACAAAAAATGAAATTAGCAGCTAATACAAATGTAACAGGCAATCATCACCATCATCATCATCACACCAGCTCTAAATTATCAACAACCACAACTACCACATCCTCTACAACAGATTCAGAATCTTCTGAATCAAGTGAACCAGAATCAGGAGATGATGAAGATAATTCATATGATTTGCCAACTGTTTCAACCTCTACCACAACTGCAACAACGGCCACTACCGTACAACAACAAAGGCAGCCTTCATTTAATAAAAAGAAATCATCATCACATAACCATCATATAGTAAGAGATTCTAATAATGCTTCCTTTAAACAAAAACAACATTTAGTAACAACAACAACTACAGCGAAAAATCGTCATAGTAAAAACGATATTATTTCAATACCCACTTACGATAAAGATGGGGCTATAAATATGGTTTAGTTTTAAAATTCAAAAAATCTTTGAAATTTGAAAATAACAATTTTAGAGAGAGCTAAACTCTAAAATTTTTGGAAAAATTACACATTTTTTTGCCATGATGTTTGTTTTACAAACACACATAAAAAAAAATAACACACTTACAAAACAAAATACAAATTACTTAAGTATATTATATTGATATACTCAAAACAAAAAAAATTATAAAAAAAAAATACAAATACCACAAAAACAAATATTTAGTAAATTAATTTATTTAATTAATTAATTAATGTTATTATATTATATTCTATATGTTATCTACTTTATAATTATGCACTCACATCATAAGTAACAAAAAAAAAGTTATATAAATTTTAAGTGTAACACAAGAAATAAGTTGACACTAATTCTCTTTATAACAAAACTTAAAACCTGTTATTTATATGTAGAGAAAGTAACAGGAGTTATGTTTGTTTTTAAAAGTTAACTTAACCCCTGTTACTTATATGTAAATAAAGTAACAGGAGTTAAATTTATTTTTGGTAGAGAAAAGGTGTCTGCTTTATAAAGTGTATTGGATTAAAGATTTAGTTGAAGTTATAAAAAATTTAATGACAAATGAACTAAAATCATTCCATAAATGCATTCCCAGAACTTAAAATAAAATTTTAAAGACTTAAAATAAAATCATAGTTAGATTTTATAATATTTAAACATTTCTCTAATCAAGTCTAATTTTAATTTAATAAATTGCTATACAATTGAAGTTATATTTTATTCTTTATAAAGACTTTAGTTTGATGACAAATTTGACTTTTATAAAGTCCCTCAATTGAAGCTAAATTTTAAGGACTTTTATTTGATGTCAAATTTGGCCTTTATAAACTTTAAAATATTCCCATTTGTAATGGTTTTGCCCACATCTTTTAAAATTTCTAGTTTTTTTTTTATTGTAAATGAATTAATGTCATTTTTTGAAACCCCTATATAAAAACGTAGTTGGATTTAATTAATTAATTTAATTGCTACACAAATGAGGGTTTATTTATTTCCCTTTTTAGGACTTTAGTTTTTTTGATAAATTGAAGTTAAATTAAAACCTTTTAAAGACTTTTGTTTGATGATAAAATTAAACTTTAAAAGTGTCCTATTTATAAAGATTTTGTTTATGAATTTTTAAGTTTAAAAGTTTGTTTATTAAATTAAAATACATTCCCAGGACTTAAATGATTTTAAAAGGCCATTATAAAAAATTTAAAGGATGGTCTAAACAAAACGCACGATGTTAATTGTAAATAAAACAAAAATGTTTTCAGAGAATTAGGTATCTTAATATTTTGTATTATAATAGAAGGATCTAAGAAAATTCTAAGTGAAGCAAAATATCAGCAAGTGACATCATCCTGTTGGAACCAAATATCGTCCAGGTCTATATCCTCAATTTCTAATCACAAGAAGTCCGTTATCATCTCACGATAGCGAACATCATTCACGGTAGCTGCTTGGCCGACCTCATTTTCGAAGATGTACGGCCCGATGAAGCCGCCAAACCATAAACCGCACCAAAAAATCACTCTTTGAGGATGCTTTTCAACAATCACTCGTGGATTCTCATTTGCCCAAATGAGGCAATTGTGGACACATTTTTTCGATTATGCTGATCAAAAAAATCACGAAGTTCACGAAATGCATTTTTCGATTCACATCAATTGTGTGAAATAGTGAAACAAAGAAATGTCAAATTAAGTTGGACAAAAAACTTGGCGTTAAGAAGCGACTCACAATTTACATTGTGCATTATGGTTGGACCACCCTTAGATTGACTTTTATAAAATGTATAGTTTTAAATTAATAACTTCTCATAATAGAAGCTTTAATTGTTCCAGAATATATTCTTTTCCTTATAAAGACTTTAGTTTAACATTAAATTTGGACTTTATAAAGCTCCTCAATTTTGGACTTTACAAAAGTTCTTATAAAAACTCACCACTAAAGCAAATGCTGGACTTTATAAACTTTTTTTAAATATCGGCGATTGGAGATTTGTAAGATCCAAGATATATTTGTACTTAAATTTTATTAAATCAGTTAAATTAATTTCGAACCTTAAAGAAATAATAAGAATAAATCAAAGTTTCCCCACAATTTATAAAGACCCTCAATTAAAGTAAAATTTTGAGTTTGTAAATTTAGGGATTAAAGCGGAATTTTCACAATTGAAACTATATTTTTATCTTATAAAGATTATCGTTTAACGAAAAATTTGGACTTCATGAAACTCCCCTATTTAAGGTTTTTATAAAGACCAACGAAGGAATAATAAATTAGTTTTTTAACAGTCCTACAAGTGAATAAAAAATTGGACTTATAAACTCTTACCATTAAAGTAAAAATTTGACTTTTTAAAGGTTTTTGATTGACATAAAATTAAAAGAAAAATTGACATAAAATTGGATTTTATTAAAGTCCCACTTTTTAACCCTTTGGCAATAAATGTGTACATAACACATAACATGATCAAAAATTTAATTTTACAAAGTCCTACAATTGGAGTAAAAATTTTACCTTTTAAAGGTTTTTGTTTGACATCAAATTTGGACTCTATAAAAACTTTTGATTGAAGCAAAATTTGGATTGAAACTTAAATTATAAATTAAACTTAAGTTATACTTTATAATAGTTTCACTAGTAAAGACAATTTTTAACTTTACAAAAGTCTGTACAAAGAGCACTTTATAAAGTCTTACAAATGAAGTTAAAATTTGACTTTTTAAAAGGCTTTGGTTTGATATCAAATTTGGACTCTATAAAAGCTTATGATTGAAGCAAAATTTATATTAAAAAAGATCCACGATTGAAGTTGAAATTAGACTTTAAATATATTCGACTTTTAAAGAATTTGGCAATAAATTTTACTTTACAAAAGTCTTTATAAAGATTCACACCAACGGAGCAATTGTTGGACTCTAGATTTTTTTTTTTTTTTTTTTTTGGAAATATTTACGACTGAAACAAAATTTTAACTCATTAAAACCCGTAATGAAATCTGAATCTATACTTTATAAACCTTCACGATTTAAGTATATTTAGGACTTTACGAAGTCTAACGAATGAGACAAAATTGTATCATTTAAGGTTCCTTAATTGAAAATTATACTTTATAAAGTTTTACAATTAAAAGTTTATAAAGACCAAATTTTGACTTCATAAAGACTTATAATTTAAAGATATTTTGGACTTTGTAGGACTTATAATTGAAGCTGAGATAAAACTTTATAAAGTGCCCAAATTAATGCTAAATTTGGATCACATAAAGACCATAAACTAGAACAAAATTTAAATTTTATAAAATCTTATAATTGAAATTAAATTTCAAATTTATAAAATCCCTTTGCAGTCGAACTTTAATTCAATTGAGGCTTCATAAAGACTCACAATTAAAAGTTATTTGGGACTTTGTTAAAGCCCCAATGGAAGCTGAAATAAGACTTCATAAAGTCCTGCAATTTAAGCTCAATATTTAATTAGTATAAAACAAATATTGGACTTTATCTAGATACATTTTGACTTTATAAATTTTTCGTTTGAGGTTAAATGTTGGTTTTCATAAAACCCTGAGATTTAAGCCAAATTTGGCTTTAAAAAACCTATGATTGCAAATTTTCGCTTTATAAGGTTAAAAGTATTAAACTAAATTTTGTTGGAGCAACATTTTTACATTATTAATTTATATCTTGGACTTTTGAAATCCCTGTGATTTAAACAAAATTTGACCTAATAAAAACCTGCGATTGCGAGTTGAAGCACATTTTTCACATTATAAGAGTCCTTGAATAAAGCTAAATTTGGACTTTACAAACACCCACTATTGAAAATAAGTTAAATCAAATATTTGGCTTAATAAAAACTCCCAATTGGTTTAAATTTGAACTGTTTAAAATAATTTGTTTAACACTTACTTTAGGCTTTAGAAGAACCTACAATTACGGCAGTTTTCGTCTTTATATAGACCTACTTTTAAAGCTTAATTAAGGCTTAACAAAAATCCCTAATTAAAAACAAATTTTTACATCATAGATTCATTAATGTGATGCTAAGTTCCGACTTTAAAAGGAACTGAGATTGAAGATAAAATAACTTTCGCTTTATGGTTAATTTGTTCTTTACAGATTCCTGGATGGAGCTAAATTTTTCACATTATAAAGACTTTTATTTGAGTTAAAATTAAAGCTAAACTTTTAACAAATTTTCTCCCCTGACCATTTTTTTAAAGAGGCTAAATTAAATTCCTTAATATTTCAACAAAAAACATTCCCTAATATAAATTTTAATATAATTCAATAACTTATCTTCCACCAACTAAATCTCTTCCTTCCTTTACACTTTATTACACTGACAAAAATAATTTGTAACTTTAAAAATTTATTATTACTCTTATACATACAATGTAATGTAGTCTGTCTTTATTTGTGTAAGTTAAATACACATTTCTTAATGTCATTATTATTACTATATGATGAAGAAATAATACAAAAAAAAAAAAAAATTAAAACACAAAATTTATAATAAATTAAGTTCAAAAAATTATTAAAAAAAATATATTATAGATCTTAAATTTATATATAAAAAAATGAATAAGTTTAGGAACTACACCTTTAAACAATTTGCAGTTTTAATAAATTTCTTTAAGAAATATTCTGTGATTTTTAAAAAATTTTTTAATATTTAAAAAAAACGAGTGCAGTTATTTCATATTTTCAAAATATATATATTTTTTGATAGGGTGTAGTTCGTTTATTAGTAAAAACAAACAAAAAATTAATAATAAAATACAAAAGAAATTGTTTATTTAATGTATGATTCTCTAAATGTACTCAATTTAAAATTTTAAGAAATTTTGTTTGGTTTTTTTATTATTTAATTAACATAATTTTATCAGATAAATAATAAATCTATGCAACAACATACGTCCTATAGAAAAAATAACAGATAAAGTAAAATATAATAAATTAAAATAATTTTAAAAGACAAAAAATATTTAAAGAGAATTGAAATAATTGAATTGAAAATAAATTAAAAAATTAAATTAATTTAAATAATTATAAATCACGTAGCTAAATTTGGATTTTATAAAGATTCGAGAATTAAAATTAATGAGAATTAAAAAAAATTGGAGCAAACAATCAAGCAAAATTTTGACTGTGTAGAGACCTATAAATGAAATTGAGTTAAGATTTTATAAACCCCTACCAATGAAGTCAGATTTGGTCTTTAAAAAAATATATTTACTATAGATTTTACAAATCCCAAACATTTTAACAAAATGAAGTACAATCATAAAGGCTCAGATATGAGGTTTAAAAAGGTCCATAATTGAAACTAAATTTAGAGTTTATAAACGCTCAATATTAAGACCATTTAAATTCTATAAAAGTCTATAATTGAAGCCAAATTTACGCTGTAAAATTTACGTATAATTGACTTTGGAGCAAAACTTGGATTTTATAAAAACTCGTGATTAAAAACAGATTTGATTTTTATAAAAATCTAATTTTGACTTTATAACAATCCATAATTAAAACTAACTTTAGACTTTCTAAAAGCCGACGATGAAAGCCAGATTTATATTGTATAAAGAGCCACAATTGCAGTCTGATTTGAGCTTCAAAACAGACCTGAAACTGACTTTATAAACCCAAAAAAATTAGAGCAAAATTGGGACTTTATAAAGCCTACAAATAAAACCAGATTTGGTATTTTAAAGAACCCACAATCAAAGCTACATTTTACTTTATAATAAATTAAGTTTAGACTTTATAAAAGCCGACAATGAAGGACTGATTTAAATTTTAAATTTAAGCTTTATAAGCCCCACAAATTTAAGCAAAATTTTTTCTTTATAAAAGCCCCCAATTAAAACCAAATTTGGTTTTTAGAAAGACAACAAATTAATTTTTTTCTATATAAAAATCCGAAATTTAAGCTAAGTTTAAACTTTATAAAGGTCCAAGATTAAAACCAGATTTAAGTTTTATAAAGAGCCACAATTGAAGCCAGTTTTGGAATTCAAAAAAGACCTATAATTGTTTTTATAACCCCTAAAATTTGCATTAAAATTTAGAGTTTTTAAAGGCTCTCAATTAAAACAAGATTTGGTTTTTATAAAGACTCAAAATTTAAGCTAAATTTTACTTTATAAAAATCCTAAATTAAAGCTAAGTTTAAGCTTTATAAAGGTCCGAGATTAAAATCAGATTTAAGTAAAAAGCCAGTTTTGGAATTTAAAAAAAACTATAATTGACTTTATAATCCCTAAAAATTTAATTAAAACAAAATTTGGTTTTTTTAAAGACCAAAAATTTAAGCTGAATTTGTCTTATAAAAATCCACAACTGAAGAGAAATTTGACTTTATTATGATCCATAATTGCAGTTAAGTTTAGACATCATAAAGGCTCACTATTAATGACAGATTAAGATTTTAAAAAAGGCTTTAAAAATACCTTACAAACACAAAACATTTAAGCAAAATTTGGACTTTTTAAAAGGCCCTCAATTGAAACCAAATTAAGTTTCTATAAAGTCCATAACTAAGGAAACAAATTTACTTTATAAAAACCCTAAATTAAGGAAAACATTTTACTTTATAAAAACCCAAAGTAGAAGCTAAGTTTAGGTTTACGATTAAAACCAGATTTAAGTTTTATGAAGAGCCACAATTGAAGCCAGTTTTGAAATTAAAAAAAGACCTATAATTGACTTTATAAACCCCAAAAATAGCATAAAAATTTGTACTTTTAAAGGCTCCCGATTAAATCAAAATTAGGATTTTATAAAAACCCAAAATTTAAGTTAATTTAACTTTATACAAATTCAAAATTAAATTAAAATTTGACTTTGTAAAAAGTCAAATTGAAGTTAAGTTTAGACTTTATACAGGTTTAGAAATAAAGCCTGTTTAAATTTTATAAAAAAGCTTAATTTGAACTCTTGCAACTGAAAATATATTCAAACTTGATAAATTCTTATAATTGAAAAAGATGTGGTCTTTATATTAAATCTAAACTTGGGCTATATAAAAATCTAAGCTTGACATCTAACTTAGACTATTTTATATTTTACTGATTTAAATTCATTTTTAATTCTCTTTAAATATTTTTCATCTTTAACGAATGTATGTAACACTAAACAAAAATTTATTTGCAGCAAATAAACAAAAGAAATCTATAAATAAAATATAAAAAAAGTTAAAGTAAACTTTAAGTTAAAATAAACTTTAAGTTAAACTCCAATAAGTCTGTGGTCTTGTTCATCTATATTTTGCTACCTTAATAGTTTTTAAAAAATTAATTTTAATTTAAGTATAAAAAAATTTCTTTAACTATTATTTTCTCCTCTCCCCCAAAACCTTAAATATTTTGCCTAAAAAAATTGTATATTTTATTTATTAGTTTTATTAATAAAACACAAATAACTATAAATATTATTATTGTAATTATTATTATTTGTGATTATAAATGTTATTTTTGTGTATATTTTAAATAAAGTTTTAAATGTAAATTTTATTATAAATAATAAAACATAATAATAATTTTGTTGCTGGGATCAAAACTACAAAAGTAAAACTAAAATTTTATTATAATTTTCCTTGAATTTTTCTGTTAATTTGCACAAAAATTCTTGCTTCAGTGCCTTAATGCAAAAAAAATAAATAAAATAAAAAAAATTATTGTGCTGCATTAAATACAAATTTTTGACAAAAAAAAAGAAATTAAAATTAAATATAAAATAGAAATAAAAAAACAAATAATTACTTAATAATTATAAAAAAAACGAGCAACAAAATATATTACTTTATATTTAGAAAGTAATAAAAATACATGTAATAATTACAAATTAAAAATATTTTAAGCCAATATATATACTTATTATATTTTAGCTTATACACTGAAAAAAAGAAAATAAAAAAACAATTATAAACAAAAACAAAAAGCATATATTAGAATTAATAATAAAATAAAATACAAAACAAAAGAAAAATTGAAAATCGTATAAAAAATTACAAAAAAAAAACAGAATAAGGCATATTCCACGTATATTAATTATAAAATATACATAAATAAATAAATCTTAAAAAAAACAGAAAATATTTTTTAACAGTGTATTTAATTTTAAACAAAGAATAAATTCAAGGTAAATATCAAAGATATCATTAAAAATTAATTCATATTCCTTTTTCTTCCTTTAAATACAAACTCAGAATTTCGTTAAGAAAAATTGCCTAGTGTGAACGTATGGTTATTTATTATATGACATTCTTCCGCCATTTTTTTCTTTTTAATTAATTTGACTTTATTGAAACCTTTTTAAAATAATTAATTAATAATAATTGATGAATTCAAAACAAAATAATTTTTTTGCCTCGAATCTAAAAACAAATCTTAAAGAAATATACAGATAAAAGATAATACACATTTACATGCCTATTCATAGAAAAAGTCTTAAAAAAGTCACAATTTTATTAAGACTAAAAATTATGTTTACACTTGTGACTCGGTCATAACTTCATATTCTGTTAACATAGTCACTAGGGATCCCAATTTCCCGGAAACATTGTTCCAGATATTTGTATAACTTTCAGTTTAAAAAAAAAATAAAAAAAGTATCCAATCCAAGTTCATGTCAAAACATCTTTTTTAAATGGCACATTTTGGTAAATAAAATTGGTAAGAATTATTAAATAGCCCCCACACAAATGTTCTCACGAAATGAATTTTTAAAAGCTAAAAATCTCTCTGAAAGAACAAAATGTCTTTCTCCAAGAATTTATTTATATTTTTTCTAACATTCTTCAAATAACTAAAGTTTTAAACCTATTTCTGGAACAAATTTCTAAAGTTTTTTTTGTCAAAATATATAAGGTTTGAGATTTTTCACTGGTAGAGAACTGAATATATGTTAAAAAATTTGTAAATATTTTAACAAGCTTAATAAGGAGTATCTTGTGGGAGGTTTTACTACATCGAAGTCATCAAAAAATACACACAAAGTACATTTAAGATTAGTCAGTAGAGAAGATGATCAGCATAACAAAATATTTAAAACTTTTAATTATCAAAAACTATTTGTAAAAAATTATCAACTTTCCAGTGGAAAAAAATATTTTTAGTTACATTTAAATATTGGTTAGAATGTTATAGAAAACGCAAATAAGGAAATCGAATAAGTAATTGTTAGAGTTAGAAAAGCGGGATTTCTTAATGAAAAGCGGGAAAAATATTTTAGGCGGGATCGAAGTTTAAAAAGCGGGATAATCCCGCCAAAAGCGGGATTTCTGGTCACGTTATCTATACTACTAACAACTTATAACGAATAGGTACATATTTAAAATGTCTAAAATTAATCAGTTTTCACTAGCTATTTTTTAGTGCTAACATTTTATTAAGATGTTTAATTGAATAAATGCCATAAAGTCATCCCAAATACACCGTTTTATATAGTGTACACAAAACATACTAATGGAATTGCCGTTAAGATTTAATTCCTAGCTGAATTTTAAGTTTAATTTTGTTTAAAATGACTAAAATGTATAAATTTTTGCTAAAATTCAAGTAGTCTTCTTCCATTTAAGTGCTTTTAAAATTCCCGGGAATCCCGGACAAAATTCCCGGGAAGGCGGGACATAAAAAATTTTTAATTTCCCGGGAATCCCGGGACGGGAAATCCCGGGATGCATTCCCTAATAGTCACAAAACATACTTAACATTTAAAAATTTGACTTTTCTTGTCAATTGAAAATAAAAATTTAAAATAAAATATTTTGTTAAAAATTTCAAATGTTTAGAGAAGAATGAATAATTTGTAACAAAATACTGAAAAATTCGATGAAAATCTACAGGAAATGTGAGTAAGAGTTTGATATATACATACTTTATCGCTCTTTGGCCCTCAAATATTTCAAATCCCCACAAAAAATTTTACGAGTACTCGGAATTGTAATCGATTTTGTATAGCATTCTTTGTGTTGCTTACAATTCTGCTTACATGTAAATAAAAATTTTGTATGGATTTTAATTTTTTTTTTTAATTTGTATTTTAACTTACATTCTAGTATACGTAGAAATATGAGAACAGAGTAATAAAATTCAAATTTTCTGTATGTAATATACTTATGTCAAAAATAAATAATTATTTTAAAAAATATAATACGTGTGTTGAAGCTGAGCTGCTGAACAAAAATTAATTTGGTAAGAAGACTTTTAAAATTACAATATGAGGGGATGTAGTAATAGGCAATTACGACGATTAAAGGCGTTTGAAATTAAACGTATGAAGATGACTCGACTAAAGCAAGCTAATCTTTCCAAAAGGCGAGCTTCTACAAAAACTGCGCACGAGCATGGATACTTTCCATCAAATATGGAAAGTAGCTCAAGTGATGTAATGTTAAATTTCGAAGGTAATTGCGTTAGCTTTGCGGAGAAAATAAAGATGTGGTATTTACAATATAGACCTAAGCAAGATGCTTTCAACAGCTTGATGAAAGTTCTGAAGTCTGAAAACATGGATGTTCCTCTTTCTTTGTATACACTTTTTGGTAGAAAAGCAATAAATAATGAAATAAAATATATGGAACCTGGAAAGTATATGCATTTAGGTCTGATTAAACATTTGAGAAGTTTTGAGGGTTTTATAGATGACCAACAAGAATTAATTTGTGATATCGGTATTGATGGTCTGCCTCTTTTTAAGAGTTCGACGACTTCATTGTGGCCCATTTTAGGCCACATAATTAATGTACCCAACTCAAGTGTTTTTCTGATTGGTGTATATCTTGGAAAGCAAAAGCCAAAGAACGTAGATGAATATATGTGTGATTTTGTGGAGGAAGTGAAAGTTTTGGAAAGAGATGGTATATTAATAAATAAAAAAAAACTATATTTTAAGCTGAGAGCATTCATTTGCGATACTCCAGCTCGGGCTTTTGTTTGCGGCACTACCGGTCATACTTCATATCATGGATGCTCCAAATGTGATCAAGTGGGAAAACGAGTCGGAAATACCCTTACGTACAATATTTTCCCAGGTTTAGACATAACAGATGATGATTTTAGAAATAGAGTCTATACGCTGCATCATAAGTTGGAATATCAGCGAAATCCCTTAAAGCTTGAAGAATTAAATATCAACATGATTACACAATTCCCCTTAGACCCGATGCACTTAATTGATTTGGGCGTAGCACGTAAATTATTATATCTTTTAATTAATAATAAATTGCAATTTGATTTAAAAAGAAAAGATAGACAAGAAATATCTAATCGCTTATTAAAACTTCGTGAATATATTCCATCAGAATTCGCTCGTAAACCAAGGAGCTTGGATGAAATAAAATTATGGAAGGCGGTCGAATTTCGTTTTTTTCTATTGTACGCTGGGATTATTGTGCTAAAAGATATACTCACAGAAAACTATTACGTTCATTTTTTGTTCCTTCATTGTGGATATAGAATATTGTTATCAAAAACAAATTACGCTAATAATATACATATAGCTCATGAACTTCTAACTGCCTTTGTTGAAACATTTCCGGATTTATATGGCGAAAAAAATGTTACATATAATATACATAACCTTTTACATGTAACGAAATGTATAAAAGATATGGGATTTTTGCAGGATTTTTCAGCGTATAAATTTGAGAACTTTATGCAAAACATTAAACGCGTAATTCGTAAACCAAACAAAATATTGGAGCAAATCAGTAATAATTTTACACATCAACCTGTTTTAAAGAAAACAACAAACATGCTACTTAAGAAAAATGTTAAAGGAGAAATTCTAGCTGTATACAAAAATAATTTTTGCATTAGAATAACAAATAGAGATCAATATTGTTTTATAAAACAGGGTTTTGCAATTGTATCTAAAAAAAATTGAACAAGATATAGACGGAAATATATTTATAGTTGGAAATCGGCTTAGAACGCTGGAAAATTTTTATAATACACCGATTGAGTCTAAACTATTGGGAATATATATGACTAACATGGATGATTTGTTGGAGGAGGAAAGCTTTGAACTGGAAGATGTCATCTATAAATTTGCCCCATTCCCGTATAACAATAAAATTATACTTATACCAATACTTCATAATGTATAGATTAAATTTTCTTCACATTTATAGGAAAACTTTTTGCTAACCATTCTAATAAAACCAATTTTATCAAAAATGTCTAATTCATATACCATGAATACAGAATTTTGTATTGAAGCAATGGAGACCAATAAAATACCAAATCCATTGTGTACCATAAACTCCAGCAGTAAAACTCCAGTTTTTTCAAAACCATTGTCCATCAACGAACGCTTAGTTAAAGTAGAAGGTACTAAAATTTTAAAAAAATTCGTTTTAACTTTTTATTTAAACCAATTTGTTAAATGCATTTTTTGTTATTTTAAAATTATTCCAGAAAATCAGAAAGAAATAAAACATAATATAGATATAGTTTTAGAAAATCAAGCTAAAATGCTAGCTCTAATTTCCCAATACTCAAAGAAAAACTTAGGCGTAGCTCCAATTTTTCCAATAAAAAGTAATGAAGAAATATCAAAAGCCGATGAATTAATAAAGATTGCTCCTGATAACTATGTAAGTATAAATAAATACTTTTCATTATTTATAATTTTAATAAAATTATATTTATATAGGTTTCAATAATACGCGATATAATATTCCCAGGAGGTTTGAAATTAAATCTACACCGTATATTTGATCTTGAATTCATTGTAGAGTATAATTTAAATGGAGTTAGCTCAAAAAAGTCTCTTATGGAGTACAAGAACTTACTTAATGCAATTTTTGGTTAGTAAAGTCAGATATTTATTTGTATTTAATGTCATATAATAAATTTGTATGTAAATAAATGTTCTATTTTAAAATTCGCTTTATTCTAATTTCAGAAGCCAACAAAAAAGATGGGTATACTTTTAAAGAATTTTGTAAAGATATTAGAGATGCCATAAAATTAACAAAAAATCGTTATTATAAAAGACAGTACGATTTGAAAAGAAAGACTACTGATGATGCTGCGATGAAATTTGATAAAGAAAGCCAATAAATTTGTTTACTATTTAATTAAATTTTAATATTTTAAATTATTAAATAAATTGCACTTTATTTAATAATTTTGAAGCTCTTAAAAGAACTGGAATCTTATTTAACTGATTTTTATAGATACTTCTTAATATACTCGTATATATGCTTGAAAGTGGTTATAGATACTTTTCAGTACACTTGTCTATCGGTTAGAAAGTTTCAATAGATACAATTAAACTTACTGTATGTCAATAAGAAAGTAGGAATAGATACTTTACAACGCACAAGTGTGCTAAAAAGATCTGAAATCTACATACATTATAGCAAACCAAGTATATCGACTTGTGTGTCATTTTAAGGCGGCCATACCCTGTGTAAAGTAAGCTAGGCAGTGTGTATATTTCGAAGTAATTTCGAATACTTGTAAGCTATACATAATCAATACTGTATGTTGGAAATTTTTTGTAGGGATATGTATGCATGCATTGTTTTTTCCACAACAAATTTTCATATTTTTTTATTTTTAATTAAAATGTCTTTATGATAGTCACAAATCTTATGACTGTCTACATATCAGGTCTTAATTTTGAAAATGAAAAATTAATACATTTTTGTTTGTGAATAGAAAATATAATATTATAGTCACAATTTGTGTTTTATGACTATTTTTTAGTCACAATTTTTCTGTGAATAGGCATGTTAATGTAATAAAATAAATAAATTAAATTAAAAATATATGCATTTAAAATCATAATTAAAAATTTCTAAAAAATGAATTAAAGCTCGTTCGGGGAATATGATTTAATTTTTTTCCTCTTCCTCCTACAATTATATATTATATTATACAACATTCTTCTGACACTTTTTTTTTATAGTTAAAGTTTCTATGTAGTAGGTCAATAGAATATCTGGGGTGACCTACATTATTTTCAGATTTTTATTTTGGATTATTTGCAGTTTAAATGAGAGGCTAAAATACACAAGTAGAATAAAGTAAAGGCCCAACCAGTCAACTTTGCAACGCAACACAGAATCATAGTATAATAATAAAGTATACTCGTAAGACCAGCTGTTTTACAATTTTTTCATTGGCAAACCTCGCGGTACTGTCAAATTGTTTTTGTATTCACATGTAAAATATTTTTTGAGTTTTTATCTCTTGCTCTCTTTCGTTCTCTCATTTTTCCGTTCAAAGCATTCTGACATTGTGGGCAGTAGTTTTACACTAACAAAATACAAGCAATTTTTGTTTTTGTAGATGTGCGAGTACTTTATTATTTTACTATGCGCAGAATGAAGAAAGGTAGCGTGAAACATTTTGTACAACTAGTCAACAAAAGTAAACGTATCATATGTTTTTGAACATTCATTGTGTAAACAACTCTGTTTTCGGTTATTTTGTGAACAAAATAAACTACAGGGTTGTTAAAAACTTACGCAGCTACGTAAAAATCTATTTTCTGTAGATTTCTGCGATACGCTACCTAGAATTTTTGTGCCAATAGCTACATACACACATTTGCATAAAGCTGGTTGAAACAGCTGATTGCGATACGATGATTTTTAGTTGAGTGGTTGGGGCTTAAGATGGTGGTTGTAAATTGTGGCTGCCTACGCTGAATTATAATTATAATGGCAGCAACATATTGTACTGACAGTGAACAGCTGATAATTTTTGCTGATACTGTTTCTGACTACGCGCAATTGTAATTTGGGCTTAAATGAAACAGCACTGCAAACTGCTGCTGACCAAATGTAATTAACACCATAACAAACAGTACATTCTAAATAATCAGCTGATTATGGCAGCACACACTGATGCTGACTACGCGCTATTGTAATTTGTGCTTTACTTTTATCTTCCATCTACACTGTACACGGCTGCGCAGGGTTGATATTTAGTCCAAAGCGAGTATATTCATTTAGGTAATAAATGTAGTAGCTGGATTGAAGGCAGTGGCTGTAGAGCTCCTTACCAGCCAAATTGTCTGACAAAAGTGTATTTTGGGCATTCAGATCATCGAAAATAAAATAGTCATTTGAAAATAATGTTAATTTATCCAAATCAGCTTTAAAATTGGTAATATGAACTGGATTATACGCTGAAGTAAGTATAACTGGCCTTCTGTTAATCATAACTTGTACTGAAATACTTTCAGCAAAACTTTTTATTTTTGGTAACAGATATTAAGATTACTTTTAATTGCAATAAGAACTCCTCCGCCATGCGTAGATCGATCCTCTCTATAAATTTTATAACCACCAAGTTGAAATTTGTGGTATGGCTTCAAAAAAGTCTCATTAAAAAGGAGAATATCTATTTTCATTTTATGTAAAATGTATTACAGCTGGGCAGCAGTCTTTCGCCATCTGTGGAATTCAAAACAAAATTTTTCCCTATTCAAAAACCCTAAATTCACAAAAACACTCCATTTAAAATTTGTCAAAATTCTTTTAAAAAACATTAAAAAATATATTAAATGAAAGAAGTTTTAATCAATTTAATATAAAAAAAAATATTAGAAAAAATTTTAATAAATTAAAATAAATTTAAAATATACTCAAAAAACTTCATAAAAAAATACCTAATAATAAATTTTAAAATAAAAACATACTAAATAAAACTCTAAATTCAAGTTTTCTCTATGACCTACAATGAATCCAGATCCCGAATGTAATTGTTGTCCTCCTACAAGCTGTGATCAAACTTGTTTACCTCAATGTTCTTCGGCACCTAATGTAAGGTATGATCCCGAGTTTCGTGTAATATTTTTTGTCTAGCTAAACTTTTATTAAAATACTAATATATTTTAAAGGATTAAAGCTGAACGGGCTCTTAAACCGCAATTAGTATGTAGTATCAAAAATTGTAATATTTTTGGTGGTCATGATAGAAATCCTTTACCAAATAATGAATGTCAAAAGAAACGTAAGTATTTTGAGTGAAAAAAAAATAAATTTGAGTTTTAATTGTAATTAATAGGAATTCACCATTAAATCTAAAAGGTTTAATAATTACTCTGGTTGGTAGATAAATCCTACCTTAAACGTGCTTAACACGAATCTGCTTTCAGTTTTTTGGTATCAGATCTTGATATTTTTTTTCGGGCATGTCTAATATTTCCCCACTTTAGGTGTTCACATTAATTTACATCAATTGACAACTATTTTTCCAAATAATAAGGTGTACGGCAAAGCTATAAGGTCTCTTTTCTTTGCACCGTATAGTAAAAAGTACAATGGGTATTTGATGGTACTGCTAGGTAAAATACTTACTACTTAAAGGTGTTCCTATATACACCGTTTGAAATCATTTATTTGGTAGTAGATATACTTAGACCTGTTTTGGGGACCTCCAAAACAGTGGGGGGAGTGTCTGTTATGCAGTAATCTCAACATTTTCCCATTTTCGATGTTAATTCAATTTTATATAGATCATTTCAGGATTAGTTGTTCATTTCAATCTTACAAAACGATCGTAAAATTAAAAGGGATTGGAAAAGGTGGGCGGTATGAACTCCTAGGAACACTTCCGGAATTATAATATAAAATAATTAACTTCCTAATTACTTCTATAAATCAATAAATAAAAATAATCAAGGAATAAATTGCAATTATAATTTTAACGCATTGGAAATATCACATTTTCAATATTTTTGTCTATGAAAAAAATCAAATGTCAAATAAATGATTCCAAACGGTGTATATACACCAAGAGAAAAAGCAATCACATAAGTGTTGAAAACGATACCATTCTGTGTCAATAGTGAATCTGCACCGTATGTGTTTAAATTCAATTCTTATTGAAAATCGATACCTAATTGGCACCAAGTTGAAAACATTTCGGTATCAAATTGTTAAATTACATTAAGTTTTCTATTAAATTTGTTAACGAAAGGTATTAAAAAGCTGTTACCGTAAATTACCAATGTGACCACAACCGTTGTGGATTTTTAATCGAATTTTTTCCCTTAGTGTAACAGTACCATCAAATACCAATTGTACTTTTTAATACACGGTGCGCACCTTATAACTAAAACTCCAATACAATTTTTAAGAGAAGAAAACATAATTTTTTCCATCCAGGGTAATTTTCAGAGTTTAAAATTACTACTAAAATATTCAAAAAATTGCATCATTTTTCATATTACTTGAAAGCAAATCAAAAAAATATTTCATCAACAAAAATTTTTATTATAAAAATACTAAAAATATACCACAATCAACGAGCGCCATATATGTTTTCACTTGTACATTTACATATTTTTATTGTCAAAATATGTTGAACAAAAATTATACAAAACAAAAAATATGCAACAAGACCAGTACGAACTGAGTAAAATATTTCAGCTTGTGCATTTTTTACTGCGAAGTAAATGTGTACGAATAAACGAAGCTTTGCGAAGCTGACAAGTTGAATATATGTGTACGAAATATGTGAAAAAATATGTTGAAAAAATATGCAAAAAAATATGTTGGAAAAATATTCTTGTGCGTGGACATCATTAGTAATGTATAAACAGAAATAAAATTAATTAGAATTTAAAACAGAAATAAACAAAAACAAAGATGTTTGTTTTTGGGTATTTCTGTATTGGGTATTGTGACATTGAAATAGAATAACTAAATAAATATGAACAATAATTATGAAATAATATGTTTGTTCTTTCCTACACATCTTCAAAAATTATCGCTATTTAACTTAAACCGCTTGCTCGCTGGTTTATACATGGAATTAGAGTAAAAAATTAAAATAATAAAAACATAATTTAGTTACATATGTATGTAAGTACATACAGTGTCTCACTAAAGTATTTGAATTTTTTTAATTAATAATTAAAACGGTTTTATTACGTGATTTAAAAAATTAATTCTAGATTTATTAACTGAATTGTGTTTGTCTATTTGTTAAATTTATAATGCAAAAAACTGCAATCAAAAATATTGCATTGTATCCAAGTTATTACAGAAATAGTATGAAAATTCATCGAATATAACGCACAAAAGTATTTGAATTTTTATCACCTTTGTATTTAAAAATGTCAAACAAAATAAAAATTGGAGAAATTCATGTATTTTTTATTAATAATAGGTCATAGGTATCACAATTAAATGTTTACTAATTTACCAATTTGGAGTAAAATTTTGGGGGGTTTTTGGTCCAATTTTATATTTAATGAACTTAGAAGGTTGATTTAGGAAGAACACGCCTATTTTTCCTCTATAAATGACAAAAACAATATTTTTTTTGTCATTATAGTGAAAAATAGTATAAGGTTTTAGTTCCTTATGAGTTTTTTGTTAAAACCCCATATACGAAGGGTCCAAGTCGATAATTATGAGGCATGGCACCATTAAAAATAGAATGCCTTAAATATCAAGCCCATTTTGGTACCCTACGTATCAAAAATTTATTTCAAAATGTTGGGGAATATCTTCCCGATATATAGCCAATTATAAATTTGAAGGCTAAAATACCTGACTTTATGATATAGCTCCAAAATATACCCCTACATAATTGTATTTGGGTTTATTTTTCTAATTACTTAGCCATATTATTTTTGGATAAATAACTTGCAGTCCAGAAATGTTGGAGCGAAAAATGTTCAACTTTATTTTCATCAACATAAGTAATATTAACAGAATAGTAAACTTTTTCGGGTATTTTTACCTTTTTATAGTTTCCCGTATACCTTGAAAGTCATATAGTTATGTAACTTAAAATATGCCTTTTGTCGCGTTTTATACTATGGCTCCAATTTCTTTGTATTTTTGTAGCCAGTATTCAAATCACCCATTTAATAAAAGCTAATACCTACAGAGACACAATCTGAAAGTTTTGTTAAAATATGTGGACTAATACTTCAGTAAAATAGGCTCAATGTTAAAGATTTTTTAATTTTTAACAACATAATGAAACTATGTACCCCGCTTGGAATGTCAATATTTAGAATTTTTGCAGTAAAAATTATTTTTCGAAGATATGAAAAAGTTCACTTATATTTCCGAATAAAACAAATTAAATTTAAAAATTAAAAAATTCAAATACTTTTGTGAGGTACCTGAAATGACTGCACGTGTTATTTTTCTCAGTTCCTCGGAAACGATTAAACATTTTGTGCTACTTTTTGTAGCATTTGGTAGAAGACAACTCAGGCAAAAAAATCCCATTCATAAAAAATTATTATTTTTTATATACCTAATTTTATAACTAAAAATAACTAATTTTTTTTATTTAAAAATTAAAATTCACTAACTTATGTGAGACACTGTATGTATATATTATAATTTAAGTCGGAGTTATTAGTTAAAATAAATCATTTACTATATTGTGAAATTTGTTTTTGCGAGAAATTAATGAACAAATTTTTTCACAGAAAAAAGCCACTATATTAGTAAATAATTAATTCAATAATTTTTTCTTTTAATTTTCAACTCTATGTTATTAAAAATTTTAAAAAATTAAAAACAGAAATACTATGTTTTCAAAAAAAAAAAAAATAAATAAATAAATAAATAAATAAATAAAAATAAATAAATAAATAAATCATTAAATCAAGTCAAGATGATTGAATGAATTAAAAATTTTATTGAAAAAAGATCTTACTTAAATTGTTTGATTTTATTTTAATTTCAATCTTTATCTTCTACATAAGTATAATTTCCGTAGCAACTTTATCTTAGGCGACATAGAAAATTTTAATTTGGTTTGCTTACGGAGCCATATTTGGAAATTTTTGGCAGTGATCGGAGATAAGCGTATTTATGCGTCATTTTCAAAAATTTGTTTAATCTATCCAAAGATTTGTGAAGCTTCCAGACATGGTGTAAAATTAAAATTAAGCTCTCTTCTTATTAAGCTATGCCTACCTCAAATCCTAGCTACGGTTGCCAGATTCGAATTGTGATCTAACTTTACGTTCTAGAAAAATAAACTTGATTTATAAAACAAAAACTTGACGATCGAAATTCGTCAATAATATTTTACTTTATATATGAATTCTACGATTGCTCTTGAACATTTATTCACAACATTAAACAAGTGCTGTAAGCGAATGTGTTTTAGAAGTTTCTAAACAAGCCTAGAGGAACCCGTGATCGATGTATAACATATAGTAATTAGAGCCCTGCAAACTGTGTCTTATAAGGCTGTACAAGCCACTTGATATTTTTCAAGTGTTGTTATCAGTGTGTGTGCGGAGTAATAAATACTGTTCTGCAGGCACTTAAAACCATACAAATACTGCGTGTGTGCTTCAACTTTATGAACAAATCATGAGTGTGCTATGATAGCGACCAAACAAGCCTCTCAAAGGCTTGTATAAAAAAATACAAGCCTTTTGACCACTTGTTTGCTTCAATAAGGAAAAAATTGTGTTTTCTTTTTTATTAAAATTATATGTGTGTGTGTGCGTTCATGACTGTATAAAGTAATTTCGTAAGTAAAACAGTCGTTTAAAAGTATTGTTTATAAACTTATTGTTATTTACGATCAAATAAATTATTAATGTTACTAGTTATAACAATTATTTCCTTTTAGTTTTAAAATAGAATGATTACTTAGTAAATATAAATTAAATGCAATAAAATCTATCATAATATAAATAAGTACAATTTTAAAATTTTTTATAAACATACAATTAATTATAAGACTAACTTTATTTAAAATATAAATAAATACTAAAGATAAAAATTTTCTAACTTACATATGTAACTGACAGTTTCAAATGTCAACTTTAATTTTTTTTACTTTTTTAACTCTTAATAAAGAGTATTTTTTAATAACTTTATGAATTCACCCTTTTACATTTATTTAGAAAAGAAGAACCAACAATAAAATATAGACATACTGTATATATGTGTGTGTATGCAAGAATATTTATAAACAACCACTTTTTACACATTATGAAGATTTTTTGCCACACACAGCAACTACGTATTACAAAAAACAAACAAATCATTAAGCCCACTTGAAATCTTTAAATCATTTCTCAACGTCTTGTATGATTTGCTTTTTTTTGCCACACCACTTGCACCACTTGTTTACGATAAATGATTTGAACGCACGGATTTGCAGTCGCTCATACACAGTACACACTTGCTTTGCTTCGGGCAGCGAACAGTACGAGCAGTATTTATTGTTGTTTTTGCACATGTTGGCTATGAAACACACACTTGAAATTCAAGTGTGTTTGCTTTTCAAATCATCTTGCGCAGGAGACTAATAGTAATCAGTTTATTCTGTAGATTTTTTAAAATTAAAATTATTCGTTTATCTCATATAGATATGATTTCAAGATTGTTTAAAATTCAACCATTATGCAGTGTAATTCTGTGCACATTTAACTTTCAGGGTATAATAAATCAGATGGCATTCTATTATCTAAAATATATAGCATATATTTATGCTTCGGAATTATCGCTATAAAAAATCTTCATAACTATAAATTGTTTTCAACTTGACAAATTTCATTTGAACTTATAACTTGAAAAGTTAAGTTTACAAATATTTTGACAATCAAGTTCATTTAAGTCCATCTAGTAACCCTAATCCTAATGGAGCTGGGTTTTTAATTTTTTATCGGAGGGCGGTAATACGTTGTTAATAATTATACTTACTTAAAAACTCTTCGTCCTTCAAATTCTGGCAAAAGCAAATTTTAAAAGTGCTTACAAGGTGCGGAAATAAGTGGATCATATCATTTTCGAAGCATTTTTCCATCTCCAGAGCATTTTGAATCTCCCAGAGAACGAAGAAAATTATTCGTGTTAGAAAACTAATAGATATTTTTTTAAGTTTACTAATAGAATAAAAAAAAAATATTTATTCACATAAATATTTTTTTAAGAATTTCGTAGGCTTCCGAAAAATGACCCAAAGCAAAACCGTGAATAATATAGAAAAATATATATTTTCATTCTAAATGTGGCTGATTTTGTGCAGAATTAATAATGAAATAATTATCTGAAAGAATTTTATTATTAAATAACAGGTGACCAGAAAGCAAAAAGGCTTCACAAAAGTTATAAGTTACTATTTATAATTAGGACTTTTATATAAACAAATTATTTATAAATTCGTAGTATAGGATATATGAAACAACAAAAATTCAGCAGTATTTTGTAATTCTACAATTATTTTGAACATTTTGTTATTCTCAACACAATTCGTACTGTAATGTGGTTATTTATTTGCTTCATCTTTGTTTTCCATACTAACATACACATGATGTTGTTGGTAAATTTGTCATCCCAAAGTTTGCATTATAATTTTCCTTTTTCCTTATTTTTTTCCACTCACGTTATAAACCTTGAATCGATCACTTTGATTTTAATTGTATGTTGTTATCCTTTTCAACATAAACAATACATGCAAAAATACATTAGTTAATTTGTATAAAACAATTTTTTCTTACTTAACACTTTATTGAGCTCCTATTTAAATTTTTAAGATTATTATAATCATCGTTATTATATTTCTATGTCATAATACCCAATACAGAAATACCCAAAAACAAACATCTTTGTTTTTGTTTATTTCTGTTTTAAATTCTAATTAATTTTATTTCTTTTTATACATTACTAATGATGTCCACGCACAAGAATATTTTTCCACCATATTTTTTTGTATATTTTTTCAACATATTTTTTCACATATTTCGTACGCATATATTCAACTTGTCAGCTTCGCAAGTCTTCCTTTATTCGTACACATTTACTTCGCAGTAAAAAATGCACAAGCTGAAATATTTTACTCAGTTCGTACTGGTCATGTTGCATATTTTTTGTTTTGTATAATTTTTGTTCAACATATATTTTGACAATAAAAATATGTAAATGTACAAGTGAAAACATATATGGCGCTCGTTGATTGTGGTATATTTTTAGTATGTTTCACATCAAAAAATGTTAATTATGCATTTTTTCAAAATGGGCTGTCGTAGAAAAGAAAAAACTATTTACTAATTTTTAAACTCTGGTAATTTTACTTAATTCATGTCCCTTGTGCTAAATATAGAGACATATTCGAGGAATTTACAGAACTAATCAGAAATTGTATGGAAAATTTTAGTACGAGAGCACTTTTCTGAAAATTCTGACTAAAACATGCAAGTTTGACGTGTACTGGAACAAAGATAATGAGACACATGGGGGGTTATTGTGTATTTCGATTCGAAAAAAAATTAATTCGAATTTGTATTTAAAATACATTGACGTTCGAAAACCTTTTCCTTTCGAGTCGAATTACACAAAAACCTGCCTGCATTATTTCAATATTGTTTTAAAAAATAACTAAAATATTATAGGGCCACAAATCTGTTTTTTTCCGTTCCTCGACTTTTAAGATTTTTTGTTTTAATATTTGAGAGAGTAATAATAACTTTATGAGATTACGATCTTTGTCAACAACTTTTAAGCATACATTTTTTATTTGGCCTGATATCGTCTCTTAATAACTGCGGTATTTTGAATGAATCGCGGTTAATCTTAACCGGTCATTGGTGCCATATTTTTTGGATAAAAAGTCTTAATGCGAGCACAAAGACTATACATTTTTGAGCAGCGTAATTTTGATCTATAATCTGTTCTAACATCATGCATTTATGATATATTTGTCTCTCATTTTTTTTTTTTGAGTTGAGTATACCGCCACAGTTGGTCACCTCCGGTATGTAATATTTTAAAAAATTCGCCAAAAATTCATTCATGTCCTAATTGTAGTCCTTGTAAATCTCTACCAAAAATATACTTTCATATGTATGTTATTTGTTTCAGTTTAAAGAAATATTTAAGTCGAAGCAAATGTTACCCTAATTTTTGACATCGTTTTTTTTTTTCTAATTTTTAAATTTGGGAGCCTTAATTTGAGTCCTTAAATGTTTTGAAATTAATCACTAGATTTCTTACAAAATTCAACATAATACTCAGTAAGAATCATAAAAATATATCTAACCAATAAAAGATTATATTAATCTGTAGTTGAAACTTTAAAAAGATCACATTTTTGGGGCTATTTTCCAAAAAAAAAAAAAAAAAATTTGTTTGTTTCAGTCTACAGAATTTTTGTAATGGGTTTTTACTTAGACAGTAAATTGTCTTGGAGGAGGAATACTCAGGAGAGGGTCAAGAGGGGACTTAATGCCTATTACACCTGCAGAAACTCTATAGGATAAAGGTAAAGGTAGGTAAATATCGGTCCATTATTGACTATAGTTCCCATATAAATCTCTCTTCCGAAAATCACTTTAATGTATCAAGTTAATATGCGACACAAATAAGTTTTATATAAGTAGAAACAACAGTACCAAATTTTTTGAGAATCAGTTCATAATTTACGATTGCTCCTATTTAAACCCACTTCCGGGAATCGCCCTAAAGTGTATAAAATCATATAGTTGTAAGTATCAACAAATTCTGTATTCTGTATTCGTATATTACACTTAGTAAAAGTATTGCTCCACAATCGGCTAACGGTAAGTCCACTTTTTGATTTTTTATACACATACACAATGGTGTAGGGTATCATATAGTCGGTCTTGACCGACTATCACTTTTTTTATCATTTTGTATAACAGAGAGATTTTTCATAAATATTATCTGACATAACTGTTATGAACTAAGAGGGTTAACTTTATGGGCTTATATTTATTACAATTGATTGATATAATTCATACGCTTAAGTGGCAAATTGAAATAAAAATGAAATTGAAAAAAGATTCGGCTGTGCCGAATCTTTGATACCCTTCACCATATTACCATCTTACCATCTTATCGACATGATATTACCATATTACCGACAAATAATAAAATTTTCGCCTTAACGTATGCTTTCATATTTTCACATATATAAATCTAAATTGTTCTCAAACTACGAAAATTTGAATATGAAAAAAAAAACAATCATAGTAGGCTTTGCTTTTAAAAAATAAACAACAACAATTCCATATTTATTTATTTTTGTATGAGTCTATAATATAGACTGTATATATATATATATATATATATATATATATATATATATATATATATATATATATATATATATATATATATATATATATATATATATATATATATACATATACAAACTGACTGCATATACAAAGAACAACAACACTGTTATTCATTATATTACTGCTGTTGCTAACTAAATTACTTGTCTTATAGGTAAAAACGTCACTAATAGTCATTACAATGCTTAATATACATGTTTGTGTGTGTTTTTATATTCTTAACAGATATGTTTTAGTTTTTAAAAATAAACAACAACAATTCCATATCTATTTACTTTTGTACAGACTGCATATACAAAGAACAACAACAACACTGTTATTCATTATATTACTGCTGTTAATAACTAAACTACTTGTCTATACAAAAAACAAAAAACGTCACTAATAGTCATTACAATGCTTAATATACATGTATGTGTGTGTATTTATATTCTTAACAGATTTGTTTTTGGGCCATAACTCTGTTGATTATGAACGAATTTGGTTTATTAAAAAAATCTAAATTTTATAAAACTATTTATGACTGATCTATATAAAAATAAAAATCTATAGCAAAAAATAAAAAATACGTTTTGTCCGATATCTCAGTTATTATTAAACCGATTTATTTCATTTTTTCAGAACAAATATTCAGAAAAAAATGTCCGAGACTTCTTTGTAAAAACGAAGTCCCTAGTATATACAGAGGCTGCAGAAACTGGAAAACCGGTTCTAAAAACCGGTTTTTTTGAACATATCTCCGCATTGTATGAACCGATCTTGCTGAATTCTAATAGCAAAATTCTCGAAAGCATTTCCGATCGTTTGATGTATATATTATATATGTCAGTTATCGGTGGGCTTCATAAACGCCATTTCAACCGGCACACGGACGGACGAACGGACGGACATGGTCCTATCGTCATCATTTCTTACAAGGATCCCGAAAATGTAAACTTTTTTTGCTCTCCGACGAAAATTGTGGGAATTACAAACGGAATGACAAACTTATATATTATACCCTTTACACCTGTGGTGAAGGGTATAACAACAAGATTTTGTTCATGCAACTATGTATTTCAAAAAAAAAAAAAATTAAATAAATTTTCTATTTTTACAACTGTACATCATGATTTGGGCAAATATTAAGTTCAGAAACACATGAAACATATCGTCACCGAAAATGCAAAACAACGTAACATCACTTTTCATAACTTTACAGGAGGCACAAAAAACTTTCTAAAATCTAAACAAATTGTCCTACAAACAAGATTTATGGGTTATTACATTTTTAAATATTGCCTAATATATTAAGCCTAATATTAATGAATAATTTAATTTTTATTAAAAAATTTTTAAGTTATGTGGTTTACGTTTTTCAAGATTTTAATTTTATGAAGCCAAAAAAACGTAACATCAATAAAAATTTTAGAAAAATTATAATTAAAATGATTTTTGATAACTTTTACTAAAAAATTTTAATAGCTATTGTATTTTTAATAAAACACAAATTTGAAAATTCTGATGTTACGTTGTTTTGCATTTTCGGTGACGATATAAAATTCTGCTGAGTATACTTATTTATATTTTTCTTTTTTGGGAAATTAGTACAAAAATATGAATTCCTTAGGGAATAAAGCATTTGGCAAATAATATTTTTGTCTATTTCTTTGTATGCTACTAAACACAAAAATGTGATCTATTAAACGATTTATAAAAAATAAAAACTGTTCCAAATACGTTTTTTTGATTTGATTTTGAGTAACTTATTTAATTCTAAAAATAATTGAAATCATTTTAAAATTCTTATTAATTGTTTAATTGAAATTTTTTCTGCGATATTTTATTAAAAATAAAACAATTTATCGACTTTCAGTTATCTTTATTGTTATATCAATTAATAAATTAATCAAATATAAATAAAAACAAGCGAGAATGTTATATCAGACTTTGCCGAATCTATATACCCACCATAAAATTTTACGTTATGTGCAAAGGGAGTTAAAGGGAGTTAAATTTTTTGTTTCCAAGTTTACATTTATCATTGAATTATTTGTAAAAAATATTGTTCACGTTTCACCTTATATGGGAGGTGAAGAGCAAAGTAGGCGCATCACGCCCATTTTTCGTTTCCAAGTTTATATTGAACTTTGAACTATCTGCCAAAATTCGTCCCCCCTAGGTTGTTAAGTTCGAGTCCTTTCCTTCTTTCAACAGACAGACAGACGGACGACTCAGAATCTAACCAGGACCCAGAAAATATATACTTTAAGGGATCTTAAATGAATTTTTCGAAATGTTACACCCGAAATGACAAAATCAATATACCATCAAAAAGATGTGATGGTGTTTACTGTTTAGGTTGCAATGAAACCGAAATGGATAAAATACCACGAATGCTGATGAAGTGTATAGAGACAAAAAGGCAATTTACGATTGCATACTTGTTCAGGTACATAGAAAAAGTTTGTACATAAATATAAAAATCTAGTTTCATTGATTTTAGTTCATAATATTTATGAATAATTTCTTAAGTATTAAAACTTTTTTCTATATGAATCAAAAGTCAAGAAGACTTAAACAAATTGTTTAAATTTTATTTAATATTTTCATTTGTAAAGA
Source organism: Protophormia terraenovae (assembly GCA_951394005.1). Classification (NCBI taxonomy): domain Eukaryota; kingdom Metazoa; phylum Arthropoda; class Insecta; order Diptera; family Calliphoridae; genus Protophormia; species Protophormia terraenovae. The sequence goes on from OX596075.1 coordinate 22,782,748, forward strand.
AATTTTTGAAATTTTCTTTGGAAAATTTTTAGTTTTTATTTTAATTTTAGGTACATATTGGTATCATTCAACAAAATAGAAGCGCTGTTTAATAAATGGTATCAAATTTATGCAAATTTCTAAACATTATTTTCTAACAACTTTTTCTTGAAAATTGCATTTTTTTGCGAATATTTTCTATTATAACTATTTTTATTTAGCATTTGCATTATAATCTTATACAAATTAATCAAAATTTTTGCAAAATTCCTATAATTTTCATAAAGAACAATTAAATAATTTATTTTTTATGAACAAAGTTTGGGAAAAAAAGTCATGTTCGATTCTTAATATTTATGAACAAAATTTTTAAATATATGTATTATTTTTTTCTGTGTATAATAAATGATAATTTAAATAACTGAATATACAAGTTTTTGAATAGACTGAATTTTAATTTAAAAAATAATTGAATTTGTATTATTCGTAATTGAAATTGGATTTTAAAATTTTCTAAGTAAAATTTGTATTTAATTTGTAGAAATACTCGGTTGATTTAGAAATTTGAATTCATTTAAGAACAAATCATAAAGAAAATAGTATTTTCCTCTAATTCTGTGAAATTTTGAAAGGATTTTCTTTCAAAATTCTGATGAATCAGCGTAAATAAAATTTAAAAAATAATATTTAATTTGTTTAACTTTTTTTCTCTTATTTTTATCGGCGTAAATTTACCATTATTTAAACTGCCTTCATTGGGAATAATAAACCTCTTTTTTTACGTAAATTTTAATTAATTATTTAATTAAAACAAATTGCTAAAACTCTTCTAAAACACTTTTCTTTTACTTTCCAGTAAATAAAATAAAAGATGAAAATAAAAATTCCCTGGGCTCACCTATTGGTTTAGTGGCTTCAAATGTAAATTTCAAAACCGAAGGCAAGACAAACGATATCATACAAGCTAGATATGCCACCTATTTAAAAGCCTTTGCTCGTCTACATCTAAATGAGGAAATATTTTGGGATCCTCTAATCATCGATGATATAATGAAAGAAGGTCTTACGTTGTACTCTAACTCTCAAAATAAGGAAGAAAGCAATCTCGAATCATCTTCCGACATTTATACACAAAATGAATTAAATATTTTGAGAGAATTTGAATTATCAGGATTTACTTTTCATGTAGAATTAATGCCTGAATTTAAATTTAATACTTCAGCTTCAAGTGAAATAGGAGCTAATGGTGATACGGTGGCTTTAACTTTGGAAGATTTTAAAGCAGCTATGAAAAGCTTTTTTCGCCAACATAAATATGCTTTGGTAACGGTGGGTTCATTTTATGCTTTAATATGGCGTTCTAAAGAAGCCTATTTTGTATTTGATGCTTGTGGTCGTCGGTTATCAGACTTTCAGGCGGATAAAGAAAAAGGAGTGGCCATGTTGATTTGTTTGAGTAGTTTGGAAAATGTTAGACATTTGTTGGTGAATTTAAGTGGTTTACAAATTACTGATGCCTTATGTATAAGACAAATAAAGGTAGTAAAAGTTGTAACACCTGCTGGAGGTATAATGCAATTAGATTATGCTGCACGCTCACATCAATATCAAGTGGTTAATGATGATTATGCTTATCTGCGATCTGGACTACATTTAACACTTAATAGAAGAGATTTGTTAAGAAATCGTAGTGCTTTGCCGGTGGCTATAACAGCTATAGTAGCTTCAAAAATCGATCACCCAGCCACCTGGGATATGAAAATGTTGGATAAGATTATATGCTTTGGAGTGAACTTTTGCCAAAATTTCTGGGCGAAATGTAGAATTAATGAGACAGTAGATATAAATGAATTTCCTACATACTTTACTATGGGACAATTTCAAATAACTATTGAGTTAGAGTCCCATAAATACCAGGGAACTTGGCGTTGTGTTCCCGGTTTTAAGCATAGCGAATTGGCTTATGCTTTAAAAAAAGCTTTTGATAGTGGCGACCAAAAGCTTATTGTACAAATCAATTTTCAAATCTATGCAATATGGAAAAAACATGACTTTATATATCTTTTAGATCCCTATCGTCATCGTATATTGGGCAAAGCTTTTGAATCCGAGGTTTATGAACAAATGGAGAAAAGTGCTAGCGTGAGAATGTTTAGATCTTTTGAGGTTTTTATGAATGTTTTCAATCATATCTTGCTGGACTCCAATCGAACTAATAAGTTTTTTATTCATGGGCTAAAAGTTAAAAATATTCAAATGAAATTGAGACCAAAGGAGGCTAATGTTAGACCTATTGAAGATGTTAAACTAGATGCTAATGGTGAAATTATGTCTCTTAATGAACATATTTGCTTCGAAGAGGCAGAAGATTTATGTCAAAAAGCTTTGGCTGAGATTAGTGATTATGAAGATGAAGATCTTAAATCGGATGTAGTAGAAATGGAACTAAGAACTTCATCTAGTGAAGCAGAAGATTTATTAGAAGAAGAAGAGGCGGGGGCCGGTGAAGTGGAAGAAATGGAAGGTTTAGAGACTTCTTCTAGTGGTGAAGAGGGTGGAGGCCATAAAAAGAAGTCAGGAGGAGCAGGGGGAAAAGTAGGAGGTAAAGGTGGGAAAAGCGGTAAGGGTAAAGGAGGCAAAGGTAAAAAAGGTGGCTCAAGTAAAGGCAAAAAAGGTCAAGGTGTTAGTGATAGTGTAGGTGGTGAAAGAGGAGGAGGCAAGAAACGTAAAATGGATAAAGAGGGCGAAGGAAGTGAAGAAAGTTCCGAAGATGAGGGCAAAAGTGATAGAAAGAAAAAGAAAACTAAAGATTTAGATGATAAAGATAAAATGTATACAAAATCAAAAAAGCAATCGAAAAATAAGAAAAATAAGAATGATGTGGAAGAAGATAAAGAGCTTAAAGATAAGGGACAAAAGGATAAGGAACAAAAAGATAAAGCTCTTAAAGATAAGGAGGAAAAAGATCAAGATCTAAAAGAAAAAGAACTAAAAGAAAAAGCTCTTAAAGATAAGGAACTAAAAGAAAAGGTTCAAAGAGATAAAGATCAAAAAGAGAAGGAACTAAAAGATAAAGCTCTAAATGAAAAAGAATTAAAAGATAAGGAGCTCAAAGAAAAAGAACTAAAAGATAAGGAGCTGAAAGAAAAGGAATTAAAAGATAAGGAGCTCAAAGAAAAAGAACTAAAAGATAAGGAGCTCAAAGAAAAAGAACTTAAAGATAAGGAGCTTAAAGAAAAAGAACTAAAAGATAAGGAGCTTAAAGACAAAGATCAGAAAAAAACTGACAAAATTGAAGATCAAGATAAAAGTAAAGACAAAGCTCTTACACAACTAGGACAAGACAAAGATCATCAACTACAAGACAAAAATGTTAACAAAGACTATAGGAAAGGCAGTAAAGATATGAGTAAAAACAAACCCGATACAGAAGGAAAATCCCTACGATCCGAACAAACTGAAGATGAAAAAACTAAAGCCGAACATGATAAAGATAAAGAAGCAGGCAAAAAACTTGAAGGTGACACAACAGCAGGCAGTGATAAAGAAAACGCAGCAAAAAAAGATTCCCATAAAATCCTGGATAAAGACAAAGATCACGATAAAAACAAAAGTCACGATCTAGACAAAGATAAATCTAGCAAAGAACAATTCGATCGAGATTTAAAGCAACAAAAATCCGTAAAAACTAAAACCAAAAGTCGTTCCCATCTCTATGATGATGATGGCACCGAAGCCGATGACGAAAATGAAGAATGCTTTAAAAAGAAACGTCATTATTGTTCCCTACCCAATCCAAATCGTTATCCTGGTTATCTCAAATATCCCGTAGATATGGTTATTGTAGGTTCCGAAGATGGCAGCTATATAAGTATTTGTAAACTCTTTCAGGCTGGTTTTAAAGTAGCCGATCGTCTTTTGATCATGACTCCCTGGGGTAATTTTGTTATATTTCGTTGTCAAGGCAAAGTGCCTACAGAAGAAAAACATTATTATCTTTTTGATGGTTGTACATGTAATTTTGAACGTTTTCGTCATTTGGATTTAAGTGTGGGAACCGCTGGTCTTTTGTGTTTTAAACATATCCACAATGTTATAGAATATATAAGACATTTAAGAAAAACGCGCCGGAATGAAACAAAGGAAGGCAAATATACAGCAGATGAAATTTGTGCAGAGTATTGTAGTAAAAGTTTGTGTAATTTGAGATTGTAGAAATTATAAATTTGAGATTTAAAAAATCCTAGTATTTAAAATATATTTTTAAAATTTTAATTCAAAAAATTTATAAAATTCGTTTCCCAAATTTTAGTATTAAAAATTGTTAAGAAATTAATTCAAGAAATTTTTATTAAATTGCCATTTATCTACAAAACATTTTTTATCTTTCAATTATTAGCTTTGAATGACATCATCTAAATTCAGTCATAAAATGTTGACCCCGATCACCTGACTTTTAATATGCAGCTGTTCTTTTCCCCCACCAGCCCCCATTAAAACTAAATTTCATTAAATTTTTATAACTTAAACAATTTGAACAAAAATCATAATTTTGTATTTTGTTGATTGATTGATTTTACAATAAAGTAAATTACGTACTAAATATTAGATAAATATAAAAAATAATAATAAAGAATTTAACACAAATATCATTTAACATAACTTAAAAAAGAATAATAAAGAAACGATACAATCTTTTAATTGAGACAAGCACTTTTAAGATGAATAAAATCCAGCCAGCCATTTGATAAGCTTAAAATTTTTATTAAAAGTTAAACAGGCAAGCAGGCATTTAGTACAGTTGTACTCAAAATGTAACGCTTCTGGGACTTTTCAAAAGAAAAAAAGATGATTTATTTTAATTCATCCCCTTGCAGACTGTTTTGTTTGTTTATAGTGTTAGAGGTACAAAAACTAAAATTGAGTCTTTCTGCTAAACCTAGAGCAAAAATAAATCTTGTATGTATTAAATTAAACCTAACATTCCATGGCTAATGAATTTGAGTTTTCATTTAAAGCAGCCACACCATTTTCTATAGGCATAGCCAGACTATTATCATCCATTGTTGCTTCCGGCGCATCCATAGAATTATGATTTGTTGTTGATGAAGCTGCAGCGGCTGATGTTGATGCACCACCATTCATCATTTCACCGCCACATTGCATTTCATCATCATTATGTTCACCTTCATGACCATTTCCATTGGCTAGATCATTAGTGGGTGTGTCATCCCAATTGATTTTAAAACGTGTTACTCGTGGTTTGGTGGCCAATATATTGCGGGTTAATTTATCGAATAAAGGTTTTGGTGGTGGATTTTCACGCATTTCAGGATCGGCATAATCATTATTCACAAAATAGCCCACACGTACAAACTCTTGACCTCGATAAGAACATGTCAGCAGCACTATGGTCACTCCCACGGCATCTGGTTCAGGAATTTTTGTTACATCTGGGGGATCAGCTTGAAACACAAATATATGTCTGCCTTCGGGCACAGGGCCTACGTATATGGTATCTAAAACTTGATCATATTCTTCTGATTCTGCTGAACCCACATAAATCATTTTCCATTCCAAATCCTCTTTCAATTCCTCTATGCATTCAAAAGTTAGCTCAAATTGAAAAGGATTAAAGAAACTACTGGGATTGTCTAGCACCACTACATTTGTTATGTGTACTTTAGCCATATTGTAATTTGGCGGCAGTAATGTGTTGTGTGCTTTCTTCTTTTGCTAGCGTGGTCACTAGAGACAAATTTTGCGCTTTGTTTTCCGCAATCAACAATACAAGACAGATGGTGTAATTTCTTTTGTTTTATGGCAAAAATTATTTTTGCTTAAAATTCACTAAAATAAGACAATTTTTAATGATTTTTTTTTCTTTTTTTAAAGTATGTTACTTATTACCTTATAATTCTAGTATTTTTTAGTAATAATTATTCGATATTTTTGCAAATTTTATGGATTTTTATTTATTGTTAATAAAATAATGAACTGTTTGCCAAAAATACTGTTTCTTATTATAAGAAAAAGTGACATTTCCAGAAATGTTGCCAACTTTCCCGCCAAATTCCAATGCATTAGTGTTTAAATCAGTAATGGTAATTCAAAAAATACATGTACTATTTCAGCGATTTTAATGCTAAATTGGAAAAAGAGTGTTTCAACACTTGATGTGAAAATAAACGATTTTTTATTTTTAAATCTTTTTAACCATAAATAGCGAATTCATAATAAAACAAATTATAAATTAAAAAATTAATTTTATTGGATGAATCTAGAGGCCTTTGGCAATCAACAAAATATTTTTCTTTGCATTGATATTTTTTTAAAACATTAATTTACGTACATAAGTTCCTCGTTAAAGAAAAATTGTAGAAACCAAATTACGAATGTTTTTAGAACTATAAGTGGTCTCTTAATTATATTACTAACGCCTTTCCCATTGTCCATATAATTCTGTAAATTGTTATAAGGAGAAATGTATAGCTTTTCATAATTTTGCATGATGCACAAACAACTTTCTAAAATCAAAATGTATGGTCGTACAAATAGACATTACATTTTTGTAAGAAAATATTAACATTACTGATCTAAATGGCGTTTTGTTTAAAAAGCAGAGATGCCTGATTTTTTAAACAAATAGCAAATATTATTTTAATATGGTAGCACTACTCTACACAAACAGCTGTTTCATTGTCTCAATTTTTGTGTAGAAATTTGTTTTGTTTATTGTTGAAGAAAATTAGTTGAATTTATTTGAAGAAAACTTTTATTAAAATTGGCTCAAAATGATACATTTAACTGGCCAAAATTACAATGCACGAGAAATAATTCAAAATATCTTCTCACCTTTGATAGGTGTGCTAACTAGTCCCTATGCGGATGAGGTGTGTCATCGTAATAATTTATCGTTTGTGGAATTGTTGCAACCTTTTGCTAAATTGCAAAGTGATGGTAAAAAATATTAAGAAATTTTATTAGATCTAAACATTAACAATGAATTTTTATGTTAATATTAGCCCATTTTCGTGATGTTTCGGGTACAAGTGTTTCTATTAAAGGTTTACGTTTGAACTTCTGTGATGTAGATTGGAGGCCACCGCAGACAGTTTTGGCCCGTAAAATGCTTAATGAATCAGTGACCAATGCTCATAATGATAAAACTAAATTAGTACATATAGGTATTATACGAATTTTATATTTTCTTTAAAATAATATTTTGCAATTCTTAGGAGATGTTAGCCTAGAGATACCAACCTCTGAACCTTGGTTTGAAAATTGGCGTGAAACCTTATTAACCGTACAATTCCCGGCTGATCATGAATTCACTAGACATCTTTTAAGTTGTCTTATTGTTTTATCTAGCGGAGATCCCAATATTGTAGAAACCGCACACAAACTTTCACAAAATGTTCATCAAATGCAAAGTGTTACGCCCCAAAAACTACCTAAATGGTTTCAATCATCTGATGTTCTTAATAGCTATGTGGTTTTGCATGAGGGCAGTCAGGGGGATTTGTCTAGAGCCCAACAGGGTTATGAAATGTTAAAGTCAACTTTTGGTGACACAAAATGTTTTCTTATACAAATAAATTCTTTGGATTCGAATGTAACTAGTGAAGTGCCCGATTATTGGGCTCCATTTTTGAGAAGACAACCGAAAGCATCTGATAATCAGGGTTCCAGTAGTACTGGTGGTGACCAGTTGAGTGGCCATAAAACACCTCAGGATAATTTATCAGTTACTGGAATGCCTACAATGCAGATGTCGGCTTTAAGTGATGCTGCAGCGAATTCTGATTCGACTGATTTAGCGGGAATAATACATCCTTTAAGTCCAGTACAGGAGAATGCTACAGAAGCCATAGTAAGTATTAAGTAGAAAACATATTTTGTTATAGTTTCTTTGTTTTCATTTTATTTATTATAAACAAAGAAACGTGAACTAATGGATGTATAAACATAACGAGAAAGCTACATTAAAATTAAAATCTGTTTTAAGAAAAACGCAGTTTTCACAACAAATAATAATAATATATTACTTTTAATTAAATACAGATTTACAATTTTTAGTTTAATTTTATTTATCTTTTTTTTTTTCCCCAAAACTTGTAATTTAACCAATTAAATTTAATTTCCTTTTTTAGAATTCAAAATTTTCCATTAGTAGCGAAAGTATTGCCTCTCAAACTATAAATCCCAACGTTTGGACTGGAGACTATGATGCACCTCATGGTCAATGTCTAAATTCTATGGATGTGGAAAATTTAAGACATTTTGTACAAGATTATGCTGTTAGAGCTTTAATACCCTATGTTGAACATTTAGTAGGCATATTAAATGAAGCAGTAAGTATTTATAATCGTTCCAAAAAGAAACATTAATTTTTAATTAATTCACCACTTAGGTCACAAATAAAAAAGGTGTCAGTAAATCCTTATTAAGTGCTACCAAACGTTGGTTTGTTACCAGTAAACCCGGTGCCAGTGTTAGTAATCAAAATGCCGTGATGTAAGTATTTTTAATAATTAGCATTATTCTTTTAATAATTATATTATTAAATCCTTTAGTTATACCCATGAATCAGCTGAATTACAGACACGCAAATTGGGTGACTTGTATTTTATGTTTGGTCATTATAATATGGCTTTTCAAGCCTATCATCAGGCTAAAAGAGATTTTAATGCCGATTCAGCATGGCAATATTATGCCGGAGCTTTAGAAATGGCTGCTTTATCAGCCTTTATGTTGGGCACTGCCAATCGTAAAACCTATGATTATATGGAAGATGCCATAGTATGTTATTTAAATACTTGCAGGTCAGTGTTATAAAGGCATTTTTTATATATAAAGTGTAAATTTATTCTTCCTTTTAGACTTCAACAATTCGCCACCCGCGCCACTTTATTAAGTATGGAATGCTTAAAGACGGCACGTTATTATGGCGAAGCAGCCAAACAATTAATACGCATGACCAGTGAAGAATCTGATTTGCGTTCAGCTTTACTATTGGAACAAGCTGCCTATTGCTTTTTAGCTTCTTCACCGGCCATGCATCGTACTTATGCCTTTCAAATTGTTTTATCGGGCAATCGTTATTCTCGTGCTGGCCAAAGTAAGCATGCCTATCGTTGTTATAGTCAAGCCTATCAAGTATTTAAAAATAAAGGTTGGAGTTTGGCTGAAGATAATATACAACATACTATGGCTAAAAATGCTTATATGCTTAAGAAACTTGAAGAAGCTAGTCGTTCGTTGGCTCATTTGTTGAGACCGGGAAGTTTGCAAAATGGTCAACAACAAATGAGTTTTCTCAAAGAGTTTATACAAACACAAAATGTATGTAGAATGTTTTATTATAAAAAAATGTGTTGTACTAAGGAACAATGTAACAAATATTTATTTGTTTTAGGAATATATTAAACGCCATCCGGAATTGGGTTTACTGGCTCATGCCTTACCTCAAGTGGTACAAGATTCCATAAAAGTACTTACTCTAACGCCTGTGCCCATAGCTGCAGCTCATCATATACCAGCTTCTAATATTGATATTAATGTAAGTTATTGTTACAGTTTTATTTATCTTAAGAAGAGGAATTATTTTTAATTTTACTTTTTACCAAGACCGATTTAACTGAGGAATCTGTTTGGCATAAAATCGAAGAAATGATTGTAACTACTGCCTCGGCTAATAAGCCATTAGTTTTTAAACCTTCAAGAAGTTTATTTACTAAAGAAAATCCTACAACTGATAATCCTTTAGCTGTACAAGGTGGTAAGTTTTATTTTATTTTTTTAATAAAACTATTTGAAAACTAACTTCCAAAAATAAAGAAAAGTAAACTTTTCCAATGGCACTGATAAATAGAGACAGATTTCTTGCATTAATTATTTATTTTTTTATTAATTTATTTGTTTTATTTTTAGAACCCATTGAAGTTGCCGTAGCCATTTCCAATACCATACGTTGCAGTATTATCTTAACTAATGTGGAATTATTATGGCGCTTAAAACTCGACAATGAGGAGGAGTTAACAAATATTAGTCTTTTTGAAAATGATAATGAAAATCCTAGTAAGTTTTCTATTTCTCCATTTAAATTATCAAAAAATCCTACTAAAACACAAATTAATTTCCAGACAAAGCTGCTATTATGGCTGCCATCAAAACGAGTGGTTTACAAACATTACAACTCGAAGAAAAAGGCAGTCAAACTTTATACTTTAAATTGACACCCAAATTAACAGGACGCCTTACTATAGTGGGCATGGTAGCTAATGTAGCTTCAGCCTCTGAACCTCATAATACTTTAATGGGTTCTTTGCAATTTGAAACACAAACCTTTAGACCGCCCGGCAAACAAAGCAAACAAACTTTATTCGATCAAAAACTTAATATACGTGTTATACCAGCAGTGCCATGGTTAAATGTTAGTTTTTCTTCGCTGCCCACAGATTTAATAGCTGGTGAAATAATGCCTGTAACAATATCATTGAGAAATGAGGGTATTAAACCCATAGAAGAAATTTATTTAGGATGTGATAATCCTCGTTGGTTAACCTTGCAGGATAAGGAGGCTGATATACCTTTATCCATATTAAGTTGTAAGTATTTACAGATAAATGATGTATTTAATAAGATTTTAATCTCTTTTGTTTAAATAGCCATTAAAGATTTAAGCAATGAAAAATTGGTTAAAGATAAAGAAATTCGCCGGCAACATGTTTTTCGTCTACTTAAAAACAAAACCAACGACAACGTAGCCTTAAAGGCACAAGAAGCCACTTCAGTTACTGCTTGGCTACAGGCTCCTTTTGATAAGGGTGATTACACTTTACGTTTATTATTTTATTATGCTTTACCGACAGCGGATTCAAGTCTCAAATATCGTTTGGTTAGACATAATTGGAAATTTAATATACATGAAAGTTTACACACTGAAGTCAGTTGTGTGGTAAGTAATGCAGTGACTGGTGAACTGGGATTAAATGTAGAGGTACGCAATGAAAATAAACCTCATCATCCTTTAATGTCGGAATTGTATATTAATACGTTGGCCTTATATTGTGATCAATTTAAATTGAATAAGGAGAAATTTTATTGTAAGTATTTTGAGATTTTTTGTAAGGGATCTAAGAACTACTCTAATGGTATTTTGTTTTACGTTTAGTAATGAATCAAATGGAAATAAATGCTGGTCTTTTGGGGGGTAAGTTTTCAAATGATTGCAAATAATTTGTAACTGTTTCAAAATATTCTTTATTTCATATAATTTCAGAACGCTGCCTTAAATCTACCAAAACAGCTAGTTTTCAATGTCGTTTACTAAAGTCTGCTGCTACACAGCCTTTACCCTCTAATATACCCTCTCAAGATATACTCAAGACACGCCTCTCCTATATGGATGTTATGCCCTTGAAATCTACTTCTCCCCATGCCGAACAAAACATTCCAAAAATGTCTGAAATCTATAGTTTCTTGGCCAATCATGAAACAATTTATTTCAATACCAACATAACAACAGAAGAATTCAATAATATTGTGGCCTCCTATGAACCACATACTACATTGGCAGTCTGCTGGACAGCTGCCATTGTACAAAATTCCATACAACGTTTGGCATACGGTCAACACTTTGTGCAATTAAAATATTTATATGAAAAGAAAACATGTCCTTTGACGGGCGAACTAAAACAATTTAAAAATATTGACAAAGATCAAGATAAACTCTTGACTATAGCAGACTTTGCCCAAAAGAAATCACAAGAGATCAATGAAGTATTAGTCGATGATAAGATAAAAGGTGAACAATTGCAAACATTTGATGATGATGAAGATGATTTTTGGGAACCAAATGATACATATGTGGGTCAAAGATGTCTGCTAGAAGATGAAACATTCTTGGTGGCAACAAAAGCTTAAATATTAATAAAAATATTAAAATGCAATATAATTGATTAGTTGGTTTATTAAAATTATTATTAAAGACAAGGAAAATAATTTAAATGTGATTTTATTACGGGAAAAACTGATTATAAAGTGGGTTTCTAGCTAAATGAACGATTGTAAAGCAGGACAATCTTTATTTGAATTCTATTGAAATTTCTACCAATTTCGAATAATGATCGCAAAGAAATACTTACAATTATTTCAACGAATTAAAAAATTTCCATTTTTGGACTTTTATACCATATTTTTGGTTAGTCACATATTTCCACGCCGGAATCATCTAAAAACTAAATTCATTTCTGTTGATAAATTTCAACTTCCAACTTCATTTGTTACAAATAAATTTAACCAAATTAATTTCAATTAATTTTTATTAAAATTCTGTTTTGTGTGTACTTAAATATTTAAGTTTTTTTTTTTTTTTTGGTTAATGTGACTAGATCAATGCAAAAAGAAAATTAAGTATGAATAATTAAAAAGAAAAAAGTTCTTCTCATTTATGCTAATGTCTCTGTTCTTCCTTCTTTTAAGAACGTTTTTTATTAATATATACTTTAGCAGTAGCATATAAAACACAAGAACAAGCATATATATTACCCAAAGCACTACCCAGTAAAGCACCTACAACATTGGGTATGGGATAAGCTTGCCATTCACGATCCCAATCCAAAGGCGAAACAATCGATCCAGCCCAGGCACCTAAAATGCCACCCAAAGCATTATATTTAAACAAATCCAAGGCAGTCTCTTCACTTTTTGTTAGAAAATCGGGTTTTTCACAGAAGCAAACTTGCAAAGCTCCACCACCACCTAATAGGAACACCGTAGGTGATACCGATAACAGAGTCAACAATAATGACAGCACAAACGTTTGTTCGTAATTTTGTAAAACAGGCGCACCCAAAATTATACACACAAAACCATAGAGCAGAGTACATAAAAATTGCAACAGCAAACCGCCAGCTAAATCTTTGGGTGTAAAATATGCCGCTTTCTTTTGTTTTTGTTTCTGCGTCAGTACTGGATCATCATGACGTCCATAATAGCAACACAATATTACTTTTAACATTTCACCCGTAAAGACAATGGGTATAATTAGCGAATCCCAAAAGCTGCCTAGGTGCGTCCAATTTCTGCGGTATTGCATGTAGGTCATACAGATCAATATTACCCCCAGGCTGATGGAGAGATGGAAGAGTTGATGTTTGGTTTTTTGTGTATCGAATTTGACGACCATTTTATTGTGTAGTAAATTTTTATTTGCTTTTTATTTATAAAAAGGAATTTTTATTCTAAAATTAAATTTTTTTCTATATTTTTTTATGTACTAAAGCAGGCAAGTTATGGCCAGTGTTGGTATTTTATTCATTATGTAGTGAAATGTGGCGATTTTAAAAAAAAAATGACAAAAATTTATATTGTGTTTATTGACAGCAAATACGCGATTTTCTTATAAAACCAGGCGATTTTAGATAATAATAATAAAGGAAAACACATCAAATCGACTATCGAACAGTTGATAGAAAAAATCTAAAATAATCGGAAAAAGTCTAAATAGTCGAAAAAACTAAAAAATCTTTATTCGAAAGAAATAGCTTCTCTGCATTTTTTATTGTAACTGTTGAAAAATATCGTGAAAACAAATTTATCAATTTAATTGCATATATTGTCTGTTAATTTATTCACTAAAATTTATAATATCTAACGTATGAAATCAAAGAAATCTGGGGGGTTATTTTGTAACTAAATTCGAAAGGAAAATCTTTCGAATTTGTATTACGAATCGAATTGCACAATAACTCCCCTGAATATATTTGAAAGGTAGGAACTTATCGGGAAAAAAATATAAAAATAGATTTTTTTGTGAAAAATAAAAGCGATCACATATAAATGAGATCTTAGATTTTTATATAAAAAGTTTATATTAAATTTTTGTTGAGAAAAGTGGTCAGAGATTTCGATTCTTTTGGCTCTAGCTCTTCTAGTTTCATTACAAAATGCAATTTTAATTTTCTATACAATAAATCGATTTTTGGTGAGAAAAATAAGTGATCACAGATTCTGATCCTTTTGGCTCCAGCTCTTCTAGTTTCCTTATAAAATGCAATTTTAATTTTCCATACAAAAAATCGATTTTTGGTGAGAAAAATAAGTGATCACAGATTTTGATCCTTTTGGCTTCTTTATAAAATGCAATTTTAATTTTCTTTACAAAATATCGATTTTTGGTGAGAAAAATAAGTGATCACAGATTTGGATCCTTTTGGCTCTAGCTCTTCAAATTTCCATATAAAATAAAATTTTAATTTTCCATACAAAAAATCGATTTTTGGTGAGAAAAATAAGTGATCACAGATTTTTATCCTTTTGGCTCTAGTTCTTCTAGTTTCTTCTAAGTGATCACAGATTTTTATCCTTTTGGTTCTAACTCTTCTAGTTTCCTTATAAAATCCAATTTTAATTTTCCATACAAAAAATCGATTTTTGGTGAGAAAAATAAGTGATCACAGATTTTGATCCTTTTGGCTCTAGCTCTTCTAGTTTCTTCTAAGTGATCACAGATTTTTATCCTTTTGGTTCTAACTCTTTTAGTTTCCTTATAAAATCCAATTTTAATTTTCCATACAAAAAATCGATTTTTGGTGAGAAAAATAAGTGATCATAGATTTTGATCCTTTTGGCTCTAGCTCTTCTAGTTTCCTTATAAAACCCAGTTTTAATTTTCTGTACAAAAAATCGATTTTTGGTGAGAAAAATAAGTGATCACAGATTTTGATCGTTTTTGCTCTAGCTCTTCTAGTTTCCTTATAAATTGCAATTTTAATTTTCTATACAAAAAATCGATTTTTGGTGAGAAAAATAAGTGATCACAGATTTTGATCCTTTTGGCTCTAGCTCTTCTAGTTTCATTACAAAATGCAATTTTAATTTTCTATACAATAAATCGATTTTTGGTGAGAAAAATAAGTGCACAGATTTTTATCCTTTTGGCTCTAGTTCTTCTAGTTTCTTCTAAGTGATCACAGATTTTTATCCTTTTGGTTCTAACTCTTCTAGTTTCCTTATAAAATCCAATTTTAATTTTCCATACAATAAATCGATTTTTGGTGAGAAAAATAAGTGATCACAGATTTTGATCCTTTTGGCTCTAGCTCTTCTAGTTTCTTCTAAGTGATCACAGATTTTGATCCTTTTGGCTCTAGCTCTTCTAGTTTCATTACAAAATGCAATTTTAATTTTCTATACAAAAAATCGATTTTTGGTGAGAAAAATAAGTGATCACAGATTTTTATCCTTTTGGCTCTAGTTCTTCTAGTTTCTTCTAAGTGATCACAGATTTTTATCCTTTTGGTTCTAACTCTTCTAGTTTCCTTATAAAATCCAATTTTAATTTTCCATACAAAAAATCGATTTTTGGTGAGAAAAATAAGTGATCACAGATTTTGATCCTTTTGGCTCTAGCTCTTCTAGTTTCTTCTAAGTGATCACAGATTTTTATCCTTTTGGTTCTAACTCTTTTAGTTTCCTTATAAAATCCAATTTTAATTTTCCATACAAAAAATCGATTTTTGGTGAGAAAAATAAGTGATCATAGATTTTGATCCTTTTGGCTCTAGCTCTTCTAGTTTCCTTATAAAACCCAGTTTTAATTTTCTGTACAAAAAATCGATTTTTGGTGAGAAAAATAAGTGATCACAGATTTTGATCCTTTTGGCTCTAGCTCTTCTAATTTCCTTATAAAATGCAATTTTAATTTTCTATACAAAAAATCGACTTTTGGTAAGAAAAATAAGTGATCACAGATTTTGATCCTTTTGACTCTAGCTATTCTAGTTTCCTTATAAAATGCAATTTTAATTTTCTATACAAAAAATCGATTTTTGGTGAGAAAAATAAGTGATCACAGACTTTGATCCTTTTGGCTCTAGCTCTTCTAGTTTCCTTATAAAATGCAATTTTACGACTATGTGATGAGAATCGCATACCGCATAAAATTGGCGATTACGATTTCAAATCGCATAATAGGTGTGATGTGGTTCACAATCACAAGAAAATAGGCGATTTCAAATCGCATGCTTACACCAAAGTGAAGTTGTCTATTTTGCTTAAACATGGCTTCAAAAAACAATAAATATGGCGTACAAATAAAATTTAATATGTTTTCTTTTCATTTAGATAAAAACTAGTAATATTTTCTACCAATTTTAAGTAAAAATATGAAATTTAAAATTTAATCCATTATTCTCTTTCTTATTTGTTTTCTCTTACATAAGCGATTTAATAGAAACAGCTGATAAAATTAAGAGAAATCGAACAAGTAAAACGCGTGAACTGCAGCACATGCTGAAATAAATTTTGGCGATTTTCAAAACGCACGTAAAATGACAATAGTGTGATTTCCATCACATAGGCGTTAATTTTCTATACAAAAAATCGATTTTTGGTGAGATAAATAAGTGAACACGGATTTTGATCCTTTTGGCTATAGCTCCTCTAGTTTCTTCTAAGTGATCACAGATTTTTATCCTTTTGGTTCTAACTCTTCTAGTTTCCTTATAAAATCCAATTTTAATTTTCCATACAAAAAATCGATTTTTGGTGAGAAAAATAAGTGATCACAGACTTTGATCCTTTTGGCTCTAGCTCTTCTAGTTTCCTTATAAAATGCAATTTTAATTTTCTATACAAAAAATCGATTTTTGGTGAGAAAAATAGCTGATCATAGATTTTGATCCTTTTGGCTCTAGCTCTTCTAATTTCCTTATAAAATTCAATTTTAATTTTCTATACAAAAAATCAACTTTTGGTGAGAAAAATAAGTGATCACAGATTTTGATCCTTTTGACTCTAGCTATTCTAGTTTCCTTATAAAATGCAATTTTAATTTTCTATACAAAAAATCGATTTTTGGTGAGAAAAATAAGTGATCACAGATTTTGATCCTTTTGGCTCTAGCTCTTCTAGTTTCCTTATAAAATGCAATTTTAAATTTCTATACAAAAAGTCGATTTTTGGTGAGAAAAATAAGTGATCACAGATTTTGATCCTTTTGGCTCTAGCTCTTCTAGTTTCATTACAAAATGCAATTTTAATTTTCTATACAATAAATCGATTTTTGGTGAGAAAAATAAGTGATCACAGATTCTGATCCTTTTGGCTCCAGCTCTTCTAGTTTCCTTATAAAATGCAATTTTAATTTTCCATACAAAAAATCGATTTTTGATGAGAAAAATAAGTGATCACAGATTTTGATCCTTTTGGCTTCTTTATAAAATGCAATTTTAATTTTCCATACAAAAAATCGATTTTTGGTGAGAAAAATAAGTAATCACAGATTTTGATCCTTTTGGCTCTAGCTCTTCTAGTTTCCTTATAAAATTCAATTTAAATTTTCTATACAAAAAATTTATTTTTGGTGAGAAAAATAAGTGATCACAGATTTTGATCCTTTTGGCTCTAGCTCTTCTAGTTTCCTTATAAAATGCAATTTTAATTTTCTATACAATAAATCGATTTTTGGTGAGAAAAATAAGTGATCACAGATTCTGATCCTTTTGGCTCCAGCTCTTCTAGTTTCCTTATAAAATGCAATTTTAATTTTCCATACAAAAAATCGATTTTTGGTGAGAAAAATAAGCTCTTCTAGTTTCATTACAAAATGCAATTTTAATTTTCTATACAATAAATCGATTTTTGGTGAGAAAAATAGGTGATCACAGATTCTGATCCTTTTGGCTCTAGCTCTTCTAGTTTCCTTATAAAATGCAATTTTAATTTTCCATACAAAAAATCGATTTTTGGTGAGAAAAATAAGTGATCACAGATTTTGATTCTTTTGGCTTCTTTATAAAATGCAATTTTAATTTTCTATACAAAATATCGATTTTTGGTGACTAAAATAAGTGATCACAGATTTTGATCCTTTTGGTTGTAGCTCTTCTAATTTCTTTATAAAATGCAATTTTAATTTTCCATACAAAAAATCGATTTTTGGTGAGAAAAATAAGTAATCACAGATTTTGATCCTTTTGGCTCTAGCTATTCTAGTTTCCTTATAAAATTCAATTTAAATTTTCGATACAAAAAATTGATTTTTGGTGGGAAAAATAAGTGATCACAGATTTTGATCCTTTTGGCTCTAGCTCTTCTAGTTTCCTTATAAAATCCAATTTTAATTTTCTATACAAAACATCGATTTTTGGTGAGAAAAATAAGTGATCACCGATTTTGATCCTTTTGGCTCTAGCTCTTCTAGTTTCCTTATAAATTGCAATTTTAATTTTCTATACAAAAAACCGATTTTTGGTGAGAAAAATAAGTGATCACGAATTTTGATCCGTTTGGCTCTAGCTTTTCTAGTTTCCTTATAAAATGCAATTTTAATTTTCTATACAAAAAATCGATTTTTGGTGAGAAAAATAAGTGATCACAGATTTTTATCCTTTTGGCTCTAACTCTTCTAGTTTCCTTATAAAATCCAATTTTAATTTTCTATACAAAAAATCGATTTTTGGTGAGAAAAATAAGTGATCACAGATTTTGATCCTTTTGGCTATAGCTCTTCTAGTTTCTTCTAAGTGATCACAGATTTTTATCCTTTTGGTTCTAACTCTTCTAGTTTCCTTATAAAATCCAATTTTAATTTTCCATACAAAAAATCGATTTTTGGTGAGAAAAATAAGTGATCACAGATTTTGATCCTTTTGGCTATAGCTCTTCTAGTTTCTTCTAAGTGATCACAGATTTTTATCCTTTTGGCTCTAGCTCTTCTAGTTTCCTTATAAAATCCAATTTTAATTTTCTGTACAAAAAATCGATTTGTGGTGAGAAAAATAAGTGATCACAGATTTTGATCGTTTTTGCTCTAGCTCTTCTAGTTTCCTTATAAAATGCAATTTTAATTTTCTATACAAAAAATCGATTTTTGGTGAGAAAAATAACTGATCATAGATTTTGATCCTTTTGGCTCTAGCTCTTCTAATTTCCTTATAAAATGCAATTTTAATTTTCTATACAAAAAATCGACTTTTGGTAAGAAAAATAAGTGATCACAGATTTTGATCCTTTTGACTCTAGCTATTCTAGTTTCCTTATAAAATGCAATTTTAATTTTCTATACAAAAAATCGATTTTTGGTGAGAAAAATAAGTGATCACAGACTTTGATCCTTTTGGCTCTAGCTCTTCTAGTTTCCTTATAAAATGCAATTTTACGACTATGTGATGAGAATCGCATACCGCATAAAATTGGCGATTACGATTTCAAATCGCATAATAGGTGTGATGTGGTTCACAATAACAAGAAAATAGGCGATTTCAAATCGCATGCTTACACCAAAGTGAAGTTGTCTATTTTGCTTAAACATGGCTTCAAAAAACAATAAATATGGCGTACAAATAAAATTTAATATGTTTTCTTTTCATTTAGATAAAAACTAGTAATATTTTCTACCAATTTTAAGTAAAAATATGAAATTTAAAATTTAATCCATTATTCTCTTTCTTATTTGTTTTCTCTTACATAAGCGATTTAATAGAAACAGCTGATAAAATTAAGAGAAATCGAACAAGTAAAACGCGTGAACTGCAGCACATGCTGAAATAAATTTTGGCGATTTTCAAAACGCACGTAAAATGACAATAGTGTGATTTCCATCACATAGGCGTTAATTTTCTATACAAAAAATCGATTTTTGGTGAGAAAAATAAGTGAACACGGATTTTGATTCTTTTGGCTATAGCTCCTCTAGTTTCTTCTAAGTGATCACAGATTTTTATCCTTTTGGTTCTAACTCTTCTAGTTTCCTTATAAAATCCAATTTTAATTTTCTATACAAAAAATCGATTTTTGGTGAGAAAAATAAGTGATCACAGACTTTGATCCTTTTGGCTCTAGCTCTTCTAGTTTCCTTATAAAATGCAATTTTAATTTTCTATACAAAAAATCGATTTTTGGTGAGAAAAATAGCTGATCATAGATTTTGATCCTTTTGGCTCTAGCTCTTCTAATTTCCTTATAAAATTCAATTTTAATTTTCTATACAAAAAATCAACTTTTGGTGAGAAAAATAAGTGATCACAGATTTTGATCCTTTTGGCTCTAGCTCTTCTAGTTTCCTTATAAAATGCAATTTTAATTTTCTATACAAAAAATCGATTTTTGGTGAGAAAAATAAGTGATCACAGATTTTGATCCTTTTGGCTCTAGCTCTTCTAGTTTCCTTATAAAATGCAATTTTATATTTCTATACAAAAAGTCGATTTTTGGTGAGAAAAATAAGTGATCACAGATTTTGATCCTTTTGGCTCTAGCTCTTCTAGTTTCATTACAAAATGCAATTTTAATTTTCTATACAATAAATCGATTTTTGGTGAGAAAAATAAGTGATCACAGATTCTGATCCTTTTGGCTCCAGCTCTTCTAGTTTCCTTATAAAATGCAATTTTAATTTTCCATACAAAAAATCGATTTTTGATGAGAAAAATAAGTGATCACAGATTTTGATCCTTTTGGCTTCTTTATAAAATGCAATTTTAATTTTCCATACAAAAAATCGATTTTTGGTAAGAAAAATAATTAATCACAGATTTTGATAATTTTGGCTATAGCTCTTCTAGTTTCTTCTAAGTGATCACAGATTTTTATCCTTTTGGTTCTAACTCTTCTAGTTTCCTTATAAAATCCAATTTAATTTTCCATACAAAAAATCGATTTTTGGTGAGAAAAATAAGTGATCACGAATTTTGATCCTTTTGGCTCTAGCTCTTCTAGTTTCCTTATAAAATCCAGTTTTAATTTTCTGTACAAAAAATCGATTTTTGGTGAGAAAAATAAGTGATCACAGATTTTGATCGTTTTTGCTCTAGCTCTTCTAGTTTCCTTATAAATTGCAATTTTAATTTTCCATACAAAAAATCGATTTTTGGTGAGAAAAATAAATGATCACGAATTTTGATCCTTTTGGCTCTAGCTCTTCCAGTTTCCTTATAAAATCCAGTTTTAATTTTCTGTACAAAAAATCGATTTTTGGTGAGAAAAATAAGTGATCACGAATTTTGATCCTTTTGGCTCTAGCTTTTCTAGTTTCCTTATAAAATGCAATTTAAATTTTCTATACAAAAAATCGGTTTTTGGTGAGAAAAATAAGTGATCACAGATTTTGATCCTTTTGGCTCTAACTCTTCTAGTTTCCTTATAATATCCAATTTAAATTTTCTATACAAAAAATTGATTTTTGGTGAGAAAAATAAGTGATCACAGATTTTGATCCTTTTGGCTATAGCTCTTCTAGTTTCTTCTAAGTGATCACAGATTTTTATCCTTTTGGTTCTAACTCTTCTAGTTTCCTTATAAAATCCAATTTTAATTTTCCATACAAAAAATCGATTTTTGGTGAGAAAAATAAGTGATCACAGATTTTGATCCTTTTGGCTCTAGCTCTTCTAGTTTCCTTATAAAATCCAATTTTAATTTTCTATACAAAACATCGATTTTTGGTGAGAAAAATAAGTGATCACCGATTTTGATCCTTTTGGCTCTAGCTCTTCTAGTTTCCTTATAAATTGCAATTTTAATTTTCTATACAAAAAATCGATTTTTGGTGAGAAAAATAAGTGATCACGAATTTTGATCCGTTTGGCTCTAGCTTTTCTAGTTTCCTTATAAAATGCAATTTTAATTTTCTATACAAAAAATCGATTTTTGGTGAGAAAAATAAGTGATCACAGATTTTTATCCTTTTGGCTCTAACTCTTCTAGTTTCCTTATAAAATCCAATTTTAATTTTCTATACAAAAAATCGATTTTTGGTGAGAAAAATAAGTGATCACAGATTTTGATCCTTTTGGCTATAGCTCTTCTAGTTTCTTCTAAGTGATCACAGATTTTTATCCTTTTGGTTCTAACTCTTCTAGTTTCCTTATAAAATCCAATTTTAATTTTCCATACAAAAAATCGATTTTTGGTGAGAAAAATAAGTGATCACGAATTTTGATCCTTTTGGCTCTAGCTCTTCTAGTTTTCTTATAAAATCCAGTTTTAATTTTCTGTACAAAAAATCGATTTTTGGTGAGAAAAATAAGTGATCACAGATTTTGATCGTTTTTGCTCTAGCTCTTCTAGTTTCCTTATAAAATGCAATTTTAATTTTCTATACAAAAAATCGACTTTTGGTAAGAAAAATAAGTGATCACAGATTTTGATCCTTTTGACTCTAGCTATTCTAGTTTCCTTATAAAATGCAATTTTAATTTTCTATACAAAAAATCGATTTTTGGTGAGAAAAATAAGTGATCACAGACTTTGATCCTTTTGGCTCTAGCTCTTCTAGTTTCCTTATAAAATGCAATTTTACGACTATGTGATGAGAATCGCATACCGCATAAAATTGGCGATTACGATTTCAAATCGCATAATAGGTGAGATGTGGTTCACAATCACAAGAAAATAGGCGATTTCAAATCGCATGCTTACACCAAAGTGAAGTTGTCTATTTTGCTTAAACATGGCTTCAAAAAACAATAAATATGGCGTACAAATAAAATTTAATATGTTTTCTTTTCATTTAGATAAAAACTAGTAATATTTTCTACCAATTTTAAGTAAAAATATGAAATTTAAAATTTAATCCATTATTCTCTTTCTTATTTGTTTTCTCTTACATAAGCGATTTAATAGAAACAGCTGATATAATTAAGAGAAATCGAACAAGTAAAACGCGTGAACTGCAGCACATGCTGAAATAAATTTTGGCGATTTTCAAAACGCATGTAAAATGACAATAGTGTGATTTCCATCACATAGGCGTTAATTTTCTATACAAAAAATCGATTTTTGGTGAGAAAAATAAGTGAACATGGATTTTGATCCTTTTGGCTCTAGCTCTTCTAGTTTCTTCTAAGTGATCACAGATTTTTATCCTTTTGGTTCTAACTCTTCTAGTTTCCTTATAAAATCCAATTTTAATTTTCCATACAAAAAATCGATTTTTGGTGAGAAAAATAAGTGATCACGAATTTTGATCCTTTTGGCTCTAGCTCTTCCAGTTTCCTTATAAAATCCAGTTTTAATTTTCTGTACAAAAAATCGATTTTTGGTGAGAAAAATAAGTGATCACGAATTTTGATCCTTTTGGCTCTAGCTTTTCTAGTTTCCTTATAAAATGCAATTTAAATTTTCTATACAAAAAATCGGTTTTTGGTGAGAAAAATAAGTGATCACAGATTTTGATCCTTTTGGCTATAGCTCTTCTAGTTTCTTCTAAGTGATCACAGATTTTTATCCTTTTGGTTCTAACTCTTCTAGTTTCCTTATAAAATCCAATTTTAATTTTCCATACAAAAAATCGATTTTTGGTGAGAAAAATAAGTGATCACGAATTTTGATCCTTTTGGCTCTAGCTCTTCTAGTTTCCTTATAAAACCCAGTTTTAATTTTCTGTACAAAAAATCGATTTTTGGTGAGAAAAATAAGTGATCACAGATTTTGATCGTTTTTGCTCTAGCTCTTCTAGTTTCCTTATAAATTGCAATTTTAATTTTCCATACAAAAAATCGATTTTTGGTGAGAAAAATAAGTGATCACGAATTTTGATCCTTTTGGCTCTAGCTTTTCTAGTTTCCTTATAAAATGCAATTTAAATTTTCTATACAAAAAATCGGTTTTTGGTGAGAAAAATAAGTGATCACAGATTTTGATCCTTTTGGCTCTAACTCTTCTAGTTTCCTTATAATATCCAATTTTAATTTTCTATACAAAAAATCGATTTTTGGTGAGAAAAATAAGTGATCACGGATTTTGATCCTTTTGGCTCTAGCTCTTCTAGTTTCGTTATAAAATGCAATTTTAATTTTCTGTACAAAAAATCGATTTTTGGTGAGAAAAATAAGTGATCACAGATGTTGATCCTTTTGGCTCTAGCTCTTCTAGTTTCCTTATAAAATTCAATTTAAATTTTCTATACAAAAAATCGATTTTTAGTGAGAAAAATAAGTGATCACCGATTTTGATCCTTTTGGCTCTAGCTCTTCTAGTTTCCTTATAAAATGCAATTTTAATTTTCTAGCTCTAATTTTGATCACAGATTTTGATCCTTTTGGCTCTAGCTCTTCTAGTTTCCTTATAAAATGCAATTTTAATTTTCTATGCAAAAAATCGGTTTTTGGTGAGAAAAATAAGTGATCACGAAATTTGATCCTTTTGGCTCTAGCTTTTCTAGTTTCCTTATAAAATGCAATTTAAATTTTCTATACAAAAAATCGGTTTTTGGTGAGAAAAATAAGTGATCACAGATTTTGATCCTTTTGGCTCTAACCCTTCTAGTTTCCTTATAATATCCAATTTTAATTTTCTATACAAAAAATCGATTTTTGGTGAGAAAAATAAGTGATCACGGATTTTGATCCTTTTGGCTCTAGCTCTTCTAGTTTCGTTATAAAATGCAATTTTAATTTTCTGTACAAAAAATCGATTTTTGGTGAGAAAAATAAGTGATCACAGATGTTGATCCTTTTGGCTCTAGCTCTTCTAGTTTCCTTATAAAATTCAATTTAAATTTTCTATACAAAAAATCGATTTTTAGTGAGAAAAATAAGTGATCACCGATTTTGATCCTTTTGGCTCTAGCTCTTCTAGTTTCCTTATAAAATGCAATTTTAATTTTCTAGCTCTAATTTTGATCACAGATTTTGATCCTTTTGGCTCTAGCTCTTCTAGTTTCCTTATAAAATGCAATTTTAATTTTCTATGCAAAAAATCGATTTTTGGTGAGAAAAATAAGTGATCACGGATTTTGATCCTTTTGGCTCTAGCTCTTCTAGTTTCCTTATAAAATGCAATTTTAATTTTCTGTACAAAAAATCGATTTTTGGTGAGAAAAATAAGTGATCACAGATTTTGATCCTTTTGGCTCTAGCTCTTCTAGTTTCCTTATAAAATGCAATTTTAATTCTTTATACAAAAAAACGGTTTATGGTGAGAAAAATAAGTGATCACAGATTATCCTTTTGGCTCTAGCTCTTCCAGTTTCCTTATAAAATGCTATTTTAATTTTCCCAAAAAATGAATTAGATATAAGATATTGTTTTTTATTTATTTTTCATATACAATAAGGAATGCATGGTCCGTCCTTCAAAGTTGGTTCCATTCTGTAGAGCTTAGCGACAATCTAAAAATTACAAAACATATTTATTACTTTTCTTTTTCTATATATAAAACAATTTAATTAGTAAAATGTAAAATTTATTTTAATCAGTTAGAAAAGTTAGTTACATGGTTTTCTTCAAATGAACTATACTATAAATGAAACATCATGGAAAACAAAATTACAAAATTAAAGGCAAAAATAAAACAAATAGCAGCAAAAACTTCTATTAACATAATTCAGTTTTATAAAGTTGTTATTCAAATATAGTATTTGATAACAAATGAGATTTTTTACAATTTGTGATTTCTTTTTTCAAAAGTTTTAAATTTGCCTTTAATTTCATTTGTCATATTAAACATATTGAACACATATTAAACATATTACCTTATGAAAACCAATTAAGTTGTATTCATCTATTATATGCTGCCGGCTGCAAACCTAATCACATCTTCCCATATATAAGGTGTGGATTTTATTTGAGGATTTCCTCACAAAATTTCTGTAATAAAAATAAACAAAATGTTAAAATTTCTTCTTATGATAAAGTTAAGTGTATTTGTTAAATACAAAATTTCAGAATCCTTTTGGTTTAATTTGAATGTGTGATCAGCATAGATTTCATTCAGATTAAGTTTATCATCATAATAAGATTTTGAAATTTGTTTTATTTATTAAAAAATATAAATACTAACCATATTAACTCAGCTTTAAACAATTTATAAATCAGCTTTGTTTATGTTCAAGAAGAGCTCATTTCAAGCAAAGTGTAATTTCAAATTACATCTAAAATAAAAAGAAATTGTCATTAGTAAAAGTTTTCTTAAAAGAATTTTTGAAAATTTTGTTCTTTAACATTTTCAGAATCCTTTTGGTTTAATTTGAATGTGTGATCAGCATAGATTTTCATTCAGATTAAATTTGTCATCATGCTAATAAATTGGATTTTTCCTTTCAAAGAAAATTTTGGTAAAAGCTAATTTGAATTCTTCATAAATTTGGATGTTAAAGCTAAATTTTTGGCATGGTAACCATAAGGAAAACATAATTTAATCTGGCAGTTTAAGACTCAAGCTTCACAGGTTTTGCTTGACAAGAAAACAATTTCAGACAAATAGAAAACGATAGTTGCTTATTCGGAAATTATGAAATTAAGCCACTGAATTTACGTTATTTGTAATACATATTGGTAAAATACATTTCTTGGGCCTTGTCTGATTATTAATATATAATTCAACAAAAACTCACCTTTTTTTTAAATTATGCAGTAGATTCAGTTCATCATTACGATGTATGTACATAGATCTAAAAATAAAAATTAGAAAGTGTTTTAATATAAATTTCCAACAAAATAAAGTTCTCAAAAGAATTTTGCTTATGTATCAGTAAAAAATGAGACAGCATGGTTTTTTATTTGGGTTCTTCTCAGAAGAGGGTACCTGAATTTAGGATAAATCATCAAAACATGCTACATAAACATTTACTAATATGTTCATTAGTAAATGTTTAATTCAAAAATTATATCTAATTAATGCTTTAATACTAACCTCAATATTTCAGGTAATATCTACAGCTTCTTTCAAACTTCTTCCATCTGAAAATATTAAATGAAATACCATTTACTTAACATAAAGTAAATTTTCTACAAAATAATTTTCTCAAAAGGACATTGCAAATGCATCAGTAAAAAAATGAGACAGCATGGTTTTTTTTATTTGGGTTCGTCTCAGAAGAGGGAGCCTACAATGAGGCTGAGTCATCAAAACAACATACTACATAAACATTTACTAATGTGTATAAATTAGTAAATGTTAAATTCAAAGATTATATCTATTTAATGCTTTAATACTAACCTTAATATTTTAGCTAACATATTCCAAACAATTCAGTTTTACTACAGCATCTTTCAACCTTCTTCCATCTGAAAATATTAAATGAAATACCATTCATTAGCATATTATTTATAAATTTGTTAAACTTATTTTATTCTAAATAAACTCAGTTGGCCGTTCTTATCTATCCTCAAAAATGTTTTAGAAAAATTTTGTATTTACTAATTAAATTAACAAACACTCCACTTTTTTAAATATTCAGTTCTTGAACAATCATCAATTTATTTTAATATTCTTTAATATTAAACATAATTATAATTACCTTTTCTTAATTTCAATATTTTTAGCTATTTCCCTAAACTTTGGAAATTTATAAACCACTCCCGGGTGAAGCTGATTGTAAAATGAAAGAAATGCAATGCACGTGTTGTAAAATTAGAAAATTGAGAAACGGATATGTGAAGTTGGTTGCAGTTTGTTTGTGTAGAGCTGTATTTTTAATAGTAACAATAAGTGATGCCACATACGATGTTTTTGAAATAAAAATTATGGCGTGTCAACACATGATACATTTTTATCCCATCGATTACTTTGAGTCTACATTAGACAAATTTGTATCAAGACAAACGTCAAATTTTTGTTTTGCAGATAATTTTTTATCTCTGTCAATTATAGGGGAAAACGTATGTCGTAATAAACCATGCAAAAAGTACCAACAACAATCAAGATGGCGTCTTTTACCAAGCATTATCAAGACAACGTTGTCAGAGCGCGAGCGCTGACAATTTTCTTTTAACACTGCAATAATACTGACAAATTCAGTCTACATTAGACAAATCTTTATCTTGATAAAATTTTGACGTTTGTCTTGATAAAAATTTCTCTAATGTAGACTCAAAGTTATATAATGAACAAATTTTTATCAATACAAACATACGATTTTATCAGAATACAAATATGCCTAAACTTAATTTGGCAGTATTATTGCAGCGTCAGGACAAAGCTTTCAGAGTTCAAAAGCTGGCAACTTTGTCTTGACGTTGCTTGATAAAATACGCCAATTCGGTTGTTTTGGTACTTTTTACATAGTTAATTAAGATATACGTCTTCCCCTATAATTTATAAAATTATCTGTAATACACATACAAATTTGACATTTGCCTTGATACAAATTTGTCTAGTATAGATGCGACGTCATAACAAGTAACAAGACGCCGGAAAAACTATCATAATTTTCTTTACGTCTACTCTACACTTGACAAATTTTTATCAGAATAAAAATTTGTGTACTGTAAACTAAATTCATATTATTGTAGCGTTAAAATAAAATTTTCAGCGCTCGACAACTTTTTCTTATGACATACACTTAAGATAAAAAAGATAGATATAAATTATCTGTAATTCAAACAAAAATTTGACGTTTGTCTTGATGATTTGTTATTTGCCTTTTTCATGCTCGCACATTGAACAAAATGTTGTGCGCACATGCATTTGGATAGTGTGGACACAAGTTGTTCATGTTTTGTTCTTGTTCGCACAATTGTTCGAGCAACCATGTCTGCCATCAAACGTCACATTGTATGCGGAAGAAGAGGCGCTGCATGTAAAAGTATCGAAGCGACACTGACGGCAAACAAAAAATTATGATTTGTTCGACAAATGTTCTGCCCACTGAAAACAAAATTAAAATAATTTTGTGTGTTGCTCTGCCGACGTTTTGTTCTAGTGCGAACAAGAAAAAGGCTAGTATAGACGGTACGTTAGTTTTGGGCCTAAAAAATGTGTTAAATTGAAACATATAAACTAATTTTTTTATATTCGTCCCAACGATTTTATATATTTGAACACATATGACCTTTTGGTATCGATTTTCATACCATCTTTTATTTGCGGTCTACAAGAGGATTTTTTTTTTTTTTGTTCATTGCACATATGTGTGAACAAAACTTTTAGCGCACATGTATTAACACAGAACTGGTATGTGAGGAGTGATGTTGTACAAAAGGGAGTAATTTTCCATTCTTAGTATTCTTTGGTTTGCATATTAAAAATATACGCAAAAACGCTTTTTTTGTAATTCGAACCCTAAAAAAAAAACAAGTCTGGCAACATCGTTTCAAAATAAGATAAATAAAATAATAATTTGCAAATATTAAAATTGGAAACAAGTAAATTTAAATTAATATTTGTACAATAATGCCGGAAAAATTTGTTAAAGGACGCAGATCTATACATGATCGCGATCCAAATTCTTCTCAGCGTGGAAAATCTGTTCTAGACGACAGAGAGAATCTGAATGACAGTCAAGAGAATATAAACTTCAATGATGGTCAAGATCAAATTACTACGGAATCTGGTTCAGATCTGGAAGGCTTCGAAGACAATGAATCATATATAAATGAGGAATACACCAAACAGAATATTTTTGAAATTTCACGGAGTCCACCAATGACACCACAACGGAAAAAACGTAGCCCAGTAAATGATTCTCCTAGACCTACTTATACAAACCAATATCGAAAGCCTCTACAAGAAATAAAAAATGAAACGAAAGAGAAAAGTTTTTCTTGGTTCATTCCTGTTATAATGATAGTTGTAGCGGCTCTCATCTATTATAGTTGGCCAAAAGGAACAACTAAGATAAAAAGTTGTTCCTTCGAGAATCTAGAAAAACTATATCCTGAACAAGAGCCAAAATTATGGCGAAGTTTAAAGGTGGGCATTGAATTAATTCTCAACAATCGTACTCCGAAACCAGCTATTTATTTATTTGCCCATCATGGTGGTGACCAAACGTTCCACTTAATAAAAAATATAACAACTCATTCTTCAGGATGTTTTGGTAAAATAATATAATTAAAAAAATAAACATTTGTATAACTTTTTTCCGCTTTATTTTATTTTTAGGTCAAAAAATTATTCCCATTGAAATTGAGAATAATGATTTTATATCTGCTCCTGGTGCCGAAGATGACTATGGTCATGTTATTGAGAAATATAAAGCTAAAATTAAGCAGGGTAATGTTATATTAATTGCTAATCTTAATGAGGTACGTAGACTTATGAAGTAGAAAAAGTAATACTATCAAAATGTTTATTGTTTAGATACCCGCAAAGGCAGCCAGAGCTTTGCATTCTATATGTGACACTCATAGTCCCATAGCAAAAGATGTGGTTATATTTTTAACACTTACTATAGATGAAAATAAAGAAGGTAAGTACATTGTAGAATTGTCTATACATATATTGAATTTGTTAATTATATTTGGTTTATTACTTATGCTAGGTAGTGCCGCTGAAAAGTCTGAAGACACTTTGAAAGAATTGTGGGAACCGGAATTAGGTTCAAATGAATTAGATGCCTTAATAACCCGCGTTACGGATCAAGTGTTTGTTTTGAAAAGTTGAAACTTTTTTATGTATTATTATAATACTATTATATTCTTTAATTTTTTTTAATTATTATTAAAAAAAAAACATATATTTTTGTAATTTGTTAAAATAAAAAGCAAAATTTAAACAAAAAGTTTAATGTTCTTTAATTAAAAGTTCTCGGGAGGATCATTTCTATACTTGTTCAAAAAAGGAAACGTTTTTTATCTCGAATTTGTTGAAAAATTCGTATACCATGCAGTAGGGAATTCCCTTAATTGAATGTAACTTAATAACTTACATATACTTATTTTATAGTGCATATGTATTTGTTGTTTTATCCAACCAGTAGATATCGTTCAAGGGAAAATCCTAAATTAATTTTTGTTCCAAGCAAAGCTTTTAAAAATAGTTTTCGGAGACCTGTGCCGAACAATTTTAACCGGCGGCTTTTGTAAAAATTGTCGGCAGTGGCTCAAAATCGGCCGTTAGCAAGTCTGAAAAGTAAACATAAAAAATAAAAACTTTTTTTTGTTTTCGCATCGTCATATAGACAGGGATACAAGCCAATCGGCTTTATGCCGAAATTTTAAAATTGTAATTAAAATTTAACAAGAAACATATATTTCTATATTATTCGAAAAAGTGATTGCAGTGGCTCCACCTATTACTATAATTCTGCTATGATAAATTTATTATATTTAAGGATAGTAGAACGTATAAAATTGAATTAATAAATCATGAAATCTTCACTTCTATTTCATCGACTTCAATTTTCTTGTAGATGGGGAACACCCGGGCGGCACAATGTAATAATTACTAAATCTTAGCCGAAAATTTTGCCGCCGCCGCCGAATAAAAAATGCTACAGCACCGTCGCCGAAAATTTTGGCTCGGCTTAATTCTTTGTATATAGAGGAACGGAAAACCGTTTGTTTGAACATGAAATATAACGGTCATTTTACACTTACATATAATAAAATGTAGGGTAGAACATTTACCATAGGGGCACATATCTTTTCTATCAAATTTTGAACAATTTACATTTGTTTGGAGGTAGACGTGATTAATTTTTTTTTCAATACTGTTCAAAATATTTCGATGCAGGTATTTTCTGTGATAACTTCTATAGTTGTTGAAATTGTTCAAAGATTTTTTCCGTGTTATAAATTTGATAGTAATGAATAAAAATTGACAACAGATGTTTTAATAAACTCCTTTAAAGTGAGAAAAAATTAATTAACCTCATGTATTTTCGCCTTTTTTCGTCATTCAGAAACTCATACAAAATTAACGTAACAGGGATATAATCAGGATCAAAATATATGCAAACATATCTAGATTTTTATATTGGTTAACGGTTTTGACAATACAGCAGTTTAAACAAAAATGTGGGGAATGCATCCCCTTCTGCCCTACTTATGTTAAGGATATCAATATGCCAGTTAAAACCGTCATTCTGAAACCGGAATCTGATCAGTAATTGAGAGAATGTTTTTTTTTTTTTTTTCGACATTATTATATTATATACATATTTCCCTTTCCCATTCTTACCGCTGATTAGCAAAGATACTTTATAAATCAATTTATTAATAGATCAATGAAGCTCTGATTACTTCCTATCGCCTTCTCCTATCGCCTTCTCCTACATTTTTAAAAACTAAAAATATCCAAAAAAGTACCTACTAATTTTGTAAAGTACCAGATTTCAAAAAAAAAAAAAAAAAAATAAATAAATAAATAAATAAAAATGTTCAAAAAATATACATCTAATAAAAAAATGTACTAATTTATGAAAAATAAAAAAAAAAAATCCAAATGGGAAATTTTACTTTCCGATTGTAATAGATTTCTTATGCCCCTTCATTGTTACAAGAAAACATTTTTTATACCTAAATTGATTTATTAATTATTTTTATTAATGAAATGGCAAATTTATTATTTCTTTAATTGGTTTAATTAAAAATATTCAAATCAATGCCTGAATCGAAAAAAAAACTAAAATATATAATTTTTCTCGTATTAACTTAAGGAATGTTAATTTTTTAGTCCTTTTAATTTTTTTTTTTTTTTCAATATTATAAGGACTTACAAAACACAATAACATCCAATTTTATTAAAAAATTTTGTAACTTCAATATACAGCAAACAAAGAAAAGAAAGAAATGCAGAAATTTAAGAAAATGTAAAGAAAGTTAAATAAAATAATACATAAATTAATTAAAATAGTGGATGCCACAAAATATGTTGTATGCTATGTATATGTTTAGTTTTAAGTCAAAATCTAAGTATGTATAAGAAAAATCACAGTTCACTGTGTTTAACTGAGTCGTCATTGTCCTGTTGTTGCTGGTCATCGGATGAGCTTAATGTTTCCTCACCACTGCCTGTATCATTTAATAATTGTTCAGCATGATCGGCATTTTCATGATCTTCTATGCGTGACATTAATGTTTTGATTTCACCATCATAATCTTTCCATTCCGGAACTATGCGCTGAGCTGCAGTAAGCTTGGCTTCTTTAGTCATGGGATTATTACATAAATCAATAACTTTGGCATTTTTGAAGGCGTTATCACTGCACCAGGTCTGACACCACAACCATTCGTCCGGTAAAGATTTAATAGCTACTTGATGTATCATATTATTGGGTAAATCTTGATCTAAATTGGATAAACTATTGGGATCCTGACTGAGAGCTTGATATTGTCCTCTTAGCCTATCACCTGCTGCTATTTTACGGAAACGTTTTAAATCTACCACATATAAAGCGGAAATGTGATAACGCCGGCCCATGAGATGAGATTTCCAATAGCCCTGTTTCCAAAAGCGAAAACCTTCCATTTCTTTGCGTGAATCACAGAAGGGTGTGTAGGCATAGGGAGCTCCACCCAAATCCATATCATAAAGTTCTTTTAAATCAGCTCTGACTATAGCATCAGCATCTACGAAAATTATTTTACGTACATTTAGGGGGAACAAAACATCTAGGAAAAGAATTTTATAACCCCAAATGGTGCGTTGTTTTTCGGTTTGTTGATGTAACCAACGAGGCCATTTGTATTGGACCAACTCATATTGGAATCCATATTCTTTGGCCATGTGTGGCAGAAAGTCAGTAAATTGGGGAGAGAGATAATTTTTCAAAAACCAAAACTTTACGGGAGATTTAGTATGTTTCATAACGGACAACATCATAATACGTAAAAGTCTTTCATAAAGATGACCTGAGGCTACGGAAAATATATTAATAGTTTCTGCTTCACCATCATTTGAAGAACCACCACCACCAAAGGAACTGGCTATGGAATTCCATATGCCACTTTGTTGTTGACTGTCATCGTCACCCAATAGATCAGCCTGTTGCATGCCGGGCTTTTTAGTTACTCTCAATTTAATGACATGAGATCTGAGAGAACTTATAACCACTTGGGTATTACCCTCTTGATGTAATGTGTTGGGTCCTTCGGCATAGGTTATATCATAGATATCAGCCGATTTTCCCTCTCTTAAACGTAAAGTCCATACACCAGGATTAGCTTTAAGTTGGAAATAACCCAAATTAGCCATGACTATGGTATCGACCATTGTAGGATTGTCTTGGGTACCCAAAGTCACTTGTAAACCTCTGGGCGGGGCTCCCGTGGAGGCATCAAAACAATGACCTTCTAGTAGCAAATATTCCAATTCAAATTCACTGTGTACAGGTCCTCCTATTTCGCTTAGTTTTATATTATCCAAATCATAAACTGAGCGTACAGCTTCTACTAACCAATTTTCGGGCACTTGAACATTTTGTGTTAACAAAGGATTGGCGGGGACACCAGTAAATTTGGCTATGGGACCTTCAGCTAAATCACCATTAGGCAAAAATTGTATCTCTGGCTCGACTA
Source organism: Protophormia terraenovae (assembly GCA_951394005.1). Taxonomy (NCBI): domain Eukaryota; kingdom Metazoa; phylum Arthropoda; class Insecta; order Diptera; family Calliphoridae; genus Protophormia; species Protophormia terraenovae. The sequence goes on from OX596075.1 coordinate 22,816,920, forward strand.
CATAACGATAGAAATTCTTAACTGGCATATCACTGTGTTGATTGACGGGAGTCAAATACACTTTCATATTACAATTGACCGTATTGCGAAGTAAAATCAAAATTGGTGCCAATTTCTGAGCACTTCTAGAGGCAGGATCTACTACAGCATTAATTTCAAAGTGTGGCAATTCCTTATGTTTGGGAGCCAGCTTTACCACAGAATGCGCTTCTTTAACATCTTCGGGAATTTTAAATCTAGTTTTCGATTGTCTGGGTATAAGACAAGCGTACAGTTTGAGCAAGGTATCACTATCAAATTCGGATTCTTCTATATCTAGAGATTTAGCTTTCAAAACCTTACGTAACTTATCACCATATTGTATGGCATTAAATCTATCAATTAAACCAAAATCTTCAATGCCAAATTGTTCTTTTTCGACAATGGGGCCTATAATTTTACCATTGCCTATAACTAAACGTTCAGAGGCCTTAAGATTTAAAACTCTTTGTGCATAAACTCTTAAGATTTTCATGTGTAATTCGGTGGATGCCAAGAATTCCTTAACTTGTTCTGGTATTTCCCATTTGTCGGAAGATTGTTTTAACCATTTCAATACCACATCGGTGGCCTGTTGAGGCTTTAGAACCTGTTGAGCAGCCCAAACTAAACGATTGAGATTATTTTTCCTAGACAAATCGCCTCCCTCGGCATTAGGTATGAAAGCTACGCGTACACTGGAACCGGCTTTAGCATATTTTAAAGCATTTGTGAGCAGTTGCTTGCCCTCAGCTGTTTCCACATTGGCCACTAGCCAAATGGTAAGAAAATGTAATTTAGCTTCACCTATAGTCTCATAGGAATGTTTGCCCTCAAAATATTTGATATTATTAAGCAAAGTAGCGGTCATATCACGATTTGAAAGTTGAGCTAAAGCTTTAACATTATTGAGATCTTTGTGTGGCACTCCTGATAAATCTAGGAATTTAGCATTTTCATTATTACCCAGAATACGTTGATTTAATCGTGGCATAACATGAGGCTGGTTCATAAGATAGTCCAGCAATATATCAGAATCCGTTAAATCTCCTTTGTATACTGCTTTTTGTAAAGAAGTAGTCTGTTGTATAATTTCCGAAAATATCGCTTCTTCAAAATCACTATCAGAAGACAAAATATTCTGAGGCATGGGTACACCATTCAAAAGAGCTTGAGGTGAATCGGTAAAACCCAAACGTTCCACAAATTCTAAAGCCAGTTGACGGCCATAATCAAAGTCTGAATCTTCATCTAAAATCTCATCTACAGCAGAGCCAGATAATTTATCGAAAGTTTTCTTCAATTGCATTTTAATATGTTTTCTCCTTATTTCCTGTTTAGAGTCAACAGCAGTAAAAACATCTGTAAGAAAACCTAAAGCTGATCTAGCATCTTTTTTCTGTGTCACATAGTTGAAGGCACACACTAAAGATCTGTAGTCTTCCTGTGTCTCATCCGTTGACTTGCTGGTATCGAATACTAAACCCAATCTGACAGGAGCCGAATGAACTACAAAACTTTCAGCCAATTTGATAAGACTACGACTGGTAGGCTTAAGAGGATCCACTACCAAAACTAAATTGAAAACATTTTTTCGTATATTTCTCAACATACCGGGAAAAGTGGGCCTTAAAAGATCCATAACACTTGAGGGCCATCTCCGATACTGGGGATCACTTTCAATATCATTAATCCACAGAATAGACGAATCGCGTATATCAATGGCAAACTCCTTGGAACCAGAACCAGCAAAATCTAAAGCCAACAACGAAGATGCCAGCGATCCTTTCACATGGCTATTGTGCAAACTTTCTAGTACACGTACTTCTGATCTTAAAGTTTCTACTAAGGAATTCAAATCCATAGTGTCGGCATCAAAGAAAAGACCATTAACAAATAAAGCACCATCGGGTGGTATAATATTAAGACTGCGTCCAAAAGCCTCACTATTATGTTTCACTTCATTTCTTAGCTGTTCACTGATTTTGTGACTAAGCAAAGCTTTCGCCTGCATGGGGAAATTATGAGCAGTAAATTGTAAAATTTTCAATGCTTCTTCACCATCGATTTCCGCTATAGCTTGGGCAGCCTGCAAGCCTAAATCTTGAAATTCCCAGGCTTTTAATTGAGCTATTTCCTCATTGCCCTGTAGTAAACTTTGACGTAATTTGTCCAAAGAATGGGACAAGGTGGGGAATCTATCTTTAAGCACCTTAAAGTCGAAACCGTGTACTTCCATTTCCACACCAGCTTCTTCGGCATTTTCCGTCTCTTCAGCCGGTTTGGGTGCATCATCTTGTGACTTGTATTCCGTGGATTTTAAATGCAATTCAACACCATAACCCGAAAGACGCACACGTTTTTGTGATTTTTGTTTTTTAGTTGGCAAATAATGTCTTGTTATATACCTAATATTACCGGATAAAGCTCTTTCGGTTAATAGATAATGATACTGGGCAAATGTTTTAGAACCTATATCACCATATAAAACTACTGTGCGGGTATTATTCTCTGAACCAGGATAAATATGATCAAAAGCATATGTTTCCACGGCAGCATCTAAAGTCGCCTGTTTGGTTAATTTAAGCTTTTGTCTTAATTCATCTATGCTACAGGCCAATTCGGTACCAACTTGAGCAAATGTGGTCGTATCAGGACAAGATCCTTGAGCCAAAACTTCTGAAGCTATTTGAAAATGTGTTTGTATGCGTGGAGTTAAACTATGCATAGAAACTATTAACTTCATAAGAGGCATTTGTAAATCCGTCAAACGTCTACGTACCACATTTATGGCCGCATTATAACTCTGTGAAGCCGTATCTTAAAATACATAATTTTTCAATATTTTATTATAGATACATTTTATTCTAAAAGCAACTTACCATAACTACTTAACGTGGTCTCCAAATCGGTTATATCTTTTAGAAAATCCCAATACAAATTGGCATTTTCATCGGCCAAATATTCTGCTATTTCCAAATGTAATGGTGTTTGTTCCCATTTGGCATTTATAAGGGTGGTTATGGGAAAACTTTTGCTCGTTCCTAATTCTTGACTTTCTACCAAGCTACTTAAGACAAATAGTGTTAAGAATGCTATTGGAGTAGCCTTCCAAAAATGGATTTTAGATTTGCTGTTTAGCGTCATCATCAGTGATTGTTGTTGATTCGATAAATTAATCTCCAAGATTTAGAACATTATTAAACTACTTAAAAACGAATTTTACTAGTGAAGTAAATGTTGTAAATATTATTTTTATATAATTATTACCTATTAATTAATTAATAAATTCTCTATAAATTGTAAAAAACTGATGTGGCACAACAATCCGGCTAAAATAATGAATAATTTTTTTGCACTGTCACAGAGTTGTTATTTGTTGTCTACACGAGCCTTTTTATTGTTCGCACATCGAACAAAATATTGTGCCCACATGTTTTTGGATAGTGTGGACCAACTTGTTAATGCTTTGTTCTTAAGCCCAAATTACAATAGCGCGTAGTCAGCAACAGTATCAACATGTTGCTGCCGTTATAATTACAATTCATCGTCGGCAGCCACAATTTACAACCACCATCTTACTTTATTCTACTTGTGTATTTTAGCCTCTCATTTATTTGCTCACTCTCTTTGTCTCGCTCCCAATCTGAAAGCAGCGCAGTGAATTTTATCAGCTGATTATGTCAGCACACACTGCTGCTGACTACGCGCAATTGTAATTTGGGCTTTATTCAACGCACAAATTTTTTTTAATTTTGTTTTGGGTGGGCAAAGCATTTGTAGAAAAAATCATAATTTTTTGTTTGTCATCAGTGTCGCTTCGATTGTTTTACTGCAGCGCCTCTTCATCCGCATAAAAAATGGCGTTTGATGACAGACATTGTTGCTCGAACAATTGCGAGCGAAAGAGAACAAAACATAAACAAGTTTGGTCCACACCATGGCACAAGTATTATAAGGTATATGCAAAACGGCAACAACGTAACTCTGTCAGTGTAACACAACGTCAAAAACAACTGATTTTTGTTTGTAAACATTTTATTGTGCTTCTTGCTTTATTATATTTTTCGTTCTAAAAATTTAAATATATTTGAGAAAAGTAAATAAAAAGTTGTGTATTTTACATCTTATATTCGTCTTTTTAGTGGCAGTTTATATTTGTAACGCAATTTTTATCATTCAACAATCCAAGTTACTTCGAATTATTAAAGCTCTCAAATACACAATTATATAAAATATTAATGTGTTTGTATAGAACTTGTATATTATCTTTTATTTCTTTTTGCTTTTTATAACACAAAACACACGAAATGTAACAAAAAATAGTTTATTAATAACAACACAAATATATTTTAGTATTATAACACTGGAATTGTATTATAAAACTATTTACTTTTCTTGGAAACAAACAAATGTAAACAAATTTTGACAAGATAGTCTGCTTTGAAACAACGAGCAAAAAATAATCAGCTGATCTTATAAGGTTACCTTATTTAAAATGGTTGTGCCATGGTCCACACTATCCAAATGCATGTGTTCGATGTGCGATCAAGAAAAAGGCTCGTGTAGACCGCAAATTATTAAAATAAAATGATATGGCAAGGCGGTTATATTTACATCTACAAAATATTTACATCAAAAATACAAATTTATATTTACTTAGCTTTTTATTTACATTTTGCAAAACCTTCGAAAATAACACCAACATGAAGTGTACTTTGGAGGGAATAAACGCCAAAGGCAAGTTCACCTTTCTTACATACCAAATTTCTTAACTAACTATAAAATCTGAATTTACCAGCCATAGCAAAATCCATACAATCCTTGGCAAAAATTGGCAGTGATTTATGTGTAGAGGCGGATGAAAATGGACTACAATTTCGAACGTTTAATCCTTCAAAATCTGCCATGGCTACAATACGATTTAGTAGAATATTCTTCGAAACCTACAGCATTGAGGGATCCGATGTGAACTATTGTAAAGTGTGTATGAAGGCAATTTTGGCGGTATTCAAAAATATGCGGCATGTGGAGCGTTGTGAAATACGTCTTTTGAGCGATCAATTAAAACTGCAGGTACAGTTTAAATGTAGTTTGGAAACTATGAAAAATGCTTTGATCTCAGTAGTGGATGATGAGATCTTAACGACAAATGTCTCAATGGATGATGCCACAAATGTGTAAGTTTAAAAGGAACATTAGAAAAATTAAATAATTTTTTTTATACTTTTTTATAAAGAATTATAGGTACATATAAGATTTTTAGTGATATATCTAGTAATTTTAATGCTACTGAATCGGAAATTACTTTGGAAGCTATGGGTAATGGTTTAACCGCCAAAAATTATATTGAGGGTGCTAGAGTTAACGACAAATTTATGAGATCGCAATTAAAATTAAGGTACAAATTTTAAATAGTTGCGATAAAATGAAGTAAAACTTATTTTTATCAATTAATTAGTCCCAGCGAATTTGAATCATATAGCATACAAGATGAATCAGCTATAACATTTTCCTTAAAAGAATTTAGAGCATTTCTGGCTTTTGCTGAAACCATAAATGAGAAAATAACTTTGAATTTTAGCCAAGAAGGATGTCCCCTGTTTGTGACTATGAAAAAACCAGATTTTATAGAATGTACCCTTATAATGACCACAGTACTACCTGAAGATGTCAGTTTCTATGAAGAATGTTTAGAAACGGAGGTTAACGAGCCCGCGAATAATACCACACGCCGCAGTTCAACAGCAAAAAGCCAAAAAAGAAAACATAGTAATTCAAACATTAATAATACATCAGCAGCAGCAGCTAAAAAAAGATTATCGGAAGAAACCACCCTTAGTAATGATACCACCTTGTTTGATTTTAATTCCGGAGCAAATCACACAAGTTTGAAGTCTATACAAGCGGCAAGAAATCTTACACAACAAGATTGTGATATGGCTGAGGATAATGATATACTTTTGGCAGCTGCCGCTTTAGAAACACCAGATCTAATGTTCCATGATAGTAAAAGCTCAGAAGAAGAAGACGAAACAATACCCCAGTCCCCACAAAGAGAGCATGTACCAAAAATACGTACCATATTTGCCAGATGTTTTGAGGCCACCTATATACCCAAAGAACCTTCACCGAATAGTGAAGTTTTTGTACCTAATTCTGATACAGAAGAATAAAACCTAAATGTAAACTTAATAATAGAAGTCGAAAAAGTTATTTATTTTAAAATATATAAAAATTGTTTATAAATTTTCTTTTTTTTTTTTTAAAGATTTTAAATAGATTCTGTGTGTTTGTGTTAATTAATTTTAATAACATTAATTTTTGTTCGTTTGTACATTTATATTTGGAATAAAATTAGTTGTAAAAACTGCATCAGTTTTATCATAAAGTTGTTTCATATTCACCTGCGACTGATTGAGGGTGACTAAAACAGATTGCATAGAGGTTTGCGATTTGATAAGCAATTGATCGGTGGACAGCAATTGTTTGGAGGCAGAGGTAACAATATTTTTTACAAACATATTTAAACTACGCCATATTGAGAGATTATTTTCGACTGTAAATATATTTTTGAGAGGAAATAAAGATTTTTAGTTAATTTTAAAAGTTTTCTATATTTAAAGGATTAGTCAGTAATTCACTATAAGATTGTTTTAAATTTGTCTATTTAAAATTAGAAATAATTAGTTTTTAATTTTAAATATAAATGTTTTATCCTAATCTTAGAAGTTAACTTAGATATTTCATATAAAATCATGATATAAAATAAAACCCAACATACTTAACTTTCGCTGTAATAAATTATTGTTGTACAACGATTCAACATTACTTTTTGATTCCTTGCTGCCCTCCATACTTTTATCATAAACATCTAAAAAATGATAATAAACAATTTTTAAAAAATCTATAAATTAGCGTGGCCTTAACCAACCTTCATCAGATTCTGATGCTTCTCCCGTAACTTCAGCAGCCAATACTCTCTGAAATGGTTTGTTTTCCAAAATGTTTGGTATATTAAACATACAAGTGTGTAAGAATATGTGTGTTAACTAACCTTTTGATTTAGATTTAAACCCAAGGTCTCATCTTCGGATTCAGAAGCTTCACCGCGTACAACTTCATTCATTTTTCTTATAATTAGTTAAAAAATTAAATTAAAAATACTTAAAATCTTATAAAAAAATTAAAAAACAAAATACTATTTTTTATCAAAAATGTAAACAATAATAAATAACTGACGTTTCCTATAAAAAAAGTAAATAAATAATTAACAGGGCGTAACAAATAAAACAAAAATTGGAATAATGATGTCAATTCTTTCATAAATTTTTCTTGAAGATTGTTAATTAAATTATAATGATTCAGTTGTACTTTGACTTGTGATTAAATAAATGAAAAAATTTCGGCTGATCTTTCTTACTTTCTTACTGAGCCTTTAAGGCTCAACTACATAGAATACTTTTGCTTCAACTGCGACTGACAGCTAAGTTAAATACATGCATTTATATTGAGCGAAACCAAATCAGTACGCCAAACTTCTGCGTGAAGTACTTCAAAGATGAAAAATGTTCAACTTTGAAGTGCCGAAGTACGTAAATATATTTTGTTGGTTGTTTTATTCTTATTTTAATATTTTTTCGTTAAGTCGGAAATTTTAATTTGCAATTCATTATTTCAACTGAGAACATAATAGAATTTTTACATCTTTATATTTTATTATATAAAATTTTAATAACAAAATAATGCAACGACTGGGTTAATATCATTTATGTGTTGCGTAGCTGTCAGTCGCAGTTGAAGCGAAAGTATTCTATGTAGTTGAGCCTTTAAAGTTTTGACATAAAAAATTCTTTCTATTTTAACTGGGCCGGAGATCTTAATTTGTTCCGTTACAATGATGCCAGACTTTTTTTTGTCTTAAATCGTAGGAGTTTGTTTAGTCAAAGTTTATTTTAAATTTTGAAGTCAAAATTTAATTTTAATTGTAGATATGTATCTAATTCTCCAACAGTCAATATATATATATATATATATATATATATATATATATATATATATATATATATATATATATATATATATATATATATATATGAGATCGTAACTGTATGTTTAGTAAAAATTAATGCCAATCGTACGGAGTTTATATTCAACCATAAGTCTATATAGTTATATACAATATCATTTCAAATCGCCAGGATTTATGTAGTCAAAGTTAAACTTTAATCGTTGGTCTTCATATAGTCAAACTTTAGACTTCAATAGTAGGATTTTATATAAAGTTTATTTTAATTGTAGGGGTTTATATAATAAAATATAGTTGCAGTTTAGCTTTAATATTAGAGTCAATTTTTAGTAAAAGTTTTTCTTAAATCCTAAAAGGGTATATGGTGGAAGTATACATTCAGGCATAAGTATTTATATTTCTTAATTATTTTTATTACTAAAAATTTAATCAATTTTCGTTTTCTATAAATTAACTAATTCTTAAAAAATATATGCGACAGAACTTTAAGTTGCCTTTTCCTGGTGGTTTTAAAATTAATTAAACAAATTGTAAGTTATATTAAAAATAAGCATAACATTTATTAAAATCGTGTTTAAAGTTTATAAAATATAATTTTCCTTAACATTGATTTGTCTCTTTCGATTTTTCAAACGGATGATAAGGATGACCACAAGCTCTAAAAAAGTAAAAAAATTAAATATCAGTATCCAAAATATGTATATAAAGTAGATTTCCTTATAAACATACCCCGAAAATTGAAAATAACGCAAATTATGATTTAAATTTTCAATATTTGTCATATCTTCAGGACTCAATTCAAAATCAAATATATTAATATTTTCTTCAATATGTTTTCTGTCCGTAGATTTGGGAATAGTAGCATGACCGCATTGCACTTGATAGCGCAATAATATTTGGCCCGGACTACGTTTGTGTTTTTCGGCCAATTGTAGAATCTTGAAATACATTTTTTAATATTTAAAAATTAAGTAAAAAAATTAATAAACTTTTTAAACAACTACCTTATAATCTTGTAAAAGAGTTCTTTCTTCTTCATCTGTCTTAGCCCAGGGTCTTTTGGGTGAACCGACTGGCGCATAAGCCGTTATGCATATGTCATGACATTTGGCAAAATAAACCAAATCCTTTTGTGTCATATAAGGATGCAGTTCAATTTGTAAAGTTTGTGGTCTTATATTACAACTCTTAAGTAAACGTTTGATTTGTTTTGAATTGAAATTGGATATGCCTATATTTTTACACATTTTATTTTCCACCAATTCCTCCATAGCCTGCCAAGTATCAATATAATCATCGTCGGAAGATAATAATTTACCTTCACACATGGGAAAAATTTCATCACCATGTTGAAAACCCATAGGTGAATGCATTAGATACATATCCAAATAGTCAAGACCCAAATCGAGCAAAGTTTGCTGACAAGCTGAGCAAACATGGTCGGGATCATGAAATGTATTCCATAATTTACTGGTTATAAATAAGTTTTCTCTAGCAAGTTATTTAGTTAAAAATTGCAAATTGTATATTGTTTGAAATAATTTTGAATTTACCTTTTTACGACTCCACTTTCAATTTTCTTTTTTAAAACTTGTCCAATTTCTCGTTCATTTTGATATAGATGGGCACAGTCTATATGCCTATAACCGGCATCAATTGCCAGTCCCACGGCTTTTGCTACTTTTTCTGAAGTTTTCTGTAAAGGGTTTAAATGGTTTGGTTATAAGGCAATGTTATGATTAATTAGCTGTTTTTTTTTTTTTATTTAATCGTAGGGTTTTTTGTAGTATAAGTTTGAATCAAATGCGATTAGTTTATTCAAAGTTGTGCTTCAATCGTAAAGAGATAATTTTGCTTTATCATATAGTCCTAGTTTTAATCATTGGAGTTTATATAGTTTAAGTTTAAATTAAATCAAAAGGTGAGAGTTTAGCTTTAATAATACAGTAGAACACGGTTATAACGGACACCGGTTATAACGAACTATTGCTATAGCGAACACTTTTCTTCGGTCCCATTGATTTTACATACATTTTCCATAGAAATAACTACGTTTAAAGCGAACACGGTTATTGCGAACATTTTTTATAACGAACACGAACACTCAAGAAGAATATTTCATACAAAAAACTACCCAATAAGCACAAACCTTTGAAATTTCATATTTATTCATTTGAAAGCAAGTTTAAATTTCAAACAATAGCTGTGAGAATAGGCTTTAAATTCATATTATTTCAAATACAAAACTATGCCTTTCTCCAACAAAAAGGTTCTAATATATCAATTGTATTTGTCAAACGCTTTCATAATTTAAAACTAAGCTGGAAGTTTCTTTAACAAACAAATGTTTCTCAAATATTTTCAAAACGTTTTTTACAAATTTAAAACTACACTTGAGTTAAACATGAAATAAATTTGTTTCTAAACTATTTTTCATACTAAAATTTTGCATGAATAAATTATAATTTGATATATTTTTTATATTAGCTGAAAAGGAAATTTTGCGTTCATCATTTTGAGCATATTTTTCACCATTTGTAATGGACCTTAGTAGGTAATTTTGTCCATTTTATTGCGGCATAATTGCGTACAAATATTTTTATTTTGTAATGTATGTATAATATTTTATTTTTTGAACAAACATGTCTAAGTTTAAAACTTTTTTATGAAAAAAAAAAAACTGAAAGCTTTTTTAAATATGAAAAACATTTGAATATTTTCTTATAAACAATAGAAAAATATAAAATAAATCAAATATAAAAAAACTTAACTTTACACTTTACAATCACTTGAAAATTTTATAAAAACCTATCATTATACTTTAACTGGAAAGTTTTGAAATTTTCTTGTTTATTTCACACCCATATTTTTAAAATTTGAATTGAATTTGATAATTATGCTCATAATATAACTACAGAAGGTATAATCATTAGAAATTGTGTTCTCAATTTTATTTACCCTGAAAAGTCAGTCACATATAAAATAAAACAAAATGTAAAAAATTAAAAACAAAACATCAAAAATAAAAAAAATTTCTTCAAACTAAAGATAAAATTATTTGTGAATAAATTTTATACAAATATGAAAATTTAATTTAAAAGAAAATAAGCAGTAATTTCTTGACTGAAATTTACAAAAATGGAATTCTACTGCTGATCTTTGCAAGAAATATTTGAAATCTGCAAAAAGTATTTGGAAATTCAAGTTCAAACAAAAATATTTTATATTTTTTTTAGTTGTAATTTTTATTTTTTGTTTTTCATTTTTTAAATTTTCTGACTTAACAAGAATTACGAATGACAACTCTCCCAAATGATTCTACCTTCTGTTGTTATATCATGAATTATGCTATTTATTAAAGGAAATTTACCAAAAAATTATAAGGTTTGAATCGATGTTTATTGGGTACGTTTATAACGAACTAACACAAATACTAGTTAAATGAAATTGAAAAAAGATTCGGCTGTGCCGAATCTTTGATACCCTTCACCATATTACCATCTTACCATCTTATCGACATCATATTACCATATTACCGACAATTAATAAAATTTTCGCCTTAACGTATGCTTGCATATTTTCTAAATCTAAATTTTTTTCAAACTACGAAAATTTGAATATGAAAAAAAAAACAATCATAACAGGCTTTGCTTTTAAAAAAGAAACAACAACAATTCCATATATATTTATTTTTGTATGTACAAACTGACTGAATACACAAAGAACAACAACAACACTGTTATTCATTATATTACTGCTGTTGCTAACTAAACTACTTGTCTATACAAAAAACAAAAAACGTCACTAATAGTCATTACAATGCTTAATATACATGTTTGTGTATGTATTTATATATATTCTTAACAGATATGTTTTAGTTTTTAAAAATAAACAACTACAATTCCATATCTATTTATTTTTGTACAGACTGCATATACAAAGAACAACAACAACAACACTGTTATTCATCATATTACTGCTGTTGATAACTAAACTACTTGTCTATACAAAAAACAAAAAACGTCACTAATAGTCATTACAATGCTTAATATACATGTTTGTTGGTGTATTTATATTCTTAACAGATTTGTTTTTGGGCCATAACTCTGTTGATTATGAACGGTTTATTAAAAAAACCGAAATTTTATAAAAATATTTATGACTGATCTATATAAAAATAAAAATCTATAGCTTGAACAAGGGCTTCAAAAATAAAAAATTCGTTTTCCCCGATATCTCAGTTATTACTGAACCGATTTATTTAATTTTTTCAGAACAAAAATTCAGAAAATAATTTTCGAGCCCCCTTTAAAAATTCGAAGTCCCTGGTATATGCAGAGGCTTCAGAAACTAAAAAACCGGTTCTTAAAACCGGTTTTTAAGGCATATCTCCACCATTTATAAACCGATCTTCCTGATTCAAAAAACTGAAATTTTATAAAAATATTTGTGACCGATCTGTATAAAAATAAAAATCTATAGCTTAAACCAAGGCTTCAAAAAATAAAAAATGCGTTTTGTCCGATATCTCAGTTATTACTGAACCGATTTATTTCATTTTTTCAGAACAAAAATTCAGAAAAAAATGTCCGAGAATTCTTTGTAAAAACGAAGTCCGTAGTGTATACAGAGGCTTCAGAAACTGGAAAACCGGTTAAAAAAACCGGTTTTTTGAACATATCTCCGCATTGTATGAACCTATCTTGCTGAATTCCAATAGCAAAATTCTCGAAAGCATTTCCGATCGTTTGAAATACATATTATATATGTCAGTTATCGGTGGGCTTCATAAACGCCATTTCAACCGACACACGGACGGACGGACGGACATGGTCCAATCGTCATCGCTTCTTACAAGGATTCCGAAAATATAAACTTTTTTGCTCTCCGACGAAAATTGTGGAAATTACAAACGGAATGACAAACTTATATATACCCTTTACACCTGTGGTGAAGGGTATAAAAAAAAAATAAAATTACACACTTCAAAATATTTCAAAAATTAAAAACTAACAGAAATAGCATTTAAGCCCAAATTACAATAGCGCGTAGTCAGCAACAGTATCAGCAAAAATTATCAGCTGATCACTGTCAGCACAGCATGTTGCTGCCGTTATAATTACAATTCAGAGTAGGCAGCCACAATTTACAACCACCATTTAGCTTTGTTCTACTTGTGTATTTTAGCCTCTCATTTATTTGAATTTAGAAACAGGGCTAAAGCCCAAATTACAATAGCGCGTAGTCAGCAGCAGTGTGTGCTGTCATAATCAGCTGATTATTTAGAATGCACTGTTTGTTATGGTGTTGATTACATTTGGTCAGCAGCAGTTTGCAGTGCTGTTTCATTTAGCCCTGTTTCTAAATTCACTGCGCTGCATTCAGATTGAGAGCGAGACAAAGAGAGTGAGCAAATAAATGAGAGGCTAAAATACACAAGTAGAACAAAGCTAGATGGTGGTTGTAAATTGTGGCTGCCTACGCTGAATTGTAATTATAACGGCAGCAACATGTTGTGCTAACAGTGATCAGCTGATAATTTTTGCTGACTACGCGCTATTGTAATTTGGGCTTAAATGAAACAGCACTGCAAACTGCTGCTGACCAAATGTAATCAACACCATAACAAACAGTGCATTCTAAATTATCAGCTGATTATGGCAGCGCACACTGCTGCTGACTACGCGCTATTGTAATTTGGGCTTTATTCATTTCATTTTAAATGATTGGACAAATAGAAATAACTTTCATTAATTTCTATTTAAATTATCGGACAAATAGAAGAGGAATTTTATATTTACAGTTGTTGACCTTTTTAACATAACGTATACACATTTATAGAAAGTAGCTAAAAATAAAAAATAAGAGGATTAAAATCTGAATAAAATAAAATTGTTGTGCCTCAAAGAGTAAACATCTCAAAACATGACAATTTCAAAACCTCGGTAATAAAAGTATAATTAATCTCAATTTGCAACTTATGAAATGACTGATGAATGGAAAAAATATTCTTCCTGATATATTGAAATCTTTAATAAAAGTCACAAATACAGTCCATTTTTAAATGGAAAAAATACGATTTAATTATAAATATTACTGTTGTAATGAAATACATGTATTTTGTTTCCAAATAAATTTAAATTTGGGAATTTTACGGATATAACGAACTACGTTTATAACGAACTAAATTTGTCGGTGCCTTCGAGTTCAAATTAAATTTTGATCGTTATATAGTCAAAATTTACTTTCAGTTAAGTCAAAGTTTAAAGGGCGGTCCGAAGTGTTTTTTGTCAATTTTGAAACTCTATAAAATGACTAGTTTTTGCAATATGGAAAAATTAATTAAAGGGTATCTACACTTTTGATCCAAAAAAAAAAAAAAAAAATGTTGAGTTTTTATCCACTTTGGAATAATTTGCAATTCTGTCTCATAACCTCACTTTTGAATTTTGACACATACTAATCTATGTACTACACAGAGGTTTTCAGCTAAATTCAAAATGTTTGTACAATATTTTTTACTATCGGAGATCCACTAAACAGATTTATTTTGAACATAAAATGTTTTTAAATGGTTTAGTTATAGCGAAAACAAGTAGAGGAGGTCTACGTAATATAAATGGATTCTGTGCAAGAAACGATACCGACAAGGGGAATCTATTCGTGAGTCATCTGAAGATCGTGTTTACCCCAAATTTATCAGATAACATAATGGAGTTGCCACCTTTGTTTGAACTCCAAAAAAGCACTCGGTATTGACAAAATATGTAACAAGATGCTTTTGGAGCTACCCCGGATAGCAATAAAAATAATAGTTTTTATTTTTAATGCTACATTACGTCTTGAATATTATCCACCAGAATGGAAGGTCTCATTGGTCACAATGATACCTAAGACTGAAAAAGATCAGACTAAAGTAGAATCTTATAGTCCTATTAGCCTATTGCAGGGTACATTACAAATACAACAACCCAACCTTTTGGCTCTTTTTCGTGTAGCTTATGTGTCAAAAAAAAAAAAAAAAAAAAAAAATGATTAAAATACGTTGCAAAATATACAATCTTATTTTTTTTTTTTGTTTCTTTATGTAAACAATTAAACGTAAACAATTCCGACCTGTTTAGTGTACCCTGGCCTATTGTCAAATATATCAAAACTATTTCGATATTTGGAGCACGGCCTTTGCTTCAAATATCGAAAAAATTCAAAGACTCCAAAATAAAATACACAAGCACCTCAATGTTCCTCTAGTCAAAGAAGGAATACAACAGACTTCCGCAGAAGTTAAACCCTTTGAATAAATAAAGTTTTTTTCGTCCGACAGTGGTTGTACTTAATAAGATTTAAGATTTGAATACTTATTGTTAGTTCACTTAATATCGCTAAGATTCAATAAATAAAGATAAATGAAAAAAAAAAATATATATATATATTGGGAATGAATTATGAAAATATATTAATAAGTTTCTGAGTTATTGCATTTTAAAAATGACAAAAAGCACTTCGGACCACCCTTTATAAATATCAAAAGCAAAAAAACTAAACCTGAAAAACTTTAAACCTATTCGAATATATTATGATTATAGCCATAAAACTTTATGTCTAAAAATAATAAATTTTTTACCTTAGCATCTTCATTATCGCACTTATCAGTTTTCTAAAAATATAAATATTTTATATTAATAATAATTTTATTAAAAAACGTTTAAATATACCTGTTCGTTCTTAACTTTTTCCAAAATTATAAAATCATTGGTGCTCTAAATAAGTTAATAACAAAAATTAAAAAAAAAAAATTAGTTTGCAGAAACTGTTTTTTTTAACATCTATTTTTTAGAAACAAACGAATCAAATGATAAAATTTTGTCTAAAATTAATGGCTCAAAGAATGCTGATGACGACTGTATTGAGCAATATTAGACTAATTTATAAACAATTGCAGTAAATTGAACATCAATTTCACTTATTAAAAAAAATGTATTTGTTTTTATCTTACTTACACCCCAAGTTCCAAATCCCAAAATGGGCATTTCATTGCCATTATTCATAACAATTGCCGGCAATTCACAATGATGGCGTATACTAAAATTTAAAAAGTCACTATTAAAATATGATTTATTTAAAATTTCTTTATAACTTACGCTATTTGCCAAATATTGCATATATTTCTGGAGAAATTATTTTTAAATAAAGTTTTTAGCATGTTTTTTAAAAGATAAATTGTTTTTGAATAAAAAATAATAAATAAAATTTGATATTTAAAAGAAATGTATTTTGTCAGTAAATAAAAAATTAAAAATAAACAAAAATTTTTCTCTTCAACAATTGCTTTTAATAAAAATAATTGCTTATAGCAAACCATAACTTTCACTTTAGTGGGCTAAAGAACTTTTTTAAAAAAGCTTTTTTCGGTCATCAATTGAAAAAGCTTTGAAGACTATATTGCACACTCTTAAAAAAATAAATTAAATATTAGTGCACCTACATCAGCTAAAGGGAAGAGTAACTAACCATTTTTTTATTTTTGCAATTATTAAAAAAAAAAAAAAAAATAAAATTTGTTTGTTATGAGTTTAAAAACAAATCCGGTGCCTTTTATTACACTAAAAAATGGTCGCCAAATGCCTATGATAGGTCTTGGAACATGGAGGGTATGTATTTGCCATTATATTTATATGATGACGAACTTGACCGTCAAACTATAATACAGTGCAAGGTCATTAAAAATTATAGTGTAGTTTTTGTTGTTTTTAAAGCTTTTTTTGATTGCCGTGTGTTAAATTTGGCGAATAAGTTTATAGAAGTTGGAAAATGTCAAAGTCACCGAATAATAATGGCAAACTATTGTTAAAATCATATAATATATGATATGACATAGATGCAGAGACCGGATTTTAATACTAAAAAAACAATCTTTTTATTTTTATTTCAATCGAAAAACAATCTTTAATGTTCAAAAAATAATAAAAATCCATCATGATTTTTATTATTTTCATCAATATTTTAATTTTTTTCATCATGATGAAAATAAAAATATAAATATCTTTTGTGATATTTATTTCAAAAGTTGAAAATTATTTTGAACTTTTTTCATCGGATGGAAAAAATTCTAAACAACAACAATTTCATTTGAATAAAAAAAATATTTTGAAAACAAAACAAAAGTATGAATAAAAAAACAATCATTTTAAATTTTTTTCGAACTGATATTTATCGTTAAAGATATTTATCGTTAAAGATATTTATTTTTTTCATCATTGATGGATATTTATTTTAAAAATAAAAATCCCTCACATATTTTTTTCAACAAATGAAAAAATATTTTGAACATTAAAGATATTTATTTTGATTGAAAAATAAAAATAAAACGTTTTCGGGTCCTTGCATAGATGGATACAATGATCGCATCATAAAGAAAAAGTCGTTATAAAATTATTGTTTCAAGACTGCTAACTTCTGGAGCACAACTAATATCGCAAAAAATGGTCTACCAAGTTTTCTATTTGTGCTGGTGCCTCAAAATTAGACTAAAATTTGAACTTAAAAAGTCCCAGGATTTAAGATAAACTTTGACTTTATAAAGTTGCAAGGCTTTAAGTTTTATTTCAATTATAAAATTCGCATTATTAGAGCTAAATTAGAAATTATAAAAGCCTCACGATTACAGTTAAATTTGGATTTTAAGAGTCGTACGATTCAAGATAAATATAGACTTTATAAAGACTCGAGACACTAGCAATTCAAGATTAAAAGTCTCATGATTCAATATAAACTTTTACTTTTGATTCAAGCTAAAATTTAACTTTATAAAATAGCCAAATAGTTGAAGCTGAAATTTTACTAAAGATCCTATGATTAAAGATAAAATAGGCCACGATTGAAGTTAAAATTTTACTATAAAAAATCCAGGATTGAAGTTAAAATAGGGCCATAAAAATATAAAAGGCTGAAGAAAAATTTGACTATAATAATACATACTATTTAAATTTAAATTAAATTAAAACGACTGATGATTAAAGCTAAAATTTTGAAATATAAAGGTCCATTATTTATGTTAAAATTGTACTATAAATGATCCAAAAACTAAAGTTAAAATTAGACTATTTTAAAACTCACAATTGAAGCTAAAATAAGAGAATATAAAGAATAGAGATTAAAGATAAATTTGGACTATTTAAATGCTTACTTTTAAGGATCAAAGAGAACCACATAAAAGCCTAAGGCGAAATTAAAATTGTCTAGTATTGAATTATAACAACCTTAGGATTAAAACGAATTTTTAAACTGTATACAAATCCACGATTGAAAATAAAATTGGGCCATATAAAGACTAGAGATTAAGTTAAAATTGGACTAGGATTAGACTATGTAGAGACGTAGGATTAAAGATAAATTAGTGCTATATAAAGAACAACGTTATATTGTATAATTATTCTATATAAAAAATATAATCGAAAGATAAATTGGAAAATATAAAGACACGGATTTAAGAAAAAATTGGACAATATGAAGACCCAATTAAAATTGGAAAATATGACGACTAATATTGAAGGTAAAATGGGACTATTTAAACACTAATAATGGAAGCAACTTTTGGATTAGCTTTGCGATCGAAAGTAAATTAAGACTATATTGCAGCTTAAATTAGACTATATAAATATTAAAGCGTTTGAGGCTAATATGTGGCTATATAAAATATTAACTATGATTTGAGCTTCAATGGGACTATATATATATTGAACTGGACTATATAAAGATCCAATAGTTCTTAAAAAATTTATTCTATATAGACCGACATTTGAGGGTAAAATTTACGTTCTATTTTATTTAAGCGACAGATGGGCGTAAAATTTGTCAATAAAAATACATATTTACTGTTTAACATTTTTTTCGTGCAGGATGCAAAAGAATATTTTAAAGCCTTAAAAGCTTTTTTTTTCATATTAATTTTTACAGTTGCAACGTAAAGCTTCAGATGTTGTACGTGATGCTATTGAGGTGGGATATCGTCATTTTGATTGTGCTCATATTTATCGCAATGAAAGCGAAGTGGGGGAAGCATTTAAAGAACTTTTAGAAAAGGATATTATAAAAAGGTAATATAAATAAAACATATGGAACAGAATAAAATTTTTTTACTTCTCTATAAACTCTATTAATTCTTTGTTTTTTTGCAAAGTTATTTAAATTCTGAATTATTCTCTCTTTCCTTTCCTCACAGAGACGATTTATTTGTTACCAGTAAACTATGGAATACATTCCATCATCCCTCCATGGTACGACAGGCATGTGAGACTACATTAAAAAATCTAAATCTTTCATATCTGGACAATTATCTAATACACTGGCCCATGGCCTACAAAGATGGCGAAGAACTTTATCCAAAAAATGCCGATAATAAAATTATATTTTCAAATGTTGATTTTATAGATACCTGGCGTGCAATGGAAGATTTAGTTGATGCTGGTCTTTGTCTCAATATAGGACTTTCTAATTTTAATATACCACAAATTGAACGTATTTTAAAAATAGCTCGTATACCACCTGCTAACTTACAAATTGAATGTCATCCTTATTTGAATCAACAAAAATTAATGGATTTTTGTAAAACTCATAATATAGTGGTGACGGCTTATAGTCCTTTAGGTTCACCTAGTTCACCTTATGCTAAGCCAGGAGAATATCCTATATTACAAAATCCTAAAATTTTATTATTAGCTGAAAAATATAAGAAAACTCCAGCTCAATTGTTATTACGTTATCAATTGGATCGTGGTAATGTTGTTATACCAAGATCGGCGAATAAGGATCATATGGCGGAGAATTTTAATATATTGGATTTTAAATTAAACTCTGAAGATTTGGAGATTTTAAATAGTTTAGATTTCGGGGGACGTTTTATGATAATGGCAGAGTAAGTTAACAATTATAGTAAAAGTTTTAAATATATTATGAGTTATTGAAATGCTTGTTTGTTTATTTTTTACAGTGCCCAAGGACATCCTCATCATCCATTTAAAGATGAATGAATTTTTATATTAAGTAATTGAATTTTAAATAAATGTTACAAGTACCTGTTTATATTTTATAGAAAAATAATTGAATTTTTTATTATCTAGAAGAAAGATCTTTATATATAAATTGTACGATATAAGCTAAAATTGGAATACGTAAAGCTTCACAATTTAATATATAAAATTTGGAATATATAAAATTGTACATTTGATGCTAAAATTAGACTATACAAAATTACATGTCTGAAACCAAATTAGAACTATATAAATATACAGGACAATGAAGTTAAATTATAAAGACATATAAGGAGTCACAATAGCCATGATTGAAACCATAATTTGACTATTTAAAGATCTTCAAATAAAGCTAAAATTGAACTATGTAAAGACCAACAGCCGTATTCACAAAAAAATAAGGTATGCTTGATAACGAATTACTAACTTTTTGTATGTAAATTTCCATAAGAAAAAGTTAGTAACTCGTTATCAAACCTACATTAATTTTTTTGAATACGGCTGCAAGAGTGTTGCTTTAATTCGACAATATTAACACACGTTTAAAGATCAATAATCAAAGCAACGTTTGCACTATAGGTCTTTTTATTTTTGTTTACTTGTTTATTTATTTATTAAACAGTACTAAGATTAAAGATGCGGTAAAAATTACATTATATATAGATCCATGCTTAAAACTAAAATTTTACTATATAACCAGTGGTGTTAGGTGTGACGATTTTACGTCATTTTGACGATTTTTTTCAATGAATTTAGTAATTTGACGATTTTTTATAGTAAGTCGCTAATATTTTGACGATTTCTTAACTTAAATACTTTTTACTATATAAATGTGTCAGCGAATATATTTAATTTTCAGAAAATTAAGGACTGCGCACGAAAAAATCCGTGGATGCTCTTAGGCTTATAACGGCTCCATGAAATAACTCCCTACGAAATAACTCCCCAAATCAAAAATGAAATAACTTCCCAAAATTGGGGATTTATTTCATATGAAAGAATTCCCCATGAAACAAAGCCCCAAACGAAATGAAATAAAACTAAAATGAAATAACACCCTATTTTTGGAAATTAATTTCATAATGAAATAAGTACCAAATTTAAAAATGAAATAAGTCCCCAATTAAAAATTTTACATCTTGAAATATTAAACCCCATATTCTGAACTTTGTGATTAATGACAAAGCCATAACAAATAACAATTTCTGAAATTTTTTCATGTAAATTGCTTTTGTAATAATTTTGTTTTTATTTTCAGAATACGGGAAATTACATATGTAACAATTTATTCAAAATAAACCATATTTTTTTACATGAAGCATTCAAAGGTGTATAATGCAAAAACTAGTAATTGTTACCCTGATTTGTTATAAATAAATTTTAGTTTTTTAATTTTAAATGCAGAAACACGAGCAACCTTATTTTTGATTCAGAAGAATTTGTAAGTCAAATTATTACCTGAAAACAACTTAAGCAAGAATAAATCTAGTTAGAAAACATATAAAGACTTCGAAGCTAGTTTTTATATTCTAATATTAATATAATATTATAAATACTTCACATATGTATATATAATAATTATTTTGTTCTGAGAACTACAGATTGTACTTTATGCTGAAAAATTATTTGTATTTGTTAATTTATTTTATATTTTTTTTTATTTTTGCGGCGCTTTTAAACTATAAATTATTCAAAATGATTACGCACATTTTGAATAATTTATAGTTTAAAAAATAATCCAATATATTTTCTAATCAAAGTAATAATGATATATAATTAAAAATAAAATATCAACTTCTTAAGATATATTCAGACTAGTCAAATATTTGGCCAAATATAAACTAAATTAAATATTTTCTCCCTTCACCATTCTAATCGGAAAATAGTTTTTTCGTATCATTAATCGTACCCGACATTTTACGGAATCTTTCTTGACGCTGTATTCTCTTACAAAATATTTCCAAAATCATACTTCGCTAAATAATTCTTTTGTAAAACTAGTTGATGAAAAGTTTTACAGATGTATGTTCATATTTTATATTAGAACTGCATAATGTAGTAAATAATAAAATAACTAAAGAAGTTGACTGTAATGTAGTATAATATATGGCAACACTGCCTTTATTTATCATTCCTTTTTCTTCTTTATATTTATTATATATAGTTATTCTACTCTTGTCATTGAATTAATACGGTCATGAAATAAATGTTTCCTTATAATATAATAGAATCAAAGTGCGTATTTATTTAATACACAACAATTAGATGGCGACGAGGATTAAAACCAAATTAACATTGAAATAATAATAATTACTTACATCAATATACACACTGTGCATAATTGTGTAAAACGTGATCGTGATCGTGTTTAACCTCAAAAGAAAATGGAGGCTCAAGTGCAACAATTGCTACAGGCAATAACCGTCATGACGGCAACAATGCAACAACAGCAGCAGCAAAATATACAATCAAGCAGTACCAGCGTGAACATAATTTCAAATTTCGACTCATTTGACCCTAAAAATGAATCATTTCGAATGTACAAGGAGCGTCTAGAAATTCATTTCCAGATAAAGAAAGTTTTTGATAATAAAGACTTGTGCGCTAAATTACTTTTAGAATATATTGGACCAGCAACATATTCACTTTTAGCTACTTTAGCATCACCTAAAAATATAAATCAACTAAAATACAACGAAATATTGCAGCTATTGGATACGCATTTTTGTCCTAAAAAGAACATCTTGGTGGAGCAACACAAATTTCTTTGCGAGATACAGAACAGCGAACAGTCTGTTTCAGATTTTGTAGCTGCCTTACAAAAGCGTGCAACAGAATGCGAATTTATGTGTGAGTGTGGGAAGTCAGTAGCTAACATTTTTCTTAGGTCACAATTTATAAGAGGTATAAGTGACGGGTATATTAGAGAGCAACTACTACAACATCCATCATCTACCTTTACACAAATCGTCAATAAAGCAACATCGTTAGAAGCAGCTAAAATAAGCAACAAGGTAATTGAGAATAACGCAGCATGCGCAACAGGCAACATTAACCAAGTTAGGCAACATAGAGATTATCATAGTCGGGGTGGAAATCGTAATCGTAGCATTTCAAAGAATCGAACATCAAAATCAACAACACGAGTCAACTACAGCGAATTGGGGTTAGAAGGATTGTGCCTTAGATGTGGCCGAAACAATCATCTTTCGAATGAGTGCAAAACTAATAAACATAAATTAAAATGTAATTCTTGCGGCAAGACTGGTCATGTACAAAAGGTTTGTATTCAGGATAGAATTAAACAAAATAAATCGAAAATTAATAATATTGACGATAACTCATGGGATGTTATCGATTCAGTCACAGCAACAGATAATTACTTTGGTGTGAATCAAATTATTGACATTTATAACAAAACAGCTGAGTCCTTAACAGATTTGCGTAAATTCTATACATACGTTGAAATCGAAGGAAGAAAACAAACGTTTGAAGTTGATTCAGGTGCGGGTTATACGTTGATACCAGAAAACGATTATAACAAATTAAACTTAAGTACGCCAATGAAAAGTGCAAACATAGCATTTCGATCATACACGGGAGATGTTTTTGTCCCATTAGGTGTGGTAAAAGTAAACGTTAAATATAAGAACGAATCCTCCAAAGAAGATTTGTACGTGGTGTCATCAGATCGTTCAGCGTTATTAGGTCGAGTATGGATTCGTCACTTGAATATTAACTTATCGGATATTGACAAACAAGAGCGCCCCAGAAAAATTGATAGTAATGAAGTTAATGTAATTACAGAAATAAAGCAACAATTTTCAAATGTTTTTCAGGAAAAAGTAGGATGTATTCCAGATGTAGTGTGTAGTTTAAAACTACGTGATGGTGCAAAACCAATATTTTTAAAAGAAAGACAAGTACCTTTTGCATTACGCGAAAAAGTTGAACGTGAACTGGATAATTTAGAAAAAGACGGTATCATTACGAAGGTAAATACCAGCAACTGGGGTTCACCGTTGGTTGTAATACCCAAAGCAGACGGAAATGTTCGTTTGTGCGTCGATTACAAGATAGCTGTAAACCCCCAGCTAGAACCTGCACACTATCCAATAAGACGAATCGAGGAAATTCTCAACAAATTAAGAAATGCGAAATATTTTTGTAAACTTGATTTATACAAAGCATATTTACATGTAATGGTTGATGAAGAGAGCAAACAAATCCAAACCATTTCTACGCACAGAGGTACATATCAATTTAACAGACTATCTTTCGGTATTAAAAATGCGCCAAATGAGTTTAACCGTATTTTGGATCAAATCCTACAAGGTCTCGAGGGAACCATTTCGTATTTTGATGATATTGTCGTGTATGGTTCTACAATGACGGAATGCGAGCATCGACTCATAGAATGTTTTAAGAGATTGAGCAAATATAATTTACACATAAATAAAAATAAGTGTGAGTATTTTAAGGAACAGATAAAATATCTTGGCTACATTGTTAGTTACAATAAAATTGCAAAGTGTCCCGATAAGGTACGAGCCATAACAGAGTTAACACGTCCTAAAAATATGGAAGACATAAGAAGATTTCTTGGTATGGTAACGTATTATGCCAAATTTCTGCCAAATCTTTCGACAACGACATTTCCGCTACGTCAACTTTTAGAAAAAGGAAGAAGATTTAATTGGACATCTAAATGTGAGGAAGCTTTTAAACAACTGAAACTGGAAATACAGAAAGATACAGTTATAGTACCGTACGATCAAAATCTGCCTTTAACGTTAGCGTGTGACGCGAGTCCAACGGGTATAGCTGCGGTTCTCTCTCATATTGTGGATGGTACTGAACGTCCTATCGCATTTATTTCACGGGCACTAACGAAAGCAGAACAGAATTACAGTCAATTAGATAGAGAGGCTTTGTCAATAATATTTGCGGTTGATAAATTTTTTATGTATTTGTACGGGAGAGAATTCATTTTGTTGACAGACAATCGTCCGTTGTCTAGAATTTTCCATCAAAACGCAAAAACACCGTCTATGACATCGGCGAGACTGCTCAGATATGCATCTTTTCTTCAAAACTTTAATTACAAGATACAACATCGTAAAGCTGAAAATAACGTTAATGTAGATTGCCTGTCAAGAGCCCCAATAGATGGAAAATCAAATTTTAAGCATTTTTTAGATGAGGAAATTCAGAATATTCAAGATCAAATAATTAATGAAATTTCAACGTTTTCAGTTACTGCTACCACCATTTCTATCGAGACAGAGCGAGATCCCGAACTATCAAAATTGAAACAAAACTTAATTAACGGTGAAACACATGATTCCGAATATACAATTCAAGATGGTGTTCTCTTTAGAGGTAGTCGTGTTGTTATTCCAAAGAGTCTACGTAGTGAAATTTTAAACGAACTACATCATACTCATGTTGGCATAGTTAAAATGAAACAGTTAGCCAGAAAATATTGTTTCTGGAAAGGCATTGACTCAGACATAGAAAAGTTAGTAAAAGCGTGTGAAAGTTGTGCAAAGGTAAGGAATGACCCACCAAAAGTATTAACACATCATTGGGAGGAGCCGAAAGATAATTTCCAGAGAGTTCATATCGATTACGCTGGACCGTTTCAAAATAATTTTTTTCTCGTATTAGTAGATGCCAAAACAAAATGGCCTGAAATTCGTATTACTAAATATGCCCCCACAACTGAGAAAACTATAGAATTACTTCAGGATATTTTTTTCACACATGGTCTACCGCAAGTTATTGTCTCTGACAACGCTTCAATTTTTCAAAGTGCTACATTTAAGAACTATTGTATAGAGAACGGCATCGTTCAAAAATTTATAGCCCCCGGACATCCAGCAACAAACGGATTAGCGGAAAGATACGTCCAAATTCTTAAAACTAAACTAAAGGCTATGGAAGATGATAAATCACCGTTAAACATCAAAGTACAGCAAATCATTTGTCGTTATCGGGCTACACCGTTAGCAGGGGGTCAAAGTCCATCACAATTATATCTTGGTCGTGATATTCGTATTAAATTAGATGCCATGCGCCCATTAAGAGAATCAAAAACCACGACAATTACTCCCATAATTCGTCAAGTAAGAGTGGGAGATAGGGTACAGGTGAGATGGTACGAAGGTAATAAACCAACTTGGAAGTTTGGTTTTGTAAAATCAAAATTTGGTCATCTTCATTACCAAGTGAAACTTGACAATGGGTATGAGTTGAAACGTCACATTAACCAACTATATAAATCAGGTGTAGAAGTTCCAAAAAAGTCTGTGACATTTGCAGAGCAACCTGTCCGTCAAACTCCGAGAATGGAAGAGGTGATCATTGAACGTAGTGTTACAAATCAAAGAAGTGAATCAGATTTAGAGACGAGTTTGTACTCCGAGCCTATAGTTAACCAAGAAGACAGCTTAAGAAGATCCAATCGGAATAGAAGATTTCCTGCCCATTTTAAGGACCATGTTCTCCATTAAGCGTGGGAGACTGTAATGTAGTATAATATATGGCAACACTGCCTTTATTTATCATTCCTTTTTCTTCTTTATATTTATTATATATAGTTATTCTACTCTTGTCATTGAATTAATACGGTCATGAAATAAATGTTTCCTTATAATATAATAGAATCAAAGTGCGTATTTATTTAATACACAACATTGACGCTAACTTTTAATGAATGAACATAAATGCGGTAAATATAATGTAATGAAATAAGTTCCAAAAATAAAATTTGGGGACTTTATTCATTTTGACAATTTAGGGATTTATTTCATATGAAATAACTCCCCAAATAAAAAAATTAAATAAAGCCCTAAAAAAAAACATTATAGAAATTTTTCATGAAATCTTACATCGGTCATATAAAACAAGGTCAACTGCCTTGTTTTATATGATCCAAGAAATACAGTTTCTTGGATCATAATATTATACAAAGAAATCATGGTCACTGAATGGAAATCGGGTAGTGGAAGAAAAATAGTATTTTCAGTCTGTAGGACTCAGACAAAATAGAAAGGATTTTTAGAGAAATTCCCCTCATCTCTGGAAGAAAAGTGCCACAAAAAGTTTATTGCTTTGAATTTTTATTAGAAAAGTTGAAAGGGAATTTAACCTGAAGAAACGCAAAGCCAGATTTTGGAGGTAAAAAAATAACTTGAAAGTTCTTCAGACGAATTTTTCCATAATTATGATCAGGGTATACGAGTAATAGACGATGAAACGTTCGTACAGTCTAACTTTTTTCAACTTCCTGGACAGGAATTCTATGTTGCAGATGCTAGAGGGAATATGGCAGAAAAATATCTCGTATCAAAGAAATCAAAATTCTCAGGAATGTTTTTATGTTGGGAAGCCATATGCATATGCGGGAAAAAAAGCACTTCATTCATAAAAAATGGTTCCATTAACACAAAAATATACGTGAATAAGTGACTTTGGAAAAAATTTCTCCCTTTACTAAGAAAATTCAGTGTATACATTTTCTTCTGACCTGTTCTCGATTATCCTCATTACAACAACAAAACAATGGAGTGATAATAAAGAAATTGTTAGTGTTTGTACCGAAATATGCTAATCCATCAAATTGTTTGGAACTCCGAGCAATTGAAAGATATTGGGCTCTAGTAAAAAATAATTTAAAGAACATTGAAAGCTTAGCATATATTGAAGCAGAGTTTAAAAATAAGTGGACTTATTCGAGCAAAAAAGTGACGGGAAGGCAATAAAACCTTTAATTGGAAGAATTTTGGAAAATATCAGATATTTTCTTAAAAACCAACAGAAAATATTTTTATTTTTTTTTAATGTAAAGGCGCCCATAGACACATACTGCAGAGAGATACTGCCGATGAACCCCCCTATACGTGTGTGATTGACTATTTCACTACACATTGATCAATCAAATATTTATTTTTGTTAAAAATTTCCAATAAAAAGAAACTATTTTAAATATTTCAATTATTTCTTCTTTCAGTTTAAAAAGTCAAACTGAAATTTTTATAAAAGAAAAAGAAAACTTCAAAAATTCATTTAAAATATTTGTTTGCAGTATGAGTTCATTTTGAAATCAAAATCGTTTTGATTTTAAAATGAATTCATACTGCAGACAGTTATTTAGAATGAATTTGATTATTTTACTTATTATTTATTAAATTTTCTGTTGTCATTTTAATTTAAATAGAAAAATATTTTGAATTCTTTTTGTTTTAATCAATTTTTTTCACAAAAATACAAATTTGATTGAAGAATGTGTAGCAAATTCTTCAATCACACACATACAGGAGGGTTCATCGGCAGTAACTCTCTGCAGTATGTGTCTATGGGCGCCTTTAGAACTTGAACATTAACAGTCATTAATAAAAATATAATTTAAAAAAATTCGCCTATTGGTTTTGTTTCTATAAGCAGATTTCCATGCACGGATTTTTTCGTGCGCAGTCCTTATATATGAATTTGTATTTTTGTGCGTTTAATATAGAGAAATATTTAATTTTGGGAATTCATTCATAATTAACTAAATTTGATGTCTTTTTTGGTCATAAATAAGAAATAACTTACTGTCTTTATTAAAACGTTTTCTTAATTGGGTTGATAAAGAAAAATATATAAAATGAAAGAGAATTGTAAATTTTAGCAAAAATATTTTGTATTCGTATCAATATTTTTTGGAAAAAGGAAATCTCAAAAATTATCAAACAAAACAAACGAACTTAAACGTAACTAAGAGAAGAAATTCCTTAGGAATTTCATAATTTAAAATAATTTAAAAAATTTGAACAATTATTTCATTAAATATTAATATTAGTTACATTATAAACTACTACCTTCTACATATGCTTTTGTAAATTACATATCTGAGGACTTTTAACATAACTCAAATTTTAAAAATTTTCATGGTAATGCTAATAATTTATCAACTACATATATTTTTAAAAATAATAGTCATAAGAAAATATTTATTTGTGTAAACTATGTGTCTTTAGCTTTTAGTTAAAGACACATAGTAAAAATTGCATCTATTTTCCTTAAACATTTTTCTTAAACATTTTTGTCAAAAGTTATGAGTTTTATTAGTTAATCCTTTTTTAATATTATCTTCCTTGACAAAATGTTAACTTTTGTTATGAAAATAACTTATTTTTTAATGTTTTTGGTATTGACGTTTTTTTTGACGATTTTTTTAAATTTTTGTGACGATATTTTTTCTAATTTTTGACGATTTTTTGAGAAAAAAAGCCTATCACCACTGTATATAACTAGCTAACTAATATTGAATGTAAGTTTGATATATATAAAGATCCACAATTAAAACCAAAATTATACTAAAACAGATTCACAATTAAAGCTTAAATTGAATCATGTAAAGAACCATAATTTAAGCTAAAATTGGATTATATAAGCATTCACGATTGCAGCATACCTTGATGATTAAACCAATCTGTTGAACTTTAATATAATATATTCAAAATTTGTAAACCCTTTTTAAGAAATATTGACATTTCCATATACATATGTATTATTTTCTTATATTTTCCCAATTATTAATATTTTTTTTATATTTTTATATTAAAATAATTCTACAAAAACATTTTCTTTTCAAAAATTAATTATACTTTATCGAATTGAAAATTCTTTGAAAACTATTGAATGTACTATCCTCACTAAATGGCTTCTAGTTCTAAAAAGTTAGCAGCCAATAAAGCCAATGAAACAACAGAGAAAAATGAAAGGAAATCTCTAACAAAATTAGAAGAAATAGAGGAAAAACAATATATAGCTCCTGAGGTACCCAAACTAAAATTAAATAATGACCAGGAAATACCTATTATAGGACTAGGAACAAGTAAAGTATGCTAGAGTTAAGATCTAAAATAAGATGTAAATATTTAAAAGACTTTAACAAAAATAGCTACATAACAAATCCAAGGAGTTGGTGGGTGATGCTTTAAAATTGGGTTATAGACATATTGATTGTGCTGAAGTTAATGGTAATGAAAAGGAAATTGGTGAAGCTATTAAGGAATATATTAAAAAGGGTCTTATAACCAGGTGGTCCAGTATATAGTCTTATTTTTTTATTTTTTAATATTATATCTATTTTTTTTTCTCAGAGAAGATATTTATATAACAAGTAAAGTTTGGAATACCCATCACACTCCGCAATTAGTGCGTAAATCATGTGAGACATCTTTAAAAAATCTAGGCTTAACTTATTTAGATAGCTATATCATGCACTCGCCTATGGCCTTTCAAGAGGGTGACGATTATCGACCAAAAGATGAAAATCAAAAAATTATTTTCTCCGAAGTAGATTTTATACAGACATGGCGAGCTATGGAAAAATTAGTACAAAATCGTTTAGTTATGTCTTTGGGTTTAGCTAACTTTAATATACGACAAATAAATTTAATTTTGGATAAGGCCCGTATAAAACCAGCTTTGCTACATGTTGAATGTCATCCTTATTTAAATCAACAAATTTTAATGGATTTTTGTGCTGCTAATGATATTGCTTTGGTAGCAAATCATTGTTTTGGTAGTCCCTCTAAAATATATCGTTCATTAAATAAGATACCTTTAATTTATAATCCAAAAATTCAAGAAATTGCACGTAGAACTAAGCATACTCCCGCACAAGTTCTTTTGAGATATCAGTTGCAAAGAGGTAATATTGTCATAGCTGTTGCGGAGAAGAGGTTACATATGCGAGAGAATATTTTAAGTGTAAGTTTTCGATTGGGATCTCAGGTCATGGCAGAAATTGATGAATTAGATACGGGTACCAGGGTGTATGGTTTAGAAGAGTAAGTTTGTTTTCATTGAGTTTTTTTTTATGAATTAATCATTTTGTATTTTTGTAGTTGTAAGGGTCATCCAAATCATCCGTTTGAAAAGGATCTGTATTAAGTAATGGAATAAAAGGAATTTTTACAAATATTTTGTAAAGTATTTATTTTAAATAATTTTAATTTTTTAATAAAATATTAAGCCCACTTATGAAAGAAGTTAAAATGGGACTATATAAAGACTGGCGATAGAAAGGATATCGATTTACTAGATTTAAGCTTTAATCGGAGTTTGCAAAGACTGGCAATTGAAGTCAAAATTTGTCTATATAAAGTTTTGCACGTAGAAAGTAAAACTGGACTAGATTAATAGATAAGTTTGAAACTGAAATTTGTGTATATTTAGATACACAATTGAATCTATAATTGTTAATATAAATACCAATGATTGGAGCTAAAATTGGACTACATACACCCTTGATTAAGTTTTGAAGACTAAATGAAAAACTAAAATTTAAAATATTAAACTTTAAATTGGACAGCATGAATAATAATGATTGGAACTTAATTGGATTATACTAAAGCAAAAGTTGGAATATATAGAGAAACCTGATAAAAGGTAAATTTAAGTATTTTGGATCATAAACAAGTAATGGAGTTATGTTATTCACTTCTGTTTTTCTCCTTTAGGAGTAGATATTTGTGATTTTCAGTAGCCGTAATCCGCTTGCCCTATACGAAATTTGTAGTCATTAAAAAATAAAACTTCTAATTATTATTTTTTTGGTTTTTTCCTTTTTTTTATTTACAAACATTGTCCATCACTCTTCATAAGCACCCTCGCCATTTTCGTCATTTTCATAGTCATTATTGTCCTCCTCTTCTTCCTCACCGCCTGCCTCATCATCATCCTGTTGTTGTTGATCCCACCAGGATAAAACTCCCAAACCCGATTCATTAATGGCAGCCTAAAAACATAAAATATTAGTTAAAAAAGTACTTCAAACCATTTCCTTAACACTTACAATTATACGATACGGCGTTTTAGATTCTGTATTCTGACCCGTTGCCGCCGCCGAGGTACTGGCTCCTGAGGTTCCCGGATTCATGTTATCATTTTTTGGGGGTCCTATGGGAGAACTTTCTTCGAAAATTTCTCGTGATACACGAAATTTAATAGGTTCTCCTATATCCATAAATAAATCATGTTTGCCACCATCTTCTAGAGGATATTCCCATACCCAGGCCTGTTCAGTTTCATCGAAACGTGAGGGATGTTGTAGAGCAGTAGGTGGTATTAAGATATCATCGAAAAATCCCAAAGTAACATGAACACCTTCATGACTACAACTGCGTATTTTGCCGGTTAAAACATTGCCTATGGAGGGTCTAAAAACTATATAACGAAATACGACTTCTGTATGCGAAGCACCATCACCGGGTAGAATAATGGAATCTTTTAATGAAACTATGTCCTTTAAAGCTATGCAA
Source organism: Protophormia terraenovae (assembly GCA_951394005.1). Taxonomy (NCBI): domain Eukaryota; kingdom Metazoa; phylum Arthropoda; class Insecta; order Diptera; family Calliphoridae; genus Protophormia; species Protophormia terraenovae. The sequence continues at coordinate 22,849,313 of OX596075.1, forward strand.
AGGCCCACATTTAATAAAACCTAAAAATTATATAAAATTAATTAATAAATTTGAAGATTTTTGAAATGTACGAATTTTGTTTACCTTATTAGCCAATTTGCGATTAATTTCATCTCTTATGGCTTCAATTAGTTTTAAATTAAACTGTTCCGGTGCTATACGTATAGTATCCTTAAGTTCAGCTAAAGCAAACATTTGTTTTAATTTTATGCGGGAAGTTTTAAATTAAACAAATAATTTATTTTCCTTGCAAAATTATTATTTTTTTTACTATCAAAGCAATTTCATTCATTTATCGTTAACGGGTTTTGTTTTGTTTTCTTGTTTCGTAAACATGTGCTTAATATATAAACAGTGTTGTTAAATATTAATAGTTGAGAAGTATAGTGTTGTAAAATGTTTGAATATATTTGCGATGTTATTAAAAATTCTTATTTATTTATTTATTTATTTATTTATTTATTTATTTATTTATTTATTTATTTATTATTTAAATAACATAAATAAATTATAAGAAAAAAGATATACAAATTAAAATAAATAATTTCAGCATAGTATAATTATAATGTATACTCGTAAGAACAGCTGTTTTACAATTTTTTCATTATATACCTCGCGGAACTGTCAAATTGTTTTTTCGAGTTTTTTTACTCTTCCTCTTCTTCATTCTCTCATTTTCCGTTGAAAGCATTTTGACATTATGTGCAGTAGTTTTACACTAACAAAATACAAGCAATTGTTGTTTTTATAATTACGCTATGTAATTTCAGAAAAATAAATCTAATATTGTGTTCACACATATTCGTTTTCGTCTTGTTTTTTGGAAAACACAATGAGTTTAATCATCACTGTTCACATAACATTTTATTGTGTTTTTCCTTTTGGCCTGTTTTTCATTTGCCAAAATATTTTCACAAATTTTCGGTTTAAAGAAAAATTTCTTACACCAAAACTTTCTAATTGAAAAAATAAAATTTTTAAACATATAAAATTTATGAAAAAATATAAATTTCATTCACAATTTTTAATTTTTTGTTTTTAAACTGTTTGACAATTTTTATAAATTCTTTTTTCAACAATTTTCTTTGTACTAATAATACTAAAAATTTCTTCCCTGTATGGAAATTTAGTATGTTTTTATTGTGTTATATTATGTTCACATACATTAGTTTTCGACTTGTTTTTTAAAAAAACACAAATAGTTTAAACCATAGAGTAACACATCGAGACGAAACTAATTGTCAAAAACCTAGGTCGGTTGTCAAAATCCTAACTCATGCAACAACAAAATACATGTAATCAAATACATTTTGTTGTTGCCAAAAGAAAATAAAAACACATTTTTGTTTACAAAACGACAATTTTGTTTAATTGTCAATCGAGAATTTCGTCTCTATGTGTTACTCTATGGTTTAAACATCACTGTTTACATATTATTTTAGTGTGTCTTTCCTTTTGGCCTGTTTTTCTTTTGCCAAAATATATCCACAAATTTTAAATTTAAATAAAAATTTTACACACACACTTTTCAATTAAAAAAATAAAATTTTCAAACAAATAAAGTTAATGAACAAATATAAATTTCACTCATAATTTTAATTTTATTTTTTTTAAATTGACAATTTTTACAAATTCTTTTTTCAAAAATTTTCTATGTACTAAAAATACTAAATATTTCTTCCCTGTATGGAAATTTAGTATGTTTTTATTGTGTTAAATAATTAAACAACTCGAATCGAGATGTTTTCTGGCTTTGAAATATACACGCAAAGAAAAAACATGGTTGGTCAAATCATAATCGGTAACTATCATTAATGTTTAGGTTTATGATTCCCTCAATCAAATCAGTTATTAACCCTTTTGTGAACATAATATTGTCCTATCCAATATTAATATAATATGAACCTCACAATCATAACATTTATATGTGATAGTCCTCACAACCATACTGCATAAATATAACATGATCCATATATTAAATATTATAATACCCCCAATCATAATACTATGCATACGGTTAAAATGTATTTTTATTTATTATTATTATTTATTTAATTTAAATTTTGCGAATAGAAATTAATTAAAAAACAAATACCACAGCCTTCACTGGACGATGTCGTTCAAGAAAATTCATCTTCACATTCACACACCTAAAAGAAAATTTGTACAAATACATTTTTTTATTTTTATATTTGACCGCACAGAATTATTGATATTTATTGTACTTACTGAAAAATATTTCCAATTTTAAATTTGGCCATTGATGATTTGCTCCGTGGATCTCGTTATTAAAAAATAATAATAAAGTTTTTTAGTAAAAATTTTGTGAACCTTTTTAAACGTTTTTCTTTACTTTACGTCCGTCACATTTAAGATTTCATTACTGACTGGTTAAATTATTTCGAAAGAGAGATAACAATAAAGACGATCATATTATTGTCACCCCTCGCATTAAAATATTACATACAAATATTTCATTGAAATAATATGTTACTATGAAACATATTATTCTTTTAGTACACCGACTTTATATTATTACAAAGTACCATATGTTAAAATGATCAGAACAAAAAATTATTGATTCAGTTTAGTCAAAAAAACAATAATTTGATTGTGTTAGCCATATAAACTATTTAGGAACATCACCTGATTTCCGCGAGCATTTCGGAATCATATTTTTTCTTTGCGTGTATGAAAAAACAAATCAATTTCTTAGTGTTTTTTAAGAAGATTACTAGTTTTTCAAAAAACCTTTATATGTAATCATAGTATTAAATAATTAAACAACTTGAATCAAGATGTTTTCTGGCCTTGAAATATATGAAAAAATAAGTCAATTTGTTTGCGTTTTTTTAAGAAAACATAGCATAAAAAAGAGAATTTTTTATATGCCATTTACACCAAACAAAAACTAGCAGTTTTTGGCTTCATTCGGTTTTGGATTGAAAAACCACATAAATTTCTTTAGTTTTTCCCATAGTATAATTATAAAGTATACTCGTAAGAACAGCTGTTAAAATTTTTTCATTGATATACCTCGCAGAACTGTCAAATTGTTTTTGTATTCATATGCAAAATATTTTTCGAGTTTTTTTACTCTTCCTCTCTTTCATTCTCTCATTTTCTGTTCATATCATTTTTACATTATGTGCAGTAGTTTTACACTAACAAAATACAAGCAATTGTTGTGTTTGTAGATGTGCGAGCACTTTCTAATTACGCTATGGTTTTTCCATACAAATCAAAAACCATTTTTGGTTTTTATTAAAAAACAAATAAAAACTACTAAATAAATATATTAAATATTATAATACAACCTGTTTAGTTTTTTTTCAGAAAAATCAGCTTTTGGATATGAAGATAAATAGAAAATTGTCAAATTTCTTAAATAATTTTATTTGTTTTATAATTTTTGTGTGAAAATTAATTTTAAAATTTTGTTCAAAACATTTTTACAACAAGTTAATATATTTTTAACGAAATACAAAAATATGGAAAGGAAAATACATCAACAAAAACTACATGGACAGAAAACAAGGTATGTATGTAAACGATTTGGTTTTTAAAATTTAGTTTTTCCAAAACCAACTGGTTTTAGTTTTGGTGTAAATGGCATATTAGAAAATAAAATAACAAATATATATATATATATATATATATAAATAAAAAAAAAAAAAAAATATATATATATATATATATATATATATATATATATATATATATATATATATATATATATATATATATATATTAGGGTGGGTCGATAGGCGTATAGCAAAAATGTAATCTACAATAAATTCTAAGAAACTATGGGTCTAAAGTCAAAACTTAGCTCCCTCCAAGATACATGAAAATTGGGGAAAGTCACTCAATTATGCATAAAGGCAGCAACTACAAAAAATGCAAAAATAACTGCCAACACATGCAAACGTGAAAAAAATTTGACATTTCAGTCTTAGTGTAGGCCCAGAATACGGGAGACAGCTACAATAATTTTTCTCTCTCAAAAAATTTGACCCAGAATAAAGGCTCAACTACATAGAATACTTTCGCTTCAACTGCGACTGACAGCTACGCAACACATAAATGATATTAACCCAGTCGTTGCATTATTTTGTTATTAAAATTTTATATAATAAAATATAAAGATGTAAAAATTCTATTATGTTCTCAGTTGAAATAATGAATTGCAAATTAAAATTTCCGACTTAACAAAATATATTTACGTACTTCGGCACTTCAAAGTTGAAAATTTTTCATCTTTATTTTTAAGTTTTTCGTTTACGAAAAAAAAAAAACAAAAAACTAGGCAACCCTATTGAGTGTGTGTGACAGAAAATTCAAGAGAATGAGAACTGTCGCTCTGAAAATAAAATAAATTTTATTCCATAGCGACAGTGAGCAACGTTGTTTAACTGTCAAATTTGTATGGAAATATCACTGTCTCTGGTATTCTGGGCCTACACTTAAGCCTCAACTACATAGAATACTTTCGCTTCAACTGCGACTGACAGCTACGCAACGCACAAATTATTTAACCCAGTCGTTGCATTATTTTGTTATTAAAATTTTATATAATAAAATATAAAGATGTAAAAATTAAATTATGTTCTCAGTTGAAATAATGAATTGCACTTTAAAATTTCCGAATTAACGAAAAAATATTAAAATAAGAATAAAACAACCGACAAAATATATTTACGTACTTCGGCACTTCAAAGTTGAACATTTTTCATCTTTGAAGTACTTCACGCTGAAGTTTGGCGTACTGATTTGGTTCCGCTCAATATAAATGCATGTATTTAACTTAGCTGTCAGTCGCAGTTGAAGCGAAAGTATTCTATGTAGTTGAGCCTTTACACGATAAAATTAAGCAAAATATAATCAGCTGTTTTTACAATTTTACCTTGTACTCATTCCACCATGTTTAGTACTCTTGCAAACAATAACAACTATACACAGTGATGTAAAATATTCGTATTTTATTTGGTATTTGCTGTTATTCACAAATTTGCCTTCATTATTTCTTCGTCTTCATCGGAAGTGAAAAGTTAAAATAAAAGTGGAATAAAACACCCTGAAATAAAATATTAGAAGAATATATCTATCAATAGAAGAAAAAAAATTGTTGTTTATTGATAATAAAAAATAAAACAAAGAATATTTTTGCCATAAAATTGTGATGCATTGGAAAAAAACGTGAAATAAAATTGTGAAATTTAAGTTTTACTTCAAGACGTAAGAAGAGGAAATATTAAAATAATCCAAAGAAAAAAAATGAAATAGAAAGCATTTGCAAAACTAACAATAAGAAAAAATAAAACGAAGAATCAATAGCAGAAAAAATTGAAATAATTACGTAGATAATCGAAATTTAAATTATAACAAAATTCACTTAATTTTAAGATAAATAAAATATAAAGATAAAAAGTAAAAAAAAGTTTACCAAAAAAATTGAAAAAGTGAAATAAATAAAAGCAAAAGGAAAATTTTGTTAAGTGCTTTAGAAGAAAACCCTTGAAAATTGATTTTCCCCAAAAAGTACGAAGCATAAAAGAAAAACAAAAAGCTAAAAAAATTATTGTATATAAGTTGGTTGCACTTCAAGTGCAGAAAATAAATATCCACATTTTTATTGTGTTGCGTGGATAGAAAAGTGCATTAGTGTGAGTGTCTGCCTGTCGTGTCGCATAAAAAAAAGAAATAATAAAATTCCACATTTAAGTTAACAAATTAGACAACTAGACTCCAAACTATTTGCTCCTGCTGTCTCTCATATTATTTTTTGTGTTGTCGCTCATTTTTTATAAGAAAAATTTTATGACATTTTTATAGTGTTTTTTTGTACATAATAAAAATAAACCAAAAAATCTTTTATAACTGTTAATTATTCAATTCTTTTGTTTTTACAATAACAACATTAAGTAATAAAGAAAATAGAAGAAAAACATCTGTTATCACTGAGCATTTACAATTCCATATGCAACAATGAATATTGTTGGCGATTATGAATACAGTTCCAAGGATATGTTGGGCCATGGCGCCTTTGCGGTAGTTTATAAAGGACGTCATCGCAAGGTAATTTAATATAAATATTTTTATTTTCTACTTTTTATATGTAGGTACATAGTACATATAAAAAATAACTGTAAATTGTTATTGATTGTAATTGGTAGTTGCAATTGCCATATTTTTATGTAACAAAATAATTGCTAATTTGTTATAAGATTTCTGCGATTTTTACGAATCACCTGTAATTTTTCAATTTCAAGTCAATATATTGATAAGTTGGTTTAAAACAAAATAGATTTTCAATCTTTTTTCAACAACTCCGTGTGTTGGATCATAAATTTAAAATTGTTTACAGTCAAAACTTCCATTTCACTTTAAAAATTACTTCAAGTATAAATATTATAAATATTTCTTATCTAAATAAGTGTTGTAAATTTTGTTTCAATTATTTACTTATTGTATCGATTTCAATTTCTCATCTTATGTTTTTAAAATTTTGTTGATAATAGGCTCACTTTTACAGAACTAAGATTATCCTAAAACTTTTTCCAGTAATTATAATTTTAAAATGCCTAGCATCATTAGGCTAAAATTTACACCTCGATAAGGGAAATAAATATTTTTCTTAGTAGGGGTTTACGAACAGCAATATTTCTTACAGCAATTTTGACTTCGCAGGCGAGAGAATTAAAAATAATATAAAAACTTAGTATTCACTTCTCATTTCTCTCCTAGGAGCTCAGAATTGCAACAAGAAAAAATTATGTACATATTTATGTGAACTCCGACATGATCGACAGCACGATACATGTTTTTGTAATGATCCTTTGGGGATGATGATTTTACTGAGTACCTATGTTCCTGAATAGATCTAATTACATAAGTAAATGGGGGAACATCCTCCAAAGAACTCATATAAAAAACCTTTAACATTTTGAAAATATTATACAAATTTTCACAAATTCAATTTGAGAAAACCATATATAGGGAATAACAGAAGAATTCATTAAATTCATTTCCTACTAGAGCAAATTTTTTACTGGGTTTGTTGGCAGAATAAATTGGCTTCATTTACCATTTTTCCATATATTCAAATATTTATAAAAATTGTCAGAAATTCAATTAGAAAAATATTTTTTTCTAATTGAATTTCTGACAGAATAGTTGGATTTATTTCCCACTAGATTTTATTTTATGACGTTAAGATTTTTCACATTTTAAAAATTTTACAAAAATTTTCAGAAATTCCTTTCGGATAAACTTCTGGGTTTTTTTTTTTTTAGCTGAATTCGTTAGCTTCATTTTCTACTAGGTTTTTTCTTAGACATCGAAGGAATCTGTAATATAAAAGAGTAACGTGACTGACTGATTTAATGACTGACTGATTCATCATCCCACAGCCCAAACGGCTGAAGCTAGAGAGTCGAAATTTGGAGCGCCCTTTTAGGGAGAAAACGGGTAAAAAACTGTATTTTGGTACTTTTTTGTCACCATATGTATCTTTGAAACCAATCAACATACAAATAAAATTTATGCCGTATTCTTAACTTATCAAAAAACGAGAAATATAAATTTGGTACTTTTTCGAAATTCGAACGTTTAAGGGGTAAAAATCGTACCTATTTTTGGTACTTTTTTCATAAAACATTTTTTTTATATTTATTCTAAAATACTTTTTCGTTATTTACAAATTGAATTTGGAAAAACCAATTATAGGGTTTATTAGAAGAATTCATTAGCTTCATTTTCTACTAGTAACATTTACAAGGTTTTTTTTGGCAGAATTTATTATCTTCATTCCCCATTTTTCAAATATTCAAAAATTTATAAAAATTGTCAAAAATTTAATTTAGAAAAGTAATAAACAGCGTTTGTTAGCAGATTTTATTAGATTTATTTCCTAATAGGTTTCATTCCTAGAAATCCAAAAATTCATAGAACTCAAGATATAGTGTTTAAAAAAAAAAAAAAATACAGAAAGTAAAAATTTTAAAAGTGCCGATAAACAATTTATAAAATCCGTTTATGCAATTTATTAATACAATCTATTGGCTTCAGTTCCCACTAGGTTCCACTACCCGACATAGAAATGTACCCCACTAGAAATGATGTTTAGTATGATCTTATAGGATTTCCAAAACTTTACATCTGAATGTTTAAATTTACGTAAGCTGGGCCATTTTCCAAATACCTCTAAAATTACGTATTTCCTTCCTTATCGTTACCAACATTTTCATTATAAGAAAATTAACTTAAAATTCTAATAGAGGCATAAAACGACGACGGTTCTAAGCACCGGATTAACCCTTTAGAGGGTCAATTTAAATCCTTTAGTTTCTAGAATGTTAAATTAGCAATTTTTGCAAATAATTAGCATGGAAGTATTTATTACACTTAAATGTCGATAAATTTATGAAAAACTTAACAAGTTCATTTAAAACCGCGATAATAATCGAATAAAAAGGTTTTTTTTTTTTATTTTACATAAATTTAGAGCTTTTTGATAAATTTATGCTTTTCTGGGATATTTATTTCCTTAACTCACCATTTATATGCCGTTAAAATTAACCAATTGTGGACCGGAAATCACAAAATATTATTTGCGCAACTAAAGGTTTAAGTAAAAACATATATCAATAGTAGTGAATGAATTCTTTCCAACGATGCTCTAAATTTTAAATTCCGATGGAAAATGTCAAAATTTTTTAAACTTTAATAAAATCTAAAATAAAATCATAGCAAATTTTACTAAAACTTTAATTTCGAGCGAAAGAAAACAAATATTAAATTTCAAAATTGTGTACATTGTTGATCGAAAACCATTCTTTTGGAGGTATTTTAAAAATGGTCCAGCACACGTAGGCGAAATATTTTGAGGATTAGTTTTAAATATATCAATCTTAAGTTTTATTGAAGTACATTTGCAGCTTTTATTGTCCTATACTATGTCAAACACTGGTCTTTTAAAAACTATGCATAATAATTCAAGTTAATGGAGATATCTTTGCAACATGTTTCTGTTTTATTAAAAATTTTATTTTTTAGAATTTAAATTTCTGAAAATATCAAACAATTTCTCAAATATGCGGATTTGGTAATCTGAAAACTTTTTTTATTGCATGCGATATTTTTTGACAACGTATTTAACTAGCAAGTTAAGTTCGTGTCAATACTAGACAAATTTTTATCAAGACAAAATCAGGAAAATAAAAAAATTGGAGATCTGCACTTTTTTATCCCATGCGATATTTTTTGAAAACGTATTTAATTAGCTAGTTAACATCGTACAATTATATACAATTTTTTATTCAAGACAAACATCAAAATCAGAACAAGGTTACCTCAGTTAAAAAGCTGGTTAACACACCTATCAAACTGCATATATAAAACACATTAATAATTTGACTTATTGTTTGTCTTGATAAAAAATTATCTAGTATAGACACTACGTATGATAAACTGAAGATAAACTTTATACACATTGTTCGTGCTGTAATGTCTTTTTTACAATTTTCATTTAGCCAAGATATTGTTGAGCATATGTTGGGACAAGTAAATTTTATTTTTTTTTGCGTTTTTTGCTTTTGTCCATAATTAGCAACACTATTACAAATGACTACAATATTTATTATTTACCGTTATTTCCTTCACACATTTGTTGAAATTTCTCCATCGCCTGGATTTGTTAATGTTGCCAGATTATTCATACCAATTTTTTTTGTGGCGTTTTTGTATGATAAATTTAAATTCCTAATACAAAATAATAATTTATGTTAAGATTTCTAAATTAATTAATTAATTAAAAACAATTCTACTTAAGATATTATTATTAAATATTTTAATTTTGTTACAATTACATATGTTTCTTGAAGGTTTACAAAACTGTTTATATATTAATATATTTCTAATGGCCCCCAATATAACCTAATATTGTCTTTTCATGTTTAAAATAATTATTATTTTATTTTTATTTTGTATGTAAATTTTGTTATCCCCATTTTGCTTTAACATTCATTTTCTAAATATGCAAAAAAATTAAATCAAACGAATATGCAAAATCACTTTTATATGAGACAAAAAGTAAAAAAAAAAAAACAACGCGATCAGAATTATTATCATTGATAAAATATCAAGCAAAAAATAAAGTATGAAAAATAGAAATACATAAGTAGGTATGTATGTATATAAATAAAAAATAACAAAAAAGCTAAATGTATTGTAATTTAAGTCTGATACATACACTAGTAAAATGTATAAATAAAGGTAGTGTAGTAGTACATACTTTATTTATTATATGATTAAATATGTGGGAGCTAAATAGTAAACATATGGCGACGTTTAAGTTTTTTTGAGATAAAAATAAAATTCAATATTAATGGAGAATATTAATTTGATTTTTTTAACATTAATAATAGGAAAAAAATCTATAGTTATGAGAGTAAAATAATTAAAAATTATTTATTTTTATTCAAACATGTTTTTATTTATATAAATTTAAAGTTTTCGTATTCAAAATTAATTATTTTAAATTTTATTTATAGAACTAAATTAATTGTTAAATGAATTAAAATTTACATTAAATTTAAATTATTTTTTATTTCTGTTTTATTTATATTTAGTATGTGAACTGATTTTTATCATATTTAATTTAAAAAACTCCATTTTTGATTTGTTTGTTTAAATTAATTCCTAGTTTTTAAACTAGTTTGTTAATTTAGATTTAATTTTAAGATTATGAATAAATTACTTAATGGCATATATTTAAAAGAAATAGTAAAGAAAACTAGTTTTTAAACTAATAAAAGTTAACGTATAATATAAAAGTATATGATCTAAAGTGAAAGACCTAATGTATTACTTAGAAAAATGGGAGGTTTTCTATACACTTTCCTATATAACTGTTTAAATAAGAAAAGTACCATGAATATATTAATAACCAGTTTATAAAAAAAAAATCAATATATTTTTTTAATTTTTACTATTATAATTTAATATTTTTTCTATAAAGAATTTATGTTCAAAAATTATAGATTTTCTTTGAAAAAATATATTTTTTAACTATAATTATTTGTAAGATTTGAAAAAGATTATGTATTATAGATGTAAAATATTATTTACTAGATAATAGACGCTTTCTTATTACTTAGCTCTAGCTGTAGTCTGACATGTAGTTTATAAATAGATTATTCTAATTGTTCTATAGCTTTAACTTTAATTACTTCTAAAGTTGACTTAAAGTTCAATTTAAATTTTCTTTTAAAATGTTTAACCCATATTCTTAAAAAAATTAGTCATACATTTTAGTTTTTTTTTTATTAAGGCAATGAACCATATTTTTATTTAATCTACATAATATAAAAAATAGTTTTAAGAGAATAAGTTAAATGCAATTTGTAAAACAAAAATATGCGAGATTACTTAAGTTACTTTATGAATATTTTACATAAAAACCTATTTTGTGCATTTACCAAACATCCCAAAAATGAAAGATTCGTTTTTATAATAAGGAGTGCGATCGAAAAAATCTTAACATATATAAAATTTTATAACTTGGAAACGGTTGATCCTAAAATTTTTATTGCTTTTTTATTTAATTCATATAATACTATTGATCACAGAGAAGTATAACTTTTATGCTTCTAACCACTACTTATGAATTCGTGGACCTTTTTTGGTAACCCTTCCATTAGAGATTTGATTGTTGTTTCAGTCACTTTTTTGGAACAGCCTCTTCATCTCCTTTTAAAATCTTCAACATTTGGGACACTACATTTATCTTCTATGATTCCCTTTTCACAAAAGCTCAATATCTCTTCACTGGTCTTAGCTCCGGACAATTTAGTGGATTGACCTCTCTTGGTACAAAAACTATGTTATTGTTTTGGTAGCACTCTAAAGCTTTTTTACTGTAGTGACATGATGCCAAATAGGACCAAAAATATGTAGACACATTGTGCTCTCTTACGAAAGAAAGACGATTTTTTTGCAAACATTCTTTGATGTATTTTTCGGTATTTATATAGGCACTGTAACAAATGACTTGTTTCTTTTGCCGCAACGGCAAAAAACATGCCAAACCAGGAATTATTTAGGAAATTTTGTCAGCTTTTCGGTCCTAAACTTATCTTCAACATATCCTCTAGCATCAGCAATATAAAAACTTTGACCCGGACGCTACGAAAAATCTTCCAGTTCATACGTTTCGTCGTTCTTTATACAACATGAGTATTTTTGTATGAAATTTGATTTTAATTTCAGTGCCCTGTTCTTGGCTTCAAAATTATTTGCAGCGTTCCAGTCTAGAACTTTTTGGACTTTATATGTTTTGAACTCCACATTATCTTTAACTTTTCGCACCAAATAGTCTCAGCACTGAGCTAACCGGCTGCTTTTCTACCAGATGTGTTTGGAGTTCATTTCATTGTGCTTTTAATTTTCTTGGCCTTCCCAATATCACCTGGTTTCCTATCAATGTTCAAATTCTCCTGTTATTATTTAATAACATTGGAAATAGTTTTTTGGCCAATTATTTGTAGGACTAATTTAGATTTTTGGAAATTTTTTAATAATTTGTAGCACGTACTTCTTTTTCATCAGTCATATTGATCAACCTCATAATAAATCAACATGGTTGTCATTTAAAATAATGACTGATATATTTTTCAAAGATAACTAGATCCAAAAAAATTGCAAATATTGCATCCGAAAAAAGTTATGAAGCAAATCGTGTGTTAAGATTTTTTCGATCGCACTACTTAATGTGTTTATAATATTATTTTTTTATAATAAAACTACTTTTCTTTTTAAATTATAAAACCTTTTTTATTGTTCTTTAAATAAATTTCTATAATTTAATGGTTTTCTTTTGCAATTTTTTAATTAATTAAATGTTCTTGAAAACATTAAAAACAATGAACTGTCAAAAATAAACACCTAATATTGTTAGTACATTCATACATACATTCATACAAATGTACATATGAGTATTTGTATTTCCAAATATTTGTTTTCATAATTCATATAAAATTTTTTGTTTATTTTCTCATTTAAGTACATATACAAACAAAAGAAAAAAGCTTCCTTTACAAATGACCTCAATTACTTAGTTTTTTTCTTGTTTGCGTATAACAATAAATTAACAAAATTAAAAGAGCAAAAAATAAATAAAAAAGGAGAGTGAAATATTTAAAAGATTAAAATAATCGTTTAGGAACACAATTTTTTTTTTTAACAACTAAAGAGTATAGTTTTTGTTTTCATTATTAAATTTCTGTTAAAATTTCATCAGCTGTTTTTATTTATTTATTTAGTTTTTTTTTTTAATTTGTCTGCGTATTTTGTTTTATTTATTTTTCCTCTTAACAAAAAAACTATCTTGTTTTCTTTTGTCTTCCTCAAGTTCATCAGCTGTTTATTTTTCAGTATTTTTCTTAAGATGTTTTTTTTTATATGTGAATTTATTTTAACTTGTATTTTATAAAAAAAACACGCATATGCCTAGTGGTCATTGCTAAATTATTTCTCTCTCTCTGTCTATCCGTTTAATATATTTATTATACATTATTTATAACTGATCTTTGACAATACCTGAAGCCATGTGTATGAGTTGAATTTTGTAATAAAATTATGGCCAATAATTTACAAGAAATTCCTGTTTTTTTTTTTTTTTTGCTAAAATACTTCAAAATAGACACACGCGCAAGAAAAAGTTGAAATCAGCTGGTTTAAAATATGTATTTGGTCTGGTTAATAATTTCTTTGTAAAAAAACTTGTTTTGAAAAATGTAAATATGTTTATTCCCCTCGTAAGTATATAGTAAGTTGTCATTGCTAATAGTGTGAAAGAAGATAATTCGTACGGATTTTTAACATTATTGTTATTTGGATTTTTATGCTCCAAACATCGAGATATTTGGAATATTTTGTATAAATTACATCTATTTCCTTTAAGGTCCTCCGAACACATTCTCTGTGATTGCACTTTTTTAAGGTTCAGTCGATTTCTTAGGAATTGCATATTATCTCGAAAGGTCTTTTACGGTCTATCATCTACTAGGAATATCAGCTTTGTTAGAGGTTTGGTTTTGATGTGGTTGCAAAGGACCATTATTAGATCCATTAATGGAAAATCCGAAAAAAAGTGTGGTCGATATAAAGCAGCAAGTAAAGTCCTTTCATGGAATTTAAATAAGTACCCAAACAGTTCGCCGTTGCATTACAAATATGGGTTTGTTAGTAGAGTTGCAAGAAAAAAGCCTTTGCTGAGAACTATAAACATAACAAAACGCTTGGAATATGCAAAAAATATCAAGATAACCACATTAGTGATCTTACGTTTTGGGAACGTGTTATATTTACGGACGAGTGTAAATTTATGGTTTTTGGAGGTGATGGACGTGCCAAAGTTTTGAGAAAACCCAATAAAGAATTCCTAACTCAAAATGTCAATTCGACTGTCAAGCATGTAGGAGGCTCCTTAATGGTCTGGGGATGTATGGCTGCAAGTGGTGTTGGAAATCTCAGGTTTATTGAGGGAAGTATGGACAAGACCATGTATATTGACATTTTTAAAGATGTCAATGCCAGCGTGCAAAAACTTGGGCTCCAAGGAAATGCTAAATTTATGCAGGACAATGATCCTAAGCATTCCTCCAAAGTAGTGAAAGAATGGTTGCTGTATAATGTCAAAACTCAATTAGAGCATCCACCACAATCGCCTGATTTAAATGTAATAGAACATTTATGGGATCACCTTAAAAAAGCCATTAAAAAAGGAATGTAACGTCCAACCCGACATAGAAATGACAAAAAAGTTAGCATTATCAATGCCTGACAGCTTTTATGGAAGCCAAAGGATGTCACACAGGATATTGATATGATTATTTTTTTTATTTATATATAGGCCGTATTTATACTTATGTTACCTGGTAAAACATGAAAAATCAAACAAATTAAGTTTTTGAATGTATGAAATGATTTTTTTATGTTGATTTTGTTCAATTTTGTTTTTATTAATATAAGAAATAAAAATGTTTAACTTGAAGAACCATATTATTCTTTTTATTTATCAAAACATATAAATTAAGCAACATATGTATATTTTGTAACTTCTTTTAAAACTATATTTATAAATTTTTGTAATAAAATTATTGATTATGCCTTATGAAAGTCTAAGGCTTTTCTAGCTGAAAATACATTTATTTTTACTTTTTCGGAATTACTTATTCCTTATTACTTTCAAAAAAGCGAAAAGTTATATTTCTTATCTTTTTTTTTTTTTTTTGCTGATTTTTGGGAAAGTCGATTCTCAAGTTTTTTTTTTGGAAAATAGGTTCATTTTTCAGGAATGTCAAGTTAGGTCAGTATTCTAGTCTGGTAACCCTAAAATTTCACATAGGCGTAGCACGAGTGGGACTATTAGGGCGCAGAATAGGCTACCTCTGACATAGGCAAATTTTCATTTTTAATTTTGTAAAATTTTAACACATTTAGTTAAAGATTTTTATTTCTTCTATCAAATAAAATTCGATATATTGAAAATTTCAAAAATTTTGTTCCGTTGTTTTATGGCCAAAAAAAGTCTACACTCTTTTTATACCCTTCACAACAGGTGTAAAGGGTATATATAAGTTTGTCATTCTGTTCGTAATTTCTACAATCACCCTTATTCTAATTGGCGTCGTCGTCACAAAACGACGTCGTCTTTCATCGACTTTTGTAAATTGGTATTCTCGTTGTCGTTATCGACATTTATCGATGGCTGTTGAGTTGTGTTCGGTATTCTGTATGAAATATTGACGTCGTTATTGTGTTGATACGACATTGATTTAGTCGTCGCAGTATTTGGTAACGACAAGAAGTTTTAAATGTGTGAAATAGACAAAATGGAGAAAAATAAAATTACAAATGCAAATCAATTTGAAAAACTTGTGGAAGAAATGGAAAAAAATCTTTTTTTTTGCAAAAGGATTTGACAGAAGGACTGTTGCAAATAATTTTAAAGAACAATGGAATGAACTCAGTATTGTCCTTAACGCTCTTGGTCCGCCTAGAAAATTAGGAGATGGATGGCAAAAGGTAACGAATATAAATGAATAAAAAAATAATTAATGTGAAATTTATTTACAGGTTTGGAGAGACTTAAAATTTAAAGTTAAAAAGAAAATAGTTTCAAACAAAGCTGAGTGTAATGCTACGGGTGGAGGAATATTTAAACAATTTACTCTCAGCCCGCTGGAAGAATCTGTCGCAAATCTCTTACAGTTTCAAAAACAGGTGAATCCTGAGGGAGCCGTTCAGGGGGTACAATGCCAGAATCTGGCTAATGAACGTGAGGACACTGAAGCGGAAGAGAGTTGCAATATTGAATTTGATGAACAGGAATTGTTAATTCAAAGTTCATCTGGATCCAATAATCATTCAGAACCTGTAAAGAAAAAGAGCTCAACTCCATCCAAAAAGAAGGAAAATTCTACCCCGGCAAAAAACAAGCACTAGTTGCTGCAAAAACACAGCAAATGGGCATGCAAAACTGTTGACGGATATTTAAAATTCATTGTCTTCAGTTAAACGCACTCTAAGAGATGTTAGCAATTACCAAAAAAAAAAAATGCTACATATAGAAGAAAGGAAAATAAAGTTGTTAGAGGAAAGAAACAAAAGAGATGCATGAAAGCGAATTAAAAATCAAAAGAATTAAAATCATCATCAAAGAAAAGGAACTTCAACTCCTTAATAAAAACGTACTTTAAAAGTAATTTTCTTAGAATAGGTTTTTATTTTTTATATATTTTGTTAATTAGTTTTATGAAAAAATGAATTAAAGACTGAATTAAAATTAAAGAAAAATTCGTTTTATTTGTTCTCTTATTTCCGATGCCACGGTACTTTGCGTAATTTCTACGTTGTGCATCTCTATATCAGCTTCGTTGTTTTCTGCATTGGAAGTATCCTCACTTGTAATATCTACGCCGAATTCAATGCATATATTGTGAAGTGCAGCACAAACATTAACCATCTTAATCGCTTTTGCGGGCTTGTAATGAAGTTGTCGTGCTCCAAGAAGACAACGAAACCAGTTTTTTAGCACACCTATAGTTCTTTCCACTATATTTCTAGCTTTAGCATGCTTTGTATTGAATGTTGCCTCTGCACTTCCTTCAACAGTGGAGCGATATGGTGTCATTAGATATGGCTCAAGAAGATAACCGGCATCACCTAAAAAAGAAATATATATATCCAATTATATAAATTTTAAATAAATATTTACTTAAAAGCCATGAATTACGTTCACCAGTACTGTATTGTTCTTGTAATACTCTTCTGCAACAGCTAACATTCCAGATTAATGAGTCGTGAGCGGAACCAGCATATCGTGCATTCACAAACCGTATCCGCATTTTGTGATCACATACCTTTATGGAAATACATATTACAAAATATACTTAAATATTAAACATACTTACAATCATAGCATTTAAACTAAAAAATCCTTTGCGGTTAAAATATAAATGCTGGTCATCTTTATTCGGAGCCAAAATTTTAATGTGGGTTCCATCCACGCACCCAATAGGGCCTGGAAAATCAGTTTATTCAAAAAACTCTAATTTGGCTTCATTTCGTTCAGCATCTGTCATTTCAAATTTTATCCATTGGGGACAAACTGATACTTCTATAGCATACAATGTCTCGGATAGAATCTTGGAAACGACTGGCTGTGACAGTCCCAAATTAAAATCGTTTCCAACACTTAGCTGGTACGATCCTTGCGCCAAAAATCTTAATGTAGCTGCCAATTTTATGGTTTTTGAAATGAAATTTGATCTTATTCCGGGTTTTAAATTAGGTGCTATTGTCTCCAGAACATGATTAAATGCTGCTTTATTGAGGCGAAAGTAACTTTCAAACCTTTTTTAAGAAAAAAGAAAATATAAATTCTGAAAACAATAATTTATTTGCGTCTTACTTGTTATCTGGCAAGTTTAAAATATTGGACTTCTGTCTGAGCATTCGTCTTTGCCGTATTAGATTTAGTTGTTTTTCGTTATCGCTCGAATCAGAATCAGAAATAAAAAACATTTTTTTTTTATTTAATAAATTTTAAACAAAACTTTAAATTTCCCACAAAATAACAAGAAAAATAAATCAGCTGACTCAAATATTAGTGATGTGTTTTTCGTTTTATTGAAATCATCGATAAATAGTCGACGTCGTTTCAAGACTGTTAGAGAATACCATATTTGCGTCGAGATGACGACGATGTCGAAAGAAAGTGATGTCGACTCAAAAACGACAACGACGTCGTCGACGCCAATTAGAATAAGGGTGAATATTCATCTAAGACCCCAAAAAGTATATATATATTATTTATATTATTATATTATTTATATTCTGGATCCGATATAAAGATGTCCGCCTGACCTTCTGTCCGTCTGTCTGTTGAAATCAGTTTTTAGAAAGCCCCTGTTATCAGATATATATGTTTTATACATAAAATTTTAGGGAATAATCCTTAGAAAAACGCTAATAAAAATGAGCACAATCGGATTTTCTAGGCATTTTCGCACAAAAAATTCAAAATCTTTTTTAATTTTTTTTTGCTGAATAAATGAAAAAAATCGGTCCATTAGTATCCGAGAAATCGGCCAGTTGGATCTTTTTTTAATTTTATTTTCACTAAAATTAAATTTTATTTAAAAACTTATAATAATTTAACACTTTTCTGTAATTTAGCTTCTCAGAAATAATTTTAAAATTAAAAACAAACCCAAAAACCAAACAGGACCATATACATACTCTCTCGAATCTATTTTAAATCACAATTTTGATTTAATCTCGTTGGGTTTTTTCCATCATTTTTTAATATTTGATATTCCTGTCGGATTTATAAAAAAATAAAAATAATATTAATTTCTTTTCTTTTGACTTCTGTTACCGCAAAAACAGGATATTTTTTCCAGAAGGACCTTAGAGATGTAAATTAAAACTATTTAATTTGTAGTTGTGAAATTTCCGTATTTAGAATTTCGTATTAACATCTTTGAATTCCAAAAAACACTTTTCAAGTTACTTTTACGTGTTGCGCTTTTTTTTTTGACATTCTTGTTATATAAATAATAATTATTAATTCATATTAATTAGAAAAGTAAAATTTTTCTTTACTAATGATTTCACAAATATCCAACGGTAATCCTAACAACGATAAAACTCTTCATTAGTTTCGCTAAATTAATTTCTCCAAATTTTTTCAAGTGCAAAAACCAGGCGATAAAGTTATGGGATAAGCCAAACGATTTCCTACTAAGTATTAAGTATATATTTAAATCCCAATTGAGACAAACTGAGAGACTTGATTCCCGAGAATTTCCAATAAAATGAGTTACCAGATTGTTATTTTGAAGTCTCTAAAATAGGGTATATGTAGGGAGTAAGTTCTTGGTTCTAAAGAAAGGAGAGCATTGGACAGTGTTGATATTTTAGTATTTCCATTGCCAGATTTAGCATTTGAACCGGTAACAATTTGACAATTTTTAAAAATTCTAAATACTTTTTAGCACGTCTTTATAGAATTTATTAAACCAATACTTTTTATTTTTTAGAATAATTCTGAAGAAAAATTATTTAAACAATATTTTACAAGAAACAAGGCCAACAAAAATATGGATTTTTCTTTACAAAACAATTAAACATTGTCATTTGCTGCTGCAGAACAATTTAGCATATTTTTTTACGATTTAGCACTTTACCAATTACATTTGGTATTACACTGTCCTTGGATGGCGGAGGAATTCAAATTTAATACGTTAGGTTATCCCAACCTGTATTTCTTCTTAACGTTAGTGAGAATCAGTGATGCCAGATAATAGTTAAGAAAAATCTCTCTGTTTAGTTGAAAAATTCCCTTGTTTCCCCCTTTTTTTAGAAAAAAAATTCCCTTCATTTTTCCTTCCTCATTAAAATCGCTATTTTTTTTTACAAAAACTAAAAATTTTTAGCAAAAAATGCATTTTACATAAATGTAGTTTTCGTTGGTAATTGAATAAAAAATATTCAAAAAATATTTCAAACAAAGAATGAGAATACTGAAAATATTAATTCGTGAGTGCGTATGTGATAAAATGGCATTTTTTTTGCTTATTTATTTATAATTTGTATCGTCTTTTGAGATAAATTTTATACGTATTAAAAATTCTCTTTATTTTGACAAAAATTTAAATACCCTCCCATTTTTAATTCGGCCAAAATTTGCCATAAAAATTCCCTCAAAAAGGGAAAATTTCCTCTATCTGACATCACTGGTGAAAATGCATATTAATCTTATTTCCTCTACTCTCCCTAGAGTAAAGAGAACCGGTTCAAAACTAGTCACGTGACAGGTTCTCAGGGCTAGTGACCGGTCCCAGTTCCGGAACTTTATATGAGAGGAACCTGTCACTTTTACATGGGGTTGTCATTGGAGGTGGCTAATTAGCCCTTTGGACAGGTCACAGGACTGGTACAAGAGGACAGGTTCAGTGTCGATTAATATAATAAAACTTTGATAAAAATTCGGTAATTTTTTATTTTTTAAAAATTTTTTTTATTTATATTTATATTAAATTATGTTTACTTTTATTTTATAATTTTTCGTTAATGTCGATGGCGGCACCCCGAATCGAACCCATGTTGTTCATCTAACGTATGTTGTTTTATAGTCTTCAACGATAACCACTCAGCCACTGATTGTTATTGCGCGCGAGTTGCTAACTGCGCACTTAACAAGCATGATATAAATTCACTCTCAACTGTTAAATAGTGAGTGTGTTTGTCTCAACTGGTTCTCAATTGAAACTTTGGTGACGAGTTAGGTGTCAATTGGTACTCAACTGGTACTGAGGGACCGGTCCATTACTGCAATTGCCACAAATTTCCCGCAGGGCTATTTTTCATGCAAGAACAAGGAGCCGACTGACCGAACATGAGTTTTTGATAACTTTCGTAACTTTCCATTCAAATCAAATTTTATATAATTGTCATTGATATATACATTTGGGGTATTCACACGGTGTGCTATCAAGTCTTATTGTCATAAAATACTAAAGTTTTATGATAGTTTTAAAAAATTGATGTTGTGCTTCAAAGAAAAAAAGTCCTAAAATAATAAGACCTTTTATGATGTGTTTATTGTTTTGTCATAACTAAACGGTGTAAATCTAAGTCGAAAGGGAAAAACTCTTCGTCGAGCCGGTGGTAATATTTAGAAGTTACCGCCATTGAATATTCGCAATATATACGTAAACATGCTATAAATTTGTGCATAGTTCCAAAACTTCAAGATTAATTACATTTTATTAATTTATTTATAAAAGTTATTAACTTTTATAAAGTTAAATAAAAAAAAAAAAAAAAATTGACACATTTAAAAAATAAAAGGAAGAACATTTTGTTTGTATACTTTAGCTGACTAGCAGCCGCCGAACGTATTTAAAATAACCGCCGTCAGAAAATATTGCGGGCTTAGTCATCGACAACAGCTGTTTATGTTTACGTTTTTAAACAATTTCTTTTGTGCCAAAAAATATTTTATAATTTTTATAAAAATGGATTTTTTAGAAGATTCAGGTAATTTGAATTTTATCTTATTTACTTGAATCAGCCATAACAATATCCAATATGTATTTTTCGCACAAACTGGTTATTATTTCAGATTTTTTACTTGTTTTTGGCATTTTCATTAAAAATATTTGTAATTTTTTATAATTGTATTTTTCATTTATCAGCTGACTCAAATTTGAAATAGCATACTAACTTATGAGGGTTGCTCACAGCAGTCATATTTTTTCGTGTTATTATTTTATGATATATGACTTTATGACGACCGTGTGAATACCCCAATTGTAAAATTTCTCTCTAATATTTTTTCTTTTAAATACTCCATAAAATTATTTTTTATGGGTCACATTTTTTTTTGTTTAATTATCTTAACACATACGTGCATCTTTTCCTAAAACTCTTTTTTAATCATAGGATTACATGCAATCTCTTATGCTCCCATTTCCCAACTTTATTTTACAACTTTCATAACACATATTCTTACAACTACTGTCCTGAATTTTCTACGTGAAAAACATTTTAAAATCATCCAACATTATTTGCACTAAAATTTAACTTTTAATTTAAAACCAACACAGAGAAGTTCTGTTAAATATCATAACACATCACATCATGCAAGATATAACAACTTATGGAATTATTTTCATAGTTCATAGAATAAATATACATTATATTCTCTCTAGTAGTCATACGTTCATACATTTAATGAGTTTTTTAAACCAACCAACCAACCAAACAAATAAAAACTTAAAAAAACAAAAAACACACCACTTACAATATGATATCATAACGTTTGTTGTTTTTTTTTTCCAATTCTGTGGATGAATGCGGAGTTAAAAGAGTAAAAAGTTTTGATTTATTATTAAATGTTTGCAACTTCTTTGTTCAGTTATTGTTGTTATTGTTTTTGTTTTTTAATTATTGTAATCCAAAAAACAAAACAGTAAGTAAAAAAAAAAAAAAAAAAATAACAATAATAAAATAAAAAAGAGAAAAAAATTGTTTATATGTAAGTTGCAAAATAATATTTTTCATTAGTTTATCTACTAGATTGTTTAAAATACAGTGAAGGTTGGATAAAACGAATGCCAAAGCAGAGAAAATTATTAGAACAGCTGTTATAGAAAATAAACTGGAATTAGCTGAAGTTATTGAAGCTAAATTAGGGTTATATATGCAAGAGTTTACTTAGGGTTATATATACGTTGGGAAAAGCGGCGATTAATTGAATTTTGAACATTTAACTTTTCGTAATAAAATCAATAGCTATAAAAATTTTGTTATTTTCTTTGTACTGAGTCAACGTTAACAACTTAATTTAATATTAGAAAAAAATCAAATTTCATATACTTTATGTGTACTCTTTTTAAATAAAATGTTTCTTAAAGAAACAAAAAGATAGACGAACGGGCATCAGAATTCTCTAAAAAAAAAAAAAAAATCTTAAAATTTCAAAAATGCCTTTTTCTACTTATCTAAATATAAAACAAAATATAAACATCAAAATATTGATATTATCTTTCCCTGAACTAAGTTCCATATTTGATCACTTTTGCCCCAGTTTGCTATATAGAGCCTGGGACTAAAAGAAAATATACTATTTTATTTTAATTGAGAGCAAATAAACCCCAATTATTGGAGCTTAAGAGACTTTTTTTATTGGACTAAAGACAGATATAAAAGTAAAGTTTAATTAAAACAAATATTCAAAGCTTTAATAATTCGATTAAATTTTATTAGAAGTGAACGAGACAACGAATTAAGATAAATTGGATCTATACCACTGATTAAAGCTTAATTCTGACAAAATAAATAAAGCTAAATTGGAGCTTTGAAAGAACAAATAAAAGCATAACATTGGAGGTTAATTGGTGTTTTATAGATCTACAAAAAAAAAAAAAAAAGAATTATTGGATTTAAAATATTCATAAAACTAAAGCTTAATTATAATCTTAATTGGGATTATTTAAAGACAATAGGATTGAAGTATAATTTGGGACTATTTAAAGATATAGGATTAAGCTTAATTGCGAAGAAATAAATATCTAAAATTAAAGTAATATTAAGGCTTTAAGAAGAGCAAATAATAGCCTAAAATTGAAGCTAAATTAATGCTTTATAGATCAATTAATAAAATTTTATTTGGACTAAAAATAGTCATCAAGTTATGACTTAATTAAGACTTTACAAAAACACTAAACAAAGAACATTGATTGAAGCTTAACTAGAAGTATTTAAAAATATACAATTTCAGCTTGATTGAGATTGAATGAAGACCAAGGATTACAACTTAAGACTAAAAAACTTTTGAAGCAAATAATTATATAAGATTAATGTTATATTAGACATTTAAAAAGAGCAAATAATGACCTAAAACTCAAGCTTAATTAAAGCTTTGTAGATCAATGAATAAATTTTATTGGGACTAAACATTGACATAAATTTAAAGCTTAATTGAGACTTTAAAAACACTACACAAGGAAAAACGATTAAAGTTTAGTTGGGACTATTTAAAGACGTACAATTGTAGCTTAATTAGCACTAAATGTGGACCAATAATTACAACTTAATAAGTTCTAAAAAACTTGTCGTTGAAGTTGAGTTGAGACTAAAGAAAGACTTAGAATTTTAGCCTAATTTGGATTATATAAATTCTATCATTGAAGACTGGGATTAATATTAAATAAAAACCGAAATCTGAAGCTTGTGGAGAAAAAATAAAAACACGATTGAAGTTTAATTGAGACCAAGTAAACACTCTGAATGAATTTAAATTGGGAGTATATAAAGATTTATAACCCAGCAAAAAAGGAACTG
This sequence comes from Protophormia terraenovae, assembly GCA_951394005.1. Taxonomy (NCBI): domain Eukaryota; kingdom Metazoa; phylum Arthropoda; class Insecta; order Diptera; family Calliphoridae; genus Protophormia; species Protophormia terraenovae. The sequence continues at coordinate 22,873,733 of OX596075.1, forward strand.
AAAAAGAGCTGAAAAAGTCATGAATTTAACATTGTGTTGGCATTGGAAGGAAGTACTTACTGGTGCAAAAGAGCTGCAGAAGTTTTTTTTTTTTAACCCATGGTTGTCATTGGTAGGATATTCTTCTTTTATGCTTCTTATTCATTTCTTTTGAAGTACTTCCTTTAAAACAATGTTTATAAAATTTTTTTACAAAAACTCAGTTTTAGCATTATTAAAAGATAATAAAAATACATTAAAATTTATAAAATTTTAATTTTCTTAGAAATTATTAACCTTTTTTCCAGCTAAAATTTAATTTATTTTCACTTTTTTGGAAGTAATTATTAAAAACTTCCAAAAAAGTTTAAAATATTCAGTTTGTTCTACTTTTGAAGTGGTGAAAATGTTCTTTTTTGGAAGGTCTTGATCGTTTTTTTGCTGGGAAGTGATATTTTATTTGAAGTATAAAAACCTTCAATGGAATATTAATTGGAACTAATTAAAAGCCTACAATCGAAGCTTTATTGGGACAAAATAAAGTCCAACGATTGCAGCATAATTGGGATTAAATAGAAGCTTATAATTGATACTAAATTTTGGCATAATTGGATATTAATAGGGACTAAATAAATAGCAACTATTAAAGCTTAATTTTGATAAATACTTCCTGTTGTAATTGACCATGGTTAGAAAATTATAAAGACCTAAAATGGAACCTTAATTGGGACTATTTACAGTTCTAGAATTTGTAATTATTGGTAAAAAAAATCTTTGATTAAAGCTTTATTGGGAGTAAATAAAGACAAACGATTGCAGAATAATTGTGACTAAATAGACAAACGTCAGCACAATAATTGGAACAAATGTAAGACCTACGATTGAAGCTAAATTTTGGGAATATAACGATGATTAATTAGAACAAAAATTTCTTTTCTATTACAGCTTTATTGGAACTTTAATTTGGACTATATAAACCTCTTAGTGGACGACTTTTTGGGACAATAAAGAACCTTATAATTGAAATTCAATTTTGGCTTTATAACGATGCCTTATTGTAATTGGTCTTTAATCAAAGATTAAGTAAAACTATAATTGACTTTTCCTTGAAGCTAAATTAGTACTGTATAAACTCCTACTTTTGAATCTTTTTTATGACTATTTTAAGATTTAACAATGAATTTGGGAAAATAACGATAATTAATTGGAACTATAATGGACCTTTTATTGAAGCTTTATCGAAAATTTAATTTGGACTATATAAACCCCTTAGTTGGCCACATTTTAGCACAATATAAACCCTTATGATTGAAATTGAATTTTGACTATATAACGATTCCTTATTAGCACTATAATTTGTCTTCAATAAAATCTCAAATAGAACTTATAATTGTCCTTTACTTGAAGATAATTTAGAGCTCTATAAATTCCTACGTTGGAAGCTTTTTATGAGTGTATTAAGACTTAGCAACTAAAACTGATCTTTTATTGAAGCCTTACTAGAACTTTAATTTGGACCCCTTAGTGGATGACTTTTTATAACAAAAAAAGGCTATATAACGATGCCTTATTGGAACTGTTATTGGTCTTTAAACGACGCTTAGAAATAACTAAAATTCTGCTTCACTTGAAGCTAAATTAGAACTATTAAACCCTTACGTTGGAAGCTTTTTATTACTATTTTAAGATCTAATAATGAAGATTAATTCTGACTATGTTTGGAATTTAAGTCGGACTATATAAATACCAACAGTTGTATCTTATTTTAGACTAAATAAATGCCTATAACGCAAATTAATTTAGAACTATATTAAATTCTAAAGCAAAAAAGACTTTTAGTCTTACCAAACCTTTACTGTTTTAATTTGTTTATTTGAAGTACATAAAGGATATTATTTATAACGTTATAAAAACCTTTAAAAAGACTTTTAGTCATATCAAAACTTGACTGTTATAATTTGTTTATTGTTCTTTATTTTCTAACTATTTGCAAAACTTTTCAGTCTCTATTTGTTTATTCTTTGTACAATTTTATTATTTTATTTTTTTCTGGTAGAAATTGAAAAGACAAAAAAAAAAAAATTATATAGTACGATTGCTACCTGTCTGTCTACAGGTTTGTCTATAAACTTACACTATACAAAATATATTGGACTATCGACAACACATTACAAGCAAATGCGTAATTTGAGGGAATTAAAAAAACGACTGACTGGCATGATTAGATCTACTATATAATTTATATCAATACTGTTAATTAGTCAAGACATTTGTTCTTGCCGATGATTCAAATATGAAATTATTTCAATATTTGCAAAAGAACATTTAAAAGGATTTTATTGACAAAATAAATCTTTCAATGGAATCACTTTTTCAAAATAGTTTAAATTAAATAAATTATTGGTCCAATAATTTCTTGATAATATATATTTTGATTTTCTGTAACGAACTAAAATTGAGATTCATATTTCTGTTATTTTAAACTCAACAATATATATTTTTCAAATATTTATGATCAAGGGTTTTATGAATTCTACTTAAACAAAATTTTTTATATTCCCTTAAACTCACTGACATTGTAATATTTTTTTGTTTACAAAATCATTGCAACATTGTATGTATTTAAAACCCACTTATGTCAATTTATTAGACATTGACTAATATTTTGCGCTATATTAGTTGTTTTATAACAATATACATTTCGTCTGCAGGCTTTTCAATAATAAAATAATGAATGTTATCATTTAATTTTGTTTGCAGTACATATTACAAAACAAAAATGTAAAAACAAAAAATTAATCATAAAAAAATAATGAAAGTGTAATCGAACTCAGCAGTTTAAGAGAAAGAAGAAATCAGGCAACATTCAGCCGATAAGAATGACTTTAGTATTTGCACTTATTTAAATAAGAAAAAAATTATAATTTAAGCTGATAAATGTTTATAAATAATTAAAATTACTTTCTTTTTTTTCTTATAATTGTGTATTCTCTTGAGAAAAGGTAAAAAAAAACAAAAATAAACTGGTTTACATTTAAATTATTAAAAAATATTTCTTTCAGTGTTTAAAGTAAATAAATGAGAGGAAAGAGATACTTGTTTTAGAAGTTACCAGACTTGTAGTTTTTATTTAACAAGTGATAAATGTATTAGTGTAAAGGTACGGTCACATTAGGGAAACATTTGACTAAAACTCACAAATATTTCTTTGCCGTAATGTGACCATAAAATATTTTTATGTGGCAAACAACAAATCAGCTGATTTTGGGCAAACAAAATTATTTGATAGCAAACAAAAATATTCATAATGTGAACACAATGTGACCACATAATGGAAAATATTTTCCCATTTTTTGGGCAAATAATTATTTGAACTTACAAAATTTTTGTAAGAGAAAACAACATCAAATAATAGTTGTATCGAGCCATATTTACTAATGAATCTAAGGGTGCCAAAAATCATTTTATGCATTTTATGATATATCTAATGATTTTTGGTATCAACTATATTTCAGGACGATATAGCAATATTATACCAAACATCTTCTAAAGATATTTACTCTTCTTTTGCATACATTGCCAAGAAATCTTTTTTGATCCAAGTGTAAAATTTTCAGTGAGGAAAAAGAGGAAAATTACAATGTAAAAATTAAAAGACTTCGGGAACATACTTAAGCATGTCAAAGGACTGTCCATACAAGTTTGGTGCATAAAAATGAGTGAGATATATATATGTATGCAAAAAACTGATTTTTGGCACCTTCATCCGTGAATAACTTGTGTAGCAGGGCAATAAAATGTTACAATTTTACTTCTAACTTATCTTCTATTGCATATATTGTCGAAAAAACTTTTTATGGTTCAAGTTAGGGTGTCCGAAAATTTAAAATTTTCAATGAGGCAACAGATTAAAATTACAACAATAAAATTAAAAGACTTCGTGCACATAATTGTGCAAATCAAAGGACTATCACTACAAGATGGTACGTACAAATTTAGTTAAGCAAAATTGTTGCAAATTTTATATTCTATAGATGATATAGTAAAAACATGTATGATGCATAATAAGCGAGATATATTCAAAAAATTGTTTTTGGCTCCTTTAACTGCGAATAACCCGTGTAGCAAAAACGTGATTATATGTGACCTTTTGCAGTATGACGACGTTATGTTGTCAGTGCCGGCCATTTTGCAACAGTGTGAACTAAATTCGTCCAGTTTGGAGGTGGACTTGGGACAAACGGTTCAAGCCGGGATCGTTTAAATCGATGGAGAGTGGTGGTGAGGTCGCTGTTAAGGCTATTAGTGATGCATGTGGGATGAAGGGTGCTGCTGCTTCCTGTGGCAAAGCTGGCGAAAAGACGCGTAGAACGGAGCACCCTATGAAGAAGGCCACCACGTCGGTTGAGGGTGACGGATGGGTTCGCCATGTGAAGAAGATCACAGAGAATTTTAGGGAGGTAGTGTTTAAGAAGTCGCTGGTTGACCTTCCAAAGAAGGTGATGAAGAATGGAAAAATACGGAAAATATGAGGCCCTCTTGATGAGGCTCAGTATTGAAAATGGGCGGCAGCAGGGGGATCTTTACGTTCTTGGCGCTGGTGGTATTGGGGGCAATACACATTGTCGTGAACAGTTTATGTCGATGGCTATGCCATTGTCTTATCTTTCCTTTTTCCTTTTCCAAAAAGCAATCGAAGCTGCTCTACATCACAAATAAAAAAATTGTCATGTTCTATATTCTATTTTCAATAAAAATAATTTTATTGTTTTAGACAGTTTGATGAAATAATTTTTGAAGACAAATAATTTTTCAAATGTGACCGATGAGAAAACATGTTTTTCTATTTGCCTATTTGACTATATTTATTGTATGTTTGAACAAACAAAAATGGGAAAATAAATGTGAGTAATGTGACCATAAAATAAATTTCATATTGCTTTGGAAAAAATTTGTTTATGTTCGGGCAAACTTATTTGAAACAAACATTTGCCTAATGTGACCGTACCTTAAATCTTTGTATGTCAAATAAATTATTTACATTTTCTGTAAAACCCATTAATTATATTTCAATAAATAAATTTAAAAATACCATTAAATAATATGTTGTTCTGTGTATAAAGTGTATAAAAACTGTTATAGAATTTGCATAAAACAAATTTATTAGCAGGTATTCGGTAATATACGTGCATTAAGACATGCAGATACAGAGAGAACAAGTATAATTGAGACAAAAGTAATAAAATTCAAATTAAATCTCATAAATATTAATTAATGAATAAAATAATAATTAATACAAATTTAATTTATATTTGTGAATTTTTTAATATTTAATATTTTTTTTCGTAATGACCTCTACATGTTTTTTTTTTTTTTTTAATTAACTTTTTTTTTTTACTTGCATAATCTTCCAAGTTCAACGCACTAACTACAAAAACAAGTTTGCAATATTTTCTAATGCTGTTGAAGTTTAAAGCCAATAATACAACTTTATAAATTTCGGTTACTTTAAGATTCGATCAAACGATTACTAACCTTTGTGATTTAAGATGCTAAAATTTAATGTTCAATAATTAGTCTATAAGTAAAAATATGCAATAATTAGCGGCAAATGTGAGCCTAAGCCTTAACTTATTTTCAAAATATTCTTAAAGATAATATGAACGTCAAACCAGAAGAATTGAAGGCTTGATAAATTATGTATAAAGTTTACTGCACTAAAATAGCATTCAGTTGAAGTTTTAAAGCTGTTTATTACGGTCCAACATTTAGTGTTTAAAGTCACCTTTGGAAGGAATTTGAGCTCGCATTTTAATATAGAAAATATCATTTGGATTATCCTTATGATTCGGCTTACCAATCCAATATTCTATGAAAAACCGCCTGTTATTTTTTCGTTATTTTTTCCATTTTGTTCGTTCTAATATCTTCAATATTTTCAACTAGCTTTTAATCGAGTTCATTCCTTTTTTGATTTTTGGAATTGAATAAATTTTTATTTTTTTTTTAAATAGTTTTTTTTTTTTTCGAAAAATTAGCCTGCGGGAAATTTCTAGCAATTGCACCAATGGCCGGTTGAGTACCAAAGAAATCAAAATTAAAAAAAAAAAAAAGTTTTTGGTTTGGCAAAACATTTGCATGTACAGGAAAGAAACACTTCATTTATAACAAATCGTTCCATTAACACAGAAATATACGTACCTTTGGAAAAGGCTTCACTTTTTAATTTAAACTAATTCAGCGCCAGCTAAATTTTCGGCTGGGATTTAGTAAATATTACAACAGAAGTGAGGATTATATCATTTAATAATTATTAATTCACTTTTATACGTTTTATTATCCTTAATTCTAATAAATTTATTATATGCAAGTAAAATTATAATAATAGATGGAGCCACTGCATTCACTTTTTCAAATAAGATAGAAAAATATGTTTCTCATTGAATTTAAATAAAAATTTTAAATTTTCGGCGGCTGATTTTGAGCCGGCGGCGGCTCATGAAGTAGAAAATTTCCCAGCGGTGTCGCGAAGCCGGCTTGGAGCCGATCGCCTTGTATCTCTGTCACCTTTTCCTAATAGAATACAGTGTATACGCTTTTTTTGGTCAGATCTCGTTACTTCTCATTACAGCAACAACACAATGGAATGGAATCAAAGAAATTGTATTATAATTCCGTGGATTTTAGTACAAAATTAATTAAAGGACACTAAAAAATCAACAAAAAATTATATGGAGTTTGAAAATAAGTGGACTTATTCCAGCAAAAAAGTGAACGAAACACAATAATAGCTTTAATGGAAAGAATTTTAGAAAAGATCAGATATTTAATTAAAAAACAAAAGGAAATAATTTATTCTTTTATGTTTAGAGATTGAACATAACAATCAATAATTAAAATATAGGTTAAAAAAATTCGCACATTGGTTTAGTTTTTATAAGCAGATTTATATGCACGGATTTATTCGAAATATATTTTTTTGTTAAGATATCGTACGAAATAATATTAAAAAATAAAAAAATTTAAGATTCTTGTAAAAAAAAATTCTGGAATTTTGCTCATTAAGTCCATATTTCTTGTATGTCCTATGAATCATGCTTGCAAGCATTTTAGAATACATTGGAGTTTCCGAAATTTCATTCTGTTTGTAGATCAACGATCGCCAACTAAAGCCTCAACTACATAGAATACTTTCGCTTCAACTGCGACTGACAGCTACGCAACGCACAAATTATTTAACCCAGTCGTTGCATTATTTTGTTATTAAAATTTTATATAATAAAATATAAAGATGTAAAAATTAAATTATGTTCTCAGTTGAAATAATGAATTGCACTTTAAAATTTCCGACTCAATGAAAAAAATTAAAATAAGAATAAAATAACCTACAAAATATATTTACGTACTTCGGCACTTCAAAGTTGAACATTTTTCATCTTTGAAGTACTTCACGCAGAAGTTTGGCGTACTGATTTGGTTCCGCGCAATATAAATGCATGTATTTAACTTAGCTGTCAGTCGCAGTTGAAGCAAAAGTATTGTATGTAGTTGGACCTTTAGCCCCAGAGCCCAAACATAATCGGCTATTTACACAGATATAACACGAACACCGACGAAACACTCAGCATTGACAGTAGGTCTATGTCGCATTGTTTTTTAAAATAATGTGTATGTGTGTAACAATTTACATTGCAAGATATTATATTAATGCCTCACTTTTTGGTTATCGCTGTTGTAGATTCAAGATTTTGGATTCAGAACCTATTAAACTCTATACTTAGTCCTTTTGGTAAAAAATCGGATGAAAATATTGGGCTACATATTTAAAAAATTGGACCAAGATTTTGAAAAATGTAGATTGTTCAAATTTCAAATGCAAATAACTTAAAAACTATAAGCAATAAATAGTCAAGCATTTTTTTCATAGGCCTTACGATAGCCGAGGTACCCTTTTTCAGCCCTAATAGCATCGCTCCTGAAGGTTCTGTAGGACTCTCCTTCCAAACTTAAAATTGTACTCTCCTTTGCTACGGCTATGTAAGTGGATTCAACCAGCCGAATAGAAGTTAAAGATTTATATTCAAATTTTTCCATTTTTGGGATAATATCGCCTTTTTTCTTTTCTGAAAAAATAAACAAAAGGGAAATTAGTTAGGACCAAATAAACTTAATTAAAGCCAACAAATATAGTTGAAAATAATACTGTTTTCTGTTATGAAAATATCAATTTTACGCATAAGCGATGAGGTAAGAATTTGCACATTAATTTGCCAAAAGCTGTCGTATAAACATAGTATTTATGTATGCATTGTGTTTTCTTCGGTAAAATTCTTAATGTGTCATAGCTTTATAGCAACGGTTCTCAAATGGGGGTCCGCGACCCACAAGGGGGCCGTAAGGACATTCGTGGGGGGGTCGCGAAGAGTTCCCGAAAAATAATCTTGAACACACTTTTTTAATGTAAATATTATTTAGAAATTTAAATGAAAATTCCAATAAAATCAAGAAACTATTTCAAAATGGAAATACATCTTTTTACAAAATATACCCAAATTAAAGACAAACGTAAAGTTTTTTTTTTCTCTAAAATGAGTTCTTTTAAGAAACTATTACAGAAAGAACCTTTGATTGAAAATATTATGCTTGATAAAGACAACAATGACCAAACGAAGAAAGTAATGCTGTTAATGACACAGTATAAAGAAAACTACGTTATGGCAGGGAAAACAATTTAGATAACATAAATTTGATGAAACTATAGTTTTTTTATATGAAATTCTACTTTTATTTTATAAAAATATAAATAAAAATATATGCCAGGAACTTTTTAAAAAATCGTTTTGTGTACATAAAATTTTTACTTCGTGGATAAGTTTCCCGGCTATATAAAGAAAATTTGCTTAAGCAACTTTATAATTTAAAGTACCGGGATCATTTCAAAAAGAGTTGAAATGTAACTCATGCGTTAAATTTTATTTGGAAGCCGAAGCCTTAAAACTGTTAAACAATTTCTCTTCAACCTACATTTTTATGTAAAAATATCTTTTTTCACTCTTTTTTGAGGGACAAAACAGAGATTCAACCTTTTGTGGACGCAGAGAATAATATTAGATTTATTATACTAAAAGGCACTTAATATTCAAGCAAAACAATGTCGCAATTATTAATATTATTTTATTTTTTTTTAATTATTTTATCTTTACATAACATTTCTTCTGGTTTTTAAATTAGTCAAAGTTGTGATGGGTCGTGCTTTCATTGCAATATCAAAAGGGGGTCGTGAACCGAGGTCTTGTGAGAACCCCTGCTTTATAGCGTTGAAAAATAAATTATATTTGTCAACACATATTTAACAAAGAAAAAATTATAATTTCAAATATAATATGTATAATTGAAAAAAATAATATCAATATATTTAGAATTAATTGGTTTTTTGCCATAAAACAAGTTTAATGCCAAATTTCTTACAATTTTATAAAATACTATTTTTTTTGACCGTAACCAATTTTAATCACAATTCTCCTGCGTAGTTTCTGCTTTTATCGTCTAATATTTTTTTATGTCATTTAAAATTTAGTTGTAATTATCAATTTTGTTTGAATTATCTATTTTCACTCTGTTTACATGGTTGACATATGCATTATATTTTAATACACTTTGATTTTGAAGTATTTTTATACGAAACAAAATAATACATGTGGTAATGATATTTTTAAAACGCAAAATTGTATTTTGATTTTCTTCCTTTTGTATTGTTTTTTTTTCTCTTATTTCTAAAACACGTGGAAACATTATGCATGAGTTACAATGAAATTGAAAAAAAAAAACAAAATTATTTAAATAAAATAGAGTCGAGAGTATTTATTTCTAGCGATTAAAAACTTGTGATGTGAAAAATAAGATTATTATTTTGATAAAGATAACATAGTGTTTATTTAAACTAAATGAGTCATTTAGAAATTAAAAATTTATTTTTTTAAAAAATTTATAGTATCGAATTTCTAAAACTTTGGCAATTTATTATAAAGTGTGTAAATATAGTTTCAAAAAACATATCTATTTTAAAAAAAGTACTGTTAAAAAGGCAAAAGCGATCTTTATTAAAAAATTCCTTTAATAAAAAGAAGATTTAGGTATATCCCAGGGTTGTAAAATTTAAATTATGAAATGATACTAAATTGTTTTTTAAAAGTTAATTCAAAACAACTTTTAAAAAATAATTTAGTACCATTTCACAATTTATATTCTACAACCACTGTGATAGATATATCCAATATTAAATATATTGACAGATCTTTATTTTATGCTTAAAAAGTACTGAAAAAAGTACATTAGTACTGAATTTTCCATCACTGGTATAGAGTATAAAAATGTGTTTTTTTTATTTCCTTTAAAAATTCTTTCTTCATGTGTTCTCTCACTACTGACATGTTTACATTTTAAGTATTAAATGACTTTTTATCTTATTTCCCCATTTTATTTTGCAAAAAGGAAACCATATGTTTTTCTTTTATTACTTGTCTGCTTTAAAAACAAATACTTACTATTTAAAGTATTTTTTATTTATTGTTGTAACAGGCAGCTAGACATTTAATGGAAATTTACACATGTTTTCCTAAATATAAATTTCTTGAAAAATTCTTCGTTTACAAATTGCACACTAAAAACTACAATATGGAAGTTATTTTTAAATTTAAAAGACCGCCAGAAGAGAAGAAATATTCTAGTTCTGACAGTTTTATAGTAATAAATATTATTTTTAATAATCTTTAAGAAACACGTGCTTCAACATAAACATTTTTAAGGAATGAAATATGATTTTAAAAAGGAAAAATGGCAAAAAGATTTAATAGTTAAAAGGAGATAATTTTTAATGTAAATTTTATTATGAGAATCTGTTTTTAATATTTAAAATAAATTAAAATTTATGTAATATTTTATCTAATTTTACTTTAATATTCATTACTATTATCTAATTTCATTCTAAAATATAAAACTAATTTAAATTTAATTATTATCTAATGTTTTTCTTTAAATAAAATTTTAAAATCTTTTTTAATCTTAAATCTTAAAACGTGTTATTTTCATTTATTATTATCTACTATAAAATTGTATTTATTTCAATTGTTTGTTCAATTTAATATAAACATTTAATTAGTTATTGTTCTAGTAATTTCATTAGTAATCAATTATATTATAAAGAAGAAAAAAATATATATTATATCAAAACCTACTTTACTTTTAGACATGCCATTCATAATATTTTATTTTATTTAATTTTATTTTGTTATTGTTTAATTTCATTTATTACACTTGACCCACAAAAACACTGCAAAAAATTAAATTAAATAAAATCAAATACAAAATAAAATTCAAATACATATAATAATATGAATTTTTGAAATGTCTGTGTTTTTTATTTTTTTTTATTTTTTCTTTATACGTTTAGTGTTAATTAAATAATCTGAAATAATTAGTATAAAATAATTATTTTATAAACTTTTAAAAAGTAGCAAAAGAACTTTGAAAGATATTTAAAGGTTCTTTAAGTTTCGTTAACTTTTTTTAAATTGACAAAAATTAAAAATTTCTTAGAAATTGTCATAAGATTTATTTAATTTAAAGAATATAGAAAAACTTTGTTAAAAAATTACTTCGTTAATAAATTACAGTTTCGTTAAGTTTTTTTAAATTGTTTAATTAAAGAATTTTTCCATTAAAATGTCTTATATAAAATTTATGTATACAAAAATTTCAGTTAAATCTTATTAGTTTAAAAAATAAAGTTTCGTTAGGTTTTTCTTTCGTCAAATTTTTAAAATTTCTTAGAAAGTTGAACTAATTTGTTAAAAAAAATAATTTTAATATTTTTCTTTAAAAATTTAAAGTTTCGTTAAGTTTTTTAAATTGATAAACTAAAGAAATTTATCTGGATTTGTAATAAGAATTTATTATATTAAATGTATATATAAAAATCTTTAGTAAAATCGTTTTACTTTTAAAAATAAAGTTTCGTTAAGTTTTTTAAATGAATAAAAATTACAAATTTATATAACTTCTCAATTAGGCTTATTTCAGCTAAAAAATTATAAAAACAAATCAATTTTTTGCTTTAAAAATAAAGTTTCGTTAAGTTTTTTAAATCTCCAAAAATTTAAATTTTTACTGTTTTAAACAGTAATTTTCATTGACTAAATATAGCAATAGTTTTAGCTAAAAGTTTTTAGTTTCAAAAATTAAGTTTCGTTAAGTTTTTTAAATTACCATAAATCACTTATGATTTAGGCTCTAATTTGATCTTATTAAACAAATAGATAAAAAGATTTTGTGAAATACTTATGATTTCAGAAATAAAGTTTCGTTAAGTTTTTTAAATGGGCTAAAATTTAAAAAGATTACTGTTTCAAGTAGTAATTTACATTTGTTTTACGAATATAGCAAAAGTTTTCGTTAAAAGCTTTTAGTTCCAAAAATAAAGTTTCGTTAAGTTTTTTTATTTTCAGAAATGAATTAATTTTTTAAATTTTCAAAATTTTTTTTTATTTAAATTGAAATTTATATTAAAAGAATAAAGTAAAAGTTTTAGTTAAAAGCTTTAAATTTAAAAAATAAAGTTTCGTTAAGTTTTATAAATTTCCAAAATTAATATTTTTTAATGATTTAAATAGTAATTTCCCTCTTTTAAACAAATATAGAAAATGTTTTAATTTAAAGCTTTTAGTTTTGAAGGTAGTTTCGTTAAGTTTTAAAAATAAAAAAATTTTAACATTTAAATAGTAATTTAAACATAATAAACGTATATTTTAAAAGCTTTTTCATAAAAAGCTTTTAGTTTCGAAAGAAAAGTTTCGTTAAGTTTTAAAATCGTAATTAAAAATGTTTCCTGGATTTTATAAAATTGTTTATCTATTTTAAACGTATAAAGCAAAAGCTTTAGTTAAAAGCTATATTTCTTTAAAAAAAAGTTTCGTTCAATTTTTAAAATTTCCAAAAATAAAAAAGTTTTAAACATTTTAATAAAAGCTGTGGCATCAAACTGAGTCGATAAATACTGAGCACTTAAACATAAATATCTTTGTTCCTGAAACAAATCAGCACTTAACTTCTCCCTCCTATATTCTTAATAACGTTATTGAGATATTCAACATGGTCCACGTTCTAGAGCATAAAATATTTAAAAAAAAAATGATGCTTGTGGACATTAGACTTCAATTTTCTTAAGAGAACTAATTTTAGTCATTATATCTCGTACCATTTGCAAAAAAATGGATTTAAACTTCAGACTAAAAGTTCATCGGAACACAATCCATTAAAATATATTTTTAATGTAAATTATATTCTTTACTTGAGTTATATCGAAATATGCCAAATCCCTAGATTCTGATAACTTTAAGATTTAAAATAGTTAAATATTTTTTAACATAATCTAAAACTTATTAAAATTTCTTTCAGTGTATTAAACATTTAATTAATTTTAATTTATTATTATTTTCTTCTTTCCCCACAGAAACATTTTCCCGTTGCCATAAAATGCATCACCAAAAAAGGTCTTATTAAAACACAGAATTTATTGGGCAAAGAAATAAAAATTCTTAAAGAATTAACAGAATTGCATCATGAAAATGTGGTGGCTTTATTGGATTGTAAAGAATCACAGGATTGTGTTAATTTAGTAATGGAGGTAAGTGAAAACTAATTTATTTTATTAAAGAACAAAAATTAACATGAAATTATTAAATATGAACGTGTACATTATTGACTAGTAATAATTTACGATTAAAGGTGAGGTTATGATTCATTGTTATTTCCTGATGGTTGTTTATATACGCACAAAACAAATACAAATAACAATTGAAAATATGACGTCTTTTTCTCTGTGTGTGTGTATGCGAATTTGTTTTCCATTAACAAGACAAAACAATAACAAAAATAAAACATGTTGTTTTGTTTTATTTTCTTTCCTTTTCTTAATATTTTTAAACTTTTACTTTAACGATTGTTTTGTTGTTGTTAAAATTTAGCACACATATTTGTTGTTTTTTTTGAACAATAAATATTAAAAAAAAAATACGGAATAAGAGTGCACTCACTCTTTAGATTCGTTTAAATGTTTGTTTAAATTGGATACATTAAATTTATTGTATACAATTGTTAGTTCAATGACTTGATTTTCTTAATTTTTATGTGAAAGCAAAAGCAAAGTTCATTCTTAAATATTTTCTGAAAAAATTTACGTCGTTTTTCTTTTAAGTAAATTTGTCTTAACATTTGCTAATTTTTCTTTATTTATCTTTTTTGTCATAGAGAACTTAATTTATACTCTTTGTGTTCCAAATTTTTTAAGCTCTTATTTAATTGCGTAATTTTTTTTGTTTTTGTTGGAATTACTTTTTTGTGGCGCATGAAAAATATAATTATATTAAATTTGCACTTAATTTCAAATGTATTTAAAGCAGGGATGGAAAATACAGTACTATTAAATTTTGGTAGTACTTTTTTAATTGACATTTACAAATTTTAAAATAGACATAACTAAAATTGGAAATTTTTTCTTTCTTTATAGAATAGATTTACGAAATTAAAAATTTTTTGGAATAATTCGTAACTGATGAATAAAGATTTTAATAAAATTTGTATTTTCGAACATGTTTAAATATTATAAAAAGCAATGTTTTCGTTAATGTGAGTTTTATAATAAATTTTCGAAATTCAAAATGTTTTCAGAAGTTCGAAATTTTAAAGCCTAGTTCGAATTTTCACACTTAATAAGAATGTAATAAAGAGTTCTACATTTAATCATGTAGAATTATTTTGTCGAATAATAGTTGATATTTTTCTAATAAATTTTTTAAATTTCTACTTTTTAGTAAAGTTCTAAAATTCATTAATAGTTTAAAATTTTTTATTATTAAGAGTTTAAAAATTATTTCGAATTTATCGAATAGTTCTAAATATTTTAATAATGAAGAATTTGTTTTTAAATAAATTTAAAATTTTTCGAATAGGCCTTTAATGAAGAATTCTGATGATTAAAATTTTTTCTCTTTAAAATTTTGAAACAAATTTCGAAGATTTTCAACAAGTTCAAATTTTCCAAACATGGCAAAAATTTATATTTTACTTCATTTATGTTATATTTTTAAAGAAATTTTGATATTTTAGCATTTTTTGTAAAGTTTGAAAATTCGATATTAAGTCAGAATTTTTCGAACTTAACCATATTTTATAATAATGAAAAATTTGGTAAATTTGATTTTTATATTTAGTCAATTAACAATTTTTGCATAAATATTTTCATTATTATTATTATTTTTTATTTTTAAAAAATTTCGAAAATTTTCAACAAGTTCGAATTTTGCAAACATGACTAAAATTTACAAAAATTTGTATTTTACTTCATTTATGTTATTTTTATAATAAAATTTTAATTTATTAATATTTTTTGTAGAGTTCGAAAAATCGAAATTAGTTTAGAATTTTTCGAATATAACGAAATTTTATAATAATGAGAATTTTGGTAAATTTGATATTTATAATTAATTTATTAATTAATAAATTTTTTCTGAATATTTTTTTTTTTGTTACTTTTAAATAAATTTCGAAAATTTTCAACATATTCGAACTTTCCAAAAATGAGTAAAAATTGCAAAATTTTCTATTTTCTTTCAATTATGTTATTTTTATATATAATTTAAAAATTAAAATATTTTTTGATAAGTTCGAAAATTCGAAATTAAGTCAGAATTTTTCGAATAAATCGAAATTTTATAATAGTGAGCATTTTGGTTAATTTGACTATTAACAATTTTATTGCTTCATATTCAACAAGTTCGAATTTTCCAAACATTTTTTTTTAATTAAAACATTTTTTGATAATTTCGAAAATTCGAAATTAAGTACGAATTTTTTTAACAAGCTCAAATTTTATAATAATGAAAATTTATTTAATTTGGCATTAAAAAAATAATTTAAATATTTTTCCTATTTTCTTTTTTAATTTTTAAACAAATTTCGAAAATTTTCATCAAATTCGAAATTTTAAATTTGATTAAAAACGACAAGAAAATAATATTTTACTTATTGATGACATTTTCATAATGTAATTTCAAAATTTAAACATTTTGTGTTTAAATTTTGAAATTCCGAATTCTTCTGATATGCCCCAATTTAAAATAATAAAAATATTGGTTAATTTGGTTAATGCCAAAAGAAAATAAATTTAAATATTTTTTAGATTTTTTTTTTTTTTAATTTTTAAGCAAATTTCGAAAATGTTTAACAAGTTTAAATTTTTTAAAATAGCTAATAGCAAAAATAGAATTTAAATATTTTTTGTTAAATGTAAAAATTAGAAATTAAGTTCGAAGTTTTCAAACATCCCAAAATTATATTATAATAAAAAATTTGGTCAACTTGTCATTTAAATTGGGAAATTAACAATTTTTTCACAATATTTTTTGAAATTTTAATTTTGTTTTTTTTATATAAATTAAAAAATTTTTTAAGTTCGAAAATTTAAAATTAAGTTCGAATGTTTCGAACATCCCTAAATTTTATTGTAATGAATAATTTGGTTAATTTGTCATTTAAATTAATAAATTTAAAAATGTTTTAATCTTTAGGACAATTTCGAATTTTCGAAAGTAGCCTAAAATCATAATTTTAAATCTTATATCAAATTTAACATTTACTTTTTAAAAAGTAAATTTTTAATTAAAAGCAATACTTTGTTGAAAATGATAAAAATAAATTTTTTTATATTTGTTATTTGTGCAATTTTCATTCGAATTTTAAATATTTTTTGTAAAGTTTGAAAATATGAAATTAAGATCGAAATTTTCGTACATGACAAAATATCACAATAATCAAGAATTTTTGTAATTTATATTATTTTTAAATAGAATTTAATTTATAACAAAGATCCAACTATGTTAGAATTTTTATAAATGACCAACAAATTTAAATATTCATAAAGTTAAAATCAATTTTTGAATAACTAAAATTTTTTTAACATGTTCTAATTTTCAAACTTTTATGGAAATGATAAAAATCAGTCCATAATTTTATTTATTTAATTTTGAAGGAATCGAAATCAAATACGAATTTTTCTGATATTAAAATTTATGTTAGTGTTTCTAATAAAATGATTAATGTTAATAAATATTTCAAATTGTTCAACAAACTTTTACAATTTTGGAATATGACCAAAAATTACAATATATCGAATCAAGTTCGAATTTTTAAAAATGATAATAAATTATGATAATTAATATTTTATTATCACTTTTTTATCAAGTATTTTTAAAAATTTCAGACAAGTTTCAAAAGTTTTAAATTTTTTTAGCAAATTTTAATTTTCGAATATTGCTGAATATAATAAAAATCAACATTTTGTTTCATTTGAATTAGTTTTTTATTATGTAGTTTATAAATTGAAGAATTTTTTTTATTAATCGAAATATATTAAACAAGTTCGAATTTTCGAATATGTTCAAAAATTTATGATTTATAAATTTATATTATAGTTATAATAAGAAATTTAATTTATACAAATTAGCTTTCTGATTCTTTAAAATCTTTTATTTATATTTAATTTCAACATTTTTTATTGTCTAATAATAAATACCATTTTCAAATATTTATACATTTTCCATCCCTGTTTTATATGCATGCTGAACTTTGCGCTCTAATTTTGCTTTAAGTTTATTGTCGTTTCAAATTTTTGTTTAAACACCATGACACTAAATAATTGAAACGAGTTTGAGGGACTTTTTTTTTTTAAAACGTGAATTATTTAAATTACCTTTAATACCGTTTTTCCGGACCAAATGCATTAAAAGCTCTGATATTCGTATTTCATTCCTCTTTTGATCTTTATATTTAACAGAGTCTTAAGATCATTTGAAAACTTCTAATATTTCTTAAGATCATAGGTCTTCATTTTTATATCTTCTAAAAATCTGTAAATGTAAAATTAAATGAATTTTTTTAAACAGCATATGCTTATTTAAATATTTTGTTGTAGCCCTGTGTTTATCTGATTTTTTCTGGATGTATTTTTTTTCCTGGAACACATTTTCGTTTTGTTTGTCAAATAAGTCTTTGACCGGCATTTGTTTAACGACTTTTTTGTATACATGTATTAAATTGTGCTGTAAATTATTGAATGTACCTACCATTTACGTTATTATTTTTATCGCCCGGTTGTTGGTGTCAAGGCTAAAATTATTGTATGCTTATTAGTACCTCCCTCTTATCAGTTATTTGCTTTACTTTCTGATTCTGGTACAAAATTTTAATTAGATTTTTCTTCATTTCAATTTTAGTTCTTAATCTATTTAAGAACTAAATGCTATACCGTATTGTGTGATAAAATAATGATTTGATTATTATTGAAACAGCTTTTTATTTTCAAACACATAAAAATTAAATTGGTTTACAGTTTTTAATTGCTAGTTACGTTAAATTGTATCAGTAAAAATAGATAGTTAATGGCTCCAACTGAAAACTACTTTATAGCAAAATTATCAACAAGCGAATTGGCACAATCTCTTGAAATTCTTCTCGCCACCTTCTTTGAGCATTCTTCTTCTAGAAAAAAAAATGCTACAACTGCAGATGTAATTTTATTTATTTTAACATAACCTATTTTTTAATAATATTTTAATATAAACTAAATAATTTTTAGTAATAATTAAACATAATAGTGTTTTTGTTTACAAAATTTCGCTTACAAATTTCACTAAAAAAATTTATTAAAAATTGATACAACTGATTCGAACATCGGTTTTGTTTATATTCGAAAATACCATGACACGAAATGAAATCAATATTTGTTTGCAATTCCGATAAAAAGCAAATCCAACTTCGATTCTATGACAGCCCTATATAATTTTTCATAGTAGAGAGAATTGTTATTAAATTCTGCAAAATACATAAATTTATAGTTTTGTTTGCTAAAATTACAAATCTTAAAAATTATCTCCAAATTTCATACAGTAGTTAGTGAATATTGAAGGGTGTAAAACTTTCTAATATTTAAATTTTAATTGAAAAAATAAGTTTATTTCTTCTTTAAAACTCGTATTAAAACTAAAAACTGTTTACTAACTTAGGAGCTATTAACATTTATGTGTGTTAATTCCCATAAGGAAAAGTTGTTAGCTGTTTAGTTGTTATAATATTTTTTTGTTACGAATATAAATTGTTGTCCTTGAATTTTTTATAATACCTGTTAATTTACCTTTGTATTATATAAAACAACAAGCTTTTATATTTTATTATACATACTTGTAAATTTTAAAAAATTCTTTTTAAATTGTCAGAATTAAAAAGTATTAAATTTAAAGTACATAAACTTTAAAAACTTCTACATCTTTTCTTAAAATTAATTTACATTTATATGATTTTTATGAAGTTAAGAACATCGCCTAGATGGAGATATTTCTTCTATATTGCTCCACACACAATTTTTAGCCCATAAGTTCTCTCTTGCTTTATAGATCATCACTACATTTCTGTGGACTTTTGACAAAACAACTTAACTCAAATTGTATTTTTTTTTTTTGTATTAAAAAAAATCAACAATTTCTTTGGAAATGTAAATTTTATCATGTCATGTCTTTATCATGTCAATGATTAAATAATCTGAGAATTGTCTTATCTTGACGAAGTAAATTAAAATAATTTCAATTTATTAAATCAAAGTGCAAAAACTTCCTTATTATTTTGTTCAAAGGCATCGGTAAAGGTATTAACTATCATGAATACAACAGTCCTTAAGAAAAAAATCAAAAAATTGACCCATTAGTTTCATTTTTATAAGCTGAATTGTATGCATTACTTTTTTTTTCCTGCGCTGTAAATTTTTCAAAATATGTATCAAGACAAATAATAAAAAATAGACGAAAAAGGCGAAAAAAGTCGAATATGTAAAAAATTCGATAAAAAAGCAGAAAATAGTCGAAAAAATCGAATGTCGACTATTCCAAAATTGAAAAAGTAAAAAAATGGAAAAAATATTTAAAAATAGAAAAAGTCGAAAAATCAATTATTTCAAAATTTAAAGGTTTTGTTCCATCTATAGTACCATATTAACCATATTAAAAAACAAAAATGGGAGTTGAACCCTCCCAACTTAGGCAAATGCATGTATTAATAATTTGATTTATATATTTTATATGAAAAACAATTTTTTACTCAAGTTGATTCTGGAGTAGCGAGTAAAAAGGCTGACTATCAAACATAAGCAGTAGTGATACGTGGGTACATATTTCAACCGAGACCAATTTTTTTTTTTCATTTGCGTAAAAAAACTTGCATCCAAAACAACTGGTTTTAGTGCCCAAATAAGAACTGTTTTTTTCTCCTCCTCATATTCTACAGCAGGGGTTCTCACAAGATCTTCTTCGTGACACCCTTTTGATAGTGCAATGGAAGCGCGATTCACTACACTTAAAATAATTTCAGTTATTAGTACATTGTTTTTGCATCATAAGATCCTTCATATTAAGAGACTTTTACAGTTAATGCATATCTAATAATAATTCTCTGCGTCCTCCAAAGATCAAATTTTGGTTTCAACGTAAAGTATGTTGATGAAAATTATTTTAATAGTTTTAGGGTTATCGATTTATTGATATTCGTATTTAAATGATTTTACTGAATTTGAATTATGAAGTCGTTCAAGCAAATTTTCTTTTTGTAGTTCTTAAACTTCTCTGCCAAATAAAAGATGAGTTATTCAGCATTAATTCGAACAAATTTAAACAATCTTATTCCATATTATTTCCAATGGAAGCAAAGTGCGGGTTCCTTCATTAGTTTTATATATTTGTTTTCGTTTTTAGTTTTGGGATTTTTTGTTAAAAGAAAAAAATTCTCCTCATTTTTAAATAGTTTCATGCTTTCATTGGAATTTTTATTGAAGCTTCTATATAATATTTGCATTAAAAAATTTTATGTCCACAAATTTTTTTTACGATCTCTTTGTGACCCCAACGAATAATCTTAACTCCATTTGAGAAACTTTTTTCTAGAGCCTAAAACTTGAGCACCAACTGATTGACTACATACATATTTATTTTCATCCAGTTAAAATATTTGCCGGTAAAATGTTTGCCACAATTAGTTCAATATATTTCGTGATGACTAAAACAATTGTTTCAGTTTTATTTAGTAAACGGTCAGTTCAACTAAAAAAAAAAAAAAAATTGACAAATACAAATGAAACTCAATGAATGATTATGTCACATATTTAATTAAATATACAACTTACTTTACGCCATGAGTTTTCCTATAAAGCTTAAAGTCTCTAGTCTTAATTTGCTAATTTATAAACTGAAAATAAATAATTAAAAATACATATCTAAACTACAGTCATCTGAAGTCACTTGCAAAGTTTCCAACTGAACTTTAAATACATTTAAAGTAGAATATTGCCATTCTATCGTTCTGCTAAGAGAAAATACCATTTGTCCATCAGTGCTCTCATTAAGAAGCAAATAGTTTTAGGTTAAAGATTTAATTTTTTAATCTTAAGACTGAAAAATGGCGGATTCAATAAATTAAAAATCTTTAATGTAAATTTGTTCGATTTGCTTTGTATAACACTGGGTGATAGCTTCATACATTGTTTAATAAACATATAAATCGAATTTTAAACATGAATGTAAATAATTCTGTCTAAAAACGTTTTAAAACAAATTTGTGTCTTATCTTAAAATAATTTTTTGAATATAAACTAAAAAAAAAAAAAACTTTTTTTAAATCAAAATCATGAAAATGTATCTTTAATATATTTACTTATGACTTATTTATTTTGTAAACAAAAGTAATTGTTTATTATTTAGAAAAAAAAAAAAATGAACTAATTTTAGTAGAAATACAAGACTAGTTGAAAACGACCACAAACACAAAAAACACTAAAATATATATAGAACTTATAGGAAAATGTATAACTTAAATGCTATTTTCTAAAGTTTTTTTGCTTTAATTTTATATAAAAGCTATAAAAAATTGGTACCTAAAATTAATAACATAAATATCTTTATAGAAAACATTTAAATAGTAGATATTTGTTCAATTTGGAATCGTTTTGCCTTACAATAACAATATTTGGCAAGATATTTTTGCTACATTTTTATCTTTTGTTTATTTTGTGTATAAGTGTTTGGAATAAATATTTACAATTAATTAATTAACAAACATTTTTGTTATTTTGTGGCTGAGCTTTTTTTCTTCTTGAAAAATTGTTATTTTTCTTAAATATTAATTAAACTAAGTTAATTTATTCAAGGGTATTTCTTCGCCCGGCGTAGCGCCTTCAGTATTTTTTTCATCTATAGGTTTTTTTGTGCGACAACATTTTGTTTTAATGCCACCCACATCTTTGCGGCATATGATGCCTATAATAATGCCAATAACAGAAATGACCATAAGACCTAGAAAGAAATTATTTAATTAAGCACACATTTTTCAATTTGTCTTTTTTTTTATTAATATTATTAAAAATTGTACCTATTAACATAAAATTAATAGCTTCTTGAGATATGGGCACTTGATAGGATTTTTCTGGATCATCACTGGGCACCATACCCGCCTGTACAACTTCTGTATCATTGCTGGTGGCATTAGCTAGCAAGGTCATATTAGAAGACATAGTGGAAGTTTCTGTTTGATAAAATTTTTAAAAATTTAATAATTTTCGTTTAATTTGTTGTATTTAAAACAACTTACCTAGTTTCTTATTTAATTTATCTTTAGTCGCTGACGTTTCAAGTTCTACTTCTTTGTTAGCTTTACTTTTCTTAATCTCTTCTTCTATTTCCAACTCTAATTTGGGTTTTTTAAATGGCGGATCTGTGGCCAAAATTAAACTTTCATTATATGTAGCTCCCAATACCAGTTCATAGCAGCTAACATCGAAATGTTTGAAACCAATATTATCGATAAATTTCAAAAGATTGCATAGCTCCTCCGTGCTGTTGGCATCCAATTCGGGCAGACGAAGTTTAATCAAGTTTTTCAGCGGCACAAATGCTTTGGTATTGATTTTCTAAAACAACAAGCAACAATAAAATGGAATAATAGAGTAATAAAAAATGTCTGGAGAGAAAATAAACATAACAAAAACACTAAGAAAATAAAATGTCAAATAATTGGGGAGTAAACATTGGATAAAAGCTTATATATATAAACAAAAGCAGAAAAAAGCTTTTATCAATTACGCACAAGTAGAGAATTGCCAGATTGAATTAATGTAAATATGGCAACATTTAGAAAACCCCGTTATTTATTTTAAACCACGGAGGTGCCAGTTTGTTTTTGGGGTTAATAAACGTTACTTTTTAAAAAATTAAACAAAATAAAGAAAAAAATTAGTAATTTTTAAGAAAAATAAAATATTTATTAAATAAAGCAAAGAAAAAATTGTTAAATATTAATTTTATTGAAACATAATTTAATAAATGCTTAATTAAAAATTATCTAAATAAAAACCATAATGAAATTCTAGTTAATATATTCCATATTCAATATTTTCAGGATTAAAACCTTTAAAAGTTTGTATATATTTATGAGAAATTAATGATTCACTCTATAATTATAAAAGAATTAACGAATTTTTTGTTCTTTTTTTAAACTTAACGAAACAGTATTTTGTAATCCAATAGTTCTTAGATAAAAATTATAATTTAGCATTAATTATATAAAACAATTTGAATTTTTGAGTATTTTTAAAAATTAAAGAAACTTTATTTTTTAGGTTTGATAACATTTCAACAAAAGTTTTGTTGAATTCCATAAAAATAATTAATTGTATAGTGACTTCCTCAAAAAATTTGACTTTTTTAGCCCTATTTAAAACTTAACGAAACCTTATTTTTTTAAACGAAAAATATTTCAATAAAAATTTTGCTTAATTCATTTAACACAATTAATTTTTAATTCGAAAATAAAAAAAATTTTAAATGTTTGTCAAATTTTAAAACTTAACGAGACTTTATTTTCTAAATTAAAAACATTTCAAAAAAATTGTGTTATATTCCATTAAAATAAATAATTTAATGTTTATTTTAATTTTTGGCCTTTTTTAAAACTTAACGAAACAAAAATATTTTATTAAAAAATTCTTATATTTTATTGAACATTAATTTGAAATTTAAAACTAACAAGTTTTAGAAATTGTGTTGAATTTTAAAACATAAAGAAACGTTAATTTTTAGGTTTGAAATATTTTGATAAAATGTTTGTTATATCGTTTCATTTAAATAATTTTTCATTTAAAAGTAGACAAATTTTGGATTTTTTATTTTTTGCTTTTTAAAATTTAACGAAACTTTTTTTTTCTAAACTAAAAACATATTAAACAAAATTTTGATAAATACTATTGAAATAAATTATTTAAAACTTATTACCAACAAAAATTTTGAATTTTTAAAACTTAACGAAAGCTTATTATTTAAACTAAAAACATATTAATAAAAAATTTTATATACTTGTTTCTTATAAAATTTCGTCCATTTTATAGTATACAATTTAAAGTTTTTTGCACAACTTAACGAAACTTTATTTTTTGAAATAAAAATATTTCAGCAAAAATTTTGTTAAATACCATTGAAATAATACTTTTAAATTTATTACAACAACATTAACTATTAAATTCTATTAGAAAATTTTAAATTTTTCGATTTTAAAACTTAACGAAACTTTAATTTTTGAAATAAGAAATATTTTAATAAAATTTTTACTAAATCTGTTTATCAAGATTAAACATTATTTTTTAATGAAAACTACTGAAAGTGGAATGTGTTTAACTCAGAAATATTTGTGTTATTTTTAATTTTTCTCTATTTTTAATTAATCAGGATTTCTTTGCCTTTTACCGTAATTTGTTTTATGGAATATTAATATGGCAACAGTGACTAAGTTGACGTCAAAGGCTTGACATGAAGCTGACAGCACTAAATGCAACGTCTGCTAAGCAAATATGTATAAGTTTGTGTAGGCCAACAGGAATGGAAAATTCAATGCTTTTATAATTTCAACAGAATTATCAAGAGAAGTAGCGAAAGTGAGCTTGCGAATAAAATTGTAAATACTTTTTTAACATTTTAAATTATTTCCCATAATATTTGATTGAATCCATAAAAATGAGAAATATTTCCTTTTAAAATATTAGTTGTTTATATTTTAATTTATTTAAAAATAATTTTCTTTTTTCACTTACCTTATTAAAATCATTCAAATCTATCCTTAAAGCTGTCAAAGATGAAATGTTCTTAAATGTATCATCATACAATTCTGTCCAAGAACAATTACGACAGTTCAACTCCAATAAAGATGGCTGATTGAGAAATGAATTATGCTCCTTTAAAACTATAGAATTATTACTTAAATCCAATAAACTTAAATCAGAGGCACCAGCAAAAGTATCTGGATGTATTTCAGTTAAATGATTATTTGCTAATTTTAATCTTTGTAAACGAGGTAAATCAACAAAGACCTTGAAAAGACAATAAAAAAGGAATTATTATAAATTATATAAAAAAAATTAAAGATATTTACCTCCTGTTCCAATTTTTCTATAGCATTATAATTTAAATTAATCTCTTGCAATTTTGTACGATGTGAAAAATCAGTTTTGCGTATTTCTCTTATTTGATTATGACTTAAATCTATGATTGCCGCTGTAGTGGGTATATCACGTGGTATTTGTGTTAGTCCAGCATTAGAACATTGTATATATTTATAATCTTCTAAACAAAGACAGTCCTTGGGACAAGTGGGTTCTACTACATGATTGCTGCGTTGGGGAATGTCTAATAAAAAGGATAGAAATTATTTAAAATCTCTTTTTTTCTTTTATTCAAATCAAACTTACCAAATAAATTAAATATGAATGAAGAAGTTTTTGTTGTAGATGCTGGTATTATGCTAGTGGGTGTAGATTTAATTTCAGATGATGATTTCTTTGAGTCTTCTGTATCATCGTAATAATCATCATCATATGAATCACGATAATCATCATCATAAATGGAGGTTTCATTTGTAACGGGGGCAGCTCTGGTGTGATAAAAACTAAAAGAAAATAATAAAAGGAATTTTTAATAAAAGAAAATTAATAGGAAACAAATAAATATAAAAAATAATAATAACAGATATTAATTTAATAAAAGAACTTCATTTTAATCATAAATATTTTATATTTTATTCGTTTAAAAATAATAATTTTTATTATTAAAAAGTTTATTAAAAATTTTCTTTTTTTTTTAATAGGTTTCCAAGTATTTATTTAATTTCCTTTTTTTATTTTTACTAATCTTTAGCAAATTAATTTTAATAATTAGTAACTTTTAATTATTTCTATACTAAATTACTTTAATTGTTTAAGTTTAATCTTCTTATTTCTAAAGCATGTTCTTTTCTTTTTTTTAAATCAATCTTATAAAATTAAATTGTTTTTTTAATGAATAAAACATGTGTCAAATAATTACTACTAAACTATTAAATTATATTGTTTGTATTAATTGCTATAAATTATAAATAGAAATTCTATAAATTCTAAAGTCCAAAGTAAATAAATACTTAGCAAATGGGCTACGTCATTTTAAAACAAGTGTAAAAGTACTTAAAGCTTAAAACTCATAACCTACATTTATAAGATTTTATATACAGATATATTTAAAAGTTCTTAAGGAAAAACTTTTTAATATTGATAATATTTTTGATGATTTAGTAAAATGTTAAATGAAGGTTTTCTTTTTTAAGAAAAATTTTTGTTAATCAATTTTTTTATTTTATTTCTGTTTTGCAAACATTTTTTTCCTTTATTTTTATTTTGTTTTGTCGATATATTTGATTTAATTTTAATTCGCTTTAAATTAAGCTCTTAATGTTTTATATACCATCTGGCATCATTGATTTATTTCTCGCTTTTAAATGCTGTACGTGTAACGTGCAATGAAATTTATAATAATGTAAATAAGTTTGTTAATAAGTTTTCTTTAAAACAAACATTTATTGTCAGTTTTTCTTTTAAATTTTAGCCTAAATTTTACGTTTATTATGAAAATGTCAAAGATTTAAATTTATTATCGGTCACATTTATTTTTGCAAATTTGCGAATTTTCTAAACTGATTAAAAAGTTTATGATAAAGAGTTTTTATTATTGAGAATCAAACACTTCAAAAGTAGAACTAAGTGCATATTTCATATTTTTTCGAAATTATTAATATTAAATGTACTTTTAGGGTGGAAAAAATTTATAATTCTAAGAAAATTATCTTTTAATAAAGATTTTTGATTATTTTTTGCTGGGATTAACTTCTTAAATTTTATAACAGGATAATATTGAGGAATTAGAAAAATATCATAGTTTAAACAAATTACATAGTGAAATAAGAAAGTTACCTCGTTTGCAACAGCTGATTTGCAATTTTTTCATGTGCGTTCCTTGCGAAACTGTCAAATTGTTTTTGTATTCGTATGCAATACTAAAGAATCTTGGGATTCTTATAAAAACATGATCATACATTTTTTAGTACTGCTTCAGCAGGGATACTAATTTTAGACATATAAAATTAATATATTAAGATTTTTAGAGTCCGAATTTTTCCTATTTCAATTTGAAGTAAATAAGTTTTGAAGTCTTATAAAATAAATGTTTAAAAGATATGAGTGTAATTTATTGCGCCCAATTTATATCGCCTTGAGAGGCGACCACATACGTGTGGAACTCGATATCATTCAGTGTCAATAGTGAATCTGACCTATGTTTTCAAATTCAATACTAAGTGTCCAAATCTTAAAGAAAATCGATACCTAATTGACATCAAGTTGAAACCATTTTGGGTACAAATTACTAAATTGCATTATGATTTCTATTAAATTTTGCTAACGAATGGTATCAAAAACCCGATACCATAAATTACTAATGTGACCACTACCGTGGTGGATTTTGAATCGAATTTGTTCCTACAATATTTTTTACTTCAAAATTTTTGAAAGAATATTTTTAAATTTAGTTAGCAAATTTAATGTGAGAAAAAAAATGTAAAATACATAAGTTCGAATACTAAATTTTATAATTAATTATTAAAAAAATCGCAAAATCTAGCGCGAAAACCGCTAAAATGCAACTCAGTTTCTAACACTCTT
This sequence comes from Protophormia terraenovae, assembly GCA_951394005.1. NCBI lineage: Eukaryota > Metazoa > Arthropoda > Insecta > Diptera > Calliphoridae > Protophormia > Protophormia terraenovae. Next base: position 22,901,871 of record OX596075.1, read on the forward strand.
AAAATAAGGGCAGCGCAGGAAAAAATGGGACACGCTTTACGTCTTATAACGTTTAATATACGTAAACAAAATTACTATCAATAATTCATTTACATTTGCTATTTATTCTCAGTAACTTTGTGCTAAATTATGTAGTATTGGTATAACTTTTTTTCTTAAAATGAAAATTAAACAAAATTCAAGTGAGACGGAAAATACCGTTTCTTAAGTCATAAAAGATAAAAAAATTTTACGATAATACAAATTAAAAAATATACATCTCTGGAAGGAAGCGTGTTTTTTTTTTTGAAATTTCTGTATTAAACGATACAGAAATTTCAGAAAAATTAAAAAAAATATGGCCTTAAGACCTACAAAAAAAAAAAGTTTCTAATAGGAACGCTAGAAAAATTTAAAGGCAAACGAGAGGACGAAAATTATTGAAAATTTATTTTAAATGTGTATGCTGCCTAACGGGCGATAAAATGTATGTACTGGTAATTTTTTCATAACATCCTGAACTGGAATTTCATATTACATATGTTAAGCCCAAATTACAATAGCGCGTAGTCAGCAGCAGTGCGTGTTGATTACATTTGGTCAGCAGCAGTTTGCAGTGCTGTTTCATTTAGCCCTGTTTCTAAATTCACTGCGCTGCATTCAGATTGAGAGCGAGACAAAGAGAGTGAGCAAATAAATGAGAGGCTAAAATACACAAGTAGAATAAAGCTAGACGGTGGTTGTAAATTGTGGCTGCCTACGCTGAATTGTAATTATAACGGAAACATCATGTTGTACTGACAGTGAACAGCTGATAATTTTTGCTAATACTGTTGCTGACTACGCGTAATTGTAATTTGGGCTTTATGAGAAATATGAAGGCTTCGTTACTCTACCGTAAATGTTGCGAATCAGCCGACACGTTTTGCTTATGAGAGGTATGTATGTGTACTCACAAACGTAAATGTAACGTAACAACCTAATCAAATTTTGTCGCTATACGTTTTTACGTGACAGCTGAAGGAACAGTGTTGAGAGCTTTTTATTTCGTAAAAAAATCGTTGTAAAAAGGTTATCAATTGGACAGTTCGTTTTGCTGTTTTCTTCACTAAAAATTGTTAAATTAATTCAAATAAAGCGTAGATGAATCAATATTTTAGAATTTAAAAGTTTTGCCATAAAAGTACAAACTAATAAATCTAGCGATTTTCAAACATCCACTAGAACGGAATACAACTTAGGCTATTTGAAATATATTGTGTCATAGTATACAAATATTTAAAGAATAATTAAAGATGAATAAAAAATACAATAATTTAAAAAGAAGTGGTTTGACTCATTTCAACCAAAAAGCAACTGATAAGTTAGTAAAGTTCTTTTTGATTGTATCTTTTGATTGTATTATTAAATAAATATTTTATTTAATTTTTCTTTTTTCTTTAATTTTTCTTTTAAATTTAAATTTTTAATATAAGAATCTTTAATAAAAACAACATTTCATTTAATAAGCTTAAGGTAGGCACTTTTTCGTGCGTAGTCCTTATACAATAATATGGGTATAAATTAAATAAACTTTATTTTAAAATTTCTTATTCTGAAAAATAGCTTTCTTTTAAAATGTAAAATTTAATCAGAATACGATATTACGTTTTTTTTTTTTTTCTGGAGCTAGTTCCACACTTTTGTTAAATTTTTTTCGCCTTAACAATGAATGACAAATTATATTTAACAAATAAAAATAAATTAACACTCAGTGTGGTTAAAAATTATCACCAAAAAAATTTTACAATTATTAAATAACAAAAAAAATATATATATATATATTTCTTATGGACTTTGAACTTTCGTGTTAGAAAAAACCTTTTCTTTTAACAACTCATGTTTTAATCGCGCTACAAAAATATAAATAATTATTATGATTATATGATTGACTTTATCATAAAAATAAATAATTTGTTTTTATACGCTTATCAATATAAAAAAACTTGTTAAAAAATTGCTACATACTCATGTGCTAAAATTAAATAAAGCGGTAAAAATTAAAAAAAAAGTTATTGTTTTAAAGTAATTTTAAAACATTTTTTTAAAGATAAAATATCAACAACCACTTATAACATAGCCATATAGTAATAGACAATTTATGGTTATAAGATAAACTTTATAAAAAATTTAAACTTTGTAAATAAACTACTTTATTAAATAAAACAAATTAATTAAATTTCTTTATAAAAAAAAAAAAAAATAAATAATTTCTCTTTCTATTTTAATAATTACTTAGACCTTGACCCATTTCTAATTGACTAACCCCCTATGGATTTTTAATTTGTTTAAAGTTGTTTTTTTTTTTTTCTATGTGTTGTTCTTCTTTATTATTTTAATAATTTCTAGTTGTTATTATTGTAGTATATCAATTTGTTAAATTGTCAATCTAATATATATTTCCACATGCACGCTTTAAGGTTATTTTACTTGGAATAACATGTAAACTAGTTTTACTTCAGGGTTTTATAGTAAAGTTTTAAATTTCGTATTTACAATTCTTATTAAAGTTGTAATATTAAATTTATTAAAACTATTTTTTTTTTTTTTTTTAATACAAATTTTTTATGAAATTAATATGGGAAATTTTTTAAAACTATTCAAGCCTAAAAGAATTATCGGCAAATTTATAATAATATTATACCAGTATTTTATATTATTTCATCAATAAGACAATTGGACTTAAATTTCAAATAAAACAAACTAACCTTACTTCTATAATAAATTGGAAGTTTCGGAGAATTATTCGTAAAATTTTGTTTATAAATTTCTTAAATTTAAATCAAGTTTTTAAGTTAAATATTTTATAAAATTCTTTATTTAAAACAAAATCAATTTTATAAAAAAAAAAATCCTTACATTTATTATAAAAAAACTTGTATTGTATCCTGTAGGTTTATAGTCATTCACTAATTGAATACACATATTTTCTTTGTTTTTCTTTCGTTTGCTTTATCCTATGCTTCTTTGACAGTTTGTTAAATTATCAAGTGTTTCATTAACACGCTATTTATATTTATACAAAAAAATCCTTAAAAGAAATTCACATATTTAAAAAACTAAGGAGTGTCTGAAAAGAAGAAAACCTAATAAATCATGTCACAATGAAAATTTAAATAAGAAGGCTTCTATAAGTTTAGAACTAAATTTAGAAATTAGCTATTTAGACAATTTTATCTAGGAATTTTCTAAAAATTTCATATTTTTCATAAATTTAGTTCTTTACTTTAATATCCTAGCAAAAACTTGGTAATGGCATGTAGTTACTTTTCAATGACAACAACATACCGTCTACATTACATAGAAGTATTTTGGAGACTAATATTATTTATAACCCGGTATGTAATTACTTATTTATGATCAGAGTTTTTGCAAAACTATTTTTTATTGGTTTCAGTTTATCGATTAATATATTTAAAGAAGAAATAATTTAATTTTTAATCTAAAATTTTTTTTTAAAATATTAAATGTTTTCTTATTGTAAAGTTTTTGAAATTAAAATTTATAAAATCTTTCCAGGTTTAGAACTAAAAAAAAAACGGCTATTTAGGCGAGAATCACACACCAATTTTACTTGCTGCAATTCATTGTTCTTAGAAAACAGAGGACAAGGGATTACAAAGCTTTAACATTCTCTTTACCCCATTCTCGCCCACGAAATCAGAATTGCAGCAAGAAAAATTGCTGTGTGTGAACCCCGACTTATATATTAAAATTTCATTACTAATTAGTAACTTAAAACGTAACAAGATCCTCTTGTTTCAACTTATAATTACTTCAGTAATACTTTAAAATCAATGAGTTATTAAACAACTTAAAATAAACTAGTTATTATAATGACGTCTAAGTAATGACATGAGGTAAGTAGTTGCCTCTAATGTCATCACCGTGTTAAAATACTGGGATATTAGGTTCTTAACTCATTACCTGGCAACCAAAGTTTTTGCTGGGTAGATTTAAATTAAATTTCTTTTGATAAATTTAAATAAAACTTATTTTATTAATTTAAAATAAAATTTATTTTAATAAATTTAAATAAAATTTATTTTTAGTGTTTTCTATGAGTTTCATTTTAAAACTTTTAATTTACTGTTTTGTAATGTTAGTTTTGTTTTTGTGTTATTAAGAATTTGAAATGCATTTCCTTTCAACAAACTTAATTCTTATGTTTCTTGAATATTGAATATTAATAAGTACAATCTGTTTATAAATAATTTGATTTATTTTTCATAATAATTGTAGTGAATCATTTGCCATTAATATAAGTAAAAACATTTTAACTTAAAATATATTATTATTGTTGGAAGAAATTGTAAAAACAATCCAAATGGTTACATGATAGTTTCCTAATGATTCAGACATATTTGAAATTAGTTAGTTTAATGGAATTAAAGTTGCAATCCAAAATAGAACAAATTCATTAACAATTTCTCTAAATATAACTCTTGATGGAATAAACTGTTACTGAAAATCTTGATAATAGTCTGGAATTTTATTTAATTCAGTAATAAACTTACAAAAAAATTTAATAGCCGTATAAAAAAATATTAAAATTAAAAGAAATGTTAAATTTAAGTTAAAAATCGTTACAAGGAAGTTTTTCTAAATTAAAATCGCTAAGATACAAATTAAAATCCTGCAGCATTTCTTAAGATAAGTTCAGATTAGTCAAATATTTGAATTTTGCACATTATGTTGACTTTTTTTTTTTTTTTTTTTGTTCACATTAGGCCGATTTATTTGAGGTTTTTTGTTTGATGAAATAGTTATTAAATATCGTAAAATCAATTGGGGGGAAACATATTTATAGCCTGTTCAGATTAGATGCAAATTATTTGTTTATTTTAGACAAATATTTAAAAAATTTACAATTAATTAAAACATATAGATCTTAAATGAAAAATGCTAACTATTAACAATTGCAAAATTCATAGTGTGCTAATAAAATTTACTTTAGAAATATATTTTTACATTTATAATAAGTAATTTATGTTTATACAAAATAACAATATTGATTCCTCTTCACATCATTTACAAAACAGGCATATCTTTACAAAACAACACTGTTCCTAACAAACAAAAATTCGCCCAAAATATTGTCAAATATTTTATATTATGTGTTCAGACAATAATCATACTTGTCACATCTTTAACTTAAGATAAATATAATATACACTAAACAAGATTTTGGTCAAATAAAAATATTTATCTTAAGTCAAAAATGTGTCAATTGTGATCATTGTCTGAACACAAAATATTTACCAATATTTTGGGCGAATTTTTGTTTGATCTTGTAAAAGAAATCTTAAATCTAATAGGGCTTAAAAACAACTGATGCAGCGGACTGCATTTTTTTTAAATATTAGCCTAATGCAGGGACCGGCGCTCTTAACATTCTATATGCTCTTGTTTCCGTGCTCTTATATTGTGCACGGAAACAATTTTTAAACTTATAATTTAATAATATCTTTTGCTTTAAAACAATTTATGGTCTGTAATAAAAACTATAATTGAATATTAAAACAATTAGCTTAAAAAAGTACTAAAAATATATAAAATTAATAAATATTATTCTCTCTTCACATGTAAGAGCATATAGATGTGACAAAATTAAGAGATAATTTGCCCGTGTGCACTATTTTGCGGGTCGTTGGCCTAATGTGAACTTAGCTTTATTGTGATATATCAAATGCCAGATAGGTAAACATGGCTGCCAGATGTCTTTATAAAAAAAAAATAAAAAATGTTTCATTCACAACTGGCGGACTTTTTTTTTAGAAAACATATTTGTTTTAGTTTTTTTTATTACTAAAGTTGCAACCATGATATATGTAAATGTGATTACAATGTCTTCAACAAACATCTAATTCGAAGGATCAAAAACAAGTTGCAATTGGTAATTAAAAGAATATTCTTTCCCTTAATTAAACCCTATATAAATGCACCTTACCAGTGTTGCCAATTTGCAGTCTTTAAACTATCCACATTTTAAAGTATTACACAAAAATCTATTAATTAAAAATTAATTAATCAAAAAAAAAAATAATATAAAAAATATATTTATTTTGTCTTAGTTCCCTGATCTCTAAAATATAAATATCCCAGCAAAAAGGCACTGAAAAAGAGCTGTAAACGTTGATTTTAACAATGTGTTGCCACTACAGCGTTTTAAACCCATGATTTTCCTACCAATGACAACTCTTTTTTGTGGTGTTTTTTGTGAATTTTGTTGAATGTTTATAACATTATTTAATAACAATTTTTTTATTGTTTTATAATAAAGAATTTTAATTCTTTATTAATTTTTAATCTTCTTAGAATTTTACCTTTTCCTTGCTTAAAAAAATTCACTTATATTAATTTTTTTGGAAGTAATTACTCATAACTTCCAAAAAAAAAAGTCCAAAATATGCATTTTGCTTTACTTTTGGAGTGGTTAAAGTTCTCTTTTTGAAACATTTGCTGCAAATCATGAAAATCACAAGTTCAAAATTTTTTTCTGCTCCTGATGCAATCTTGCATTAGAATATCACTGTATTTTTGAGCCTTACTTTTTTGAAACTCAGTTTTTCATTTGCACAGTCTTAAATCTCTAAATTGGAGAAATTTTGTACCAAAAAGTATGCATGAGAGACTTTTTTGAACTGTTTACTTATTTATGAAATGTAGTTTGATTGAAATTACACAGAAATTTCATTATCCAAGAAATTTAAAATTGTCCCAGAAAATTGACACAGAAATCGGCAACACTGATGTATAGTCCCTAGTTTCATGCATATATACATTTTTTTATGAGTGAAAATCACTGATACATGGTATAATTGAATTAAAATGCATATATAAATTTATAAATTTTTTTATGAGTGAAAATCACTGATACATGGTATAATTGAATTAAAATATATTTATAAAAATTTGCTGATAAGAATTTATATTTTTATATTAGAAATAAAAGTGTTGATGGATTTTAACGTTTTTAAATGCAACACTGCATTATTATGCATTTTGGTTTATTACTCTCACAACTTAAATGACAAATGTTGCCAGATCATAATTATTAAAAGTTCGAATAAAATTAAAAACATTTACACAAATTGTTGCTAGATTTTCTTAAAATATTATAGACCCACATATTTGCATGAATTCTTTGGAAAACAATATTTTTTTGAAGACACAATTTATTCAAAATAAATCTTGAAACTAAATATTTTTTACTTGAATAGTTGGAAAAAAAATAATAAAATAAACATTTTCTTAATTCTTTTAAGATTCACTATTCACTATTAAGTTAAATAATTCATTTTAAAACTTAATTTAAACCCAAATTATTCTACCATGATAACTACATAAGGTAGAATCATTTGGGAGCGTTGTCATTTGAAATTGTTGTTAAGTAAGAAAACTAAAAACAAAAGAATAAAAATTAGAAATAAAATAATTTACATGGATATTTGCTTTTAAATAAAATGTACATATTTGTATAAAATTTATCCACAAACAATTTTATTTTTAGTTTGAAAAGAAAAAAAAAACAAAAACTTTTTATTTTTCATGTTTTTACATTTTTTTTTTTGTTTTATGTGTGACTGACTTTTCAGGGTAAATAATATAAAAAAATAATTTCTAATGATTATACCTTCTGTAGTTATATTATGATTTTAAAGAAATTTTGAAACTAAAGATCTCAATGTTATAAAATGAATAAAAAACATAATATAACATTATTTAAAACTGTAATACAAATTTTAGGGGCTCACTAATTTTACTTATTCTACTTTCTAGCTAAATATTGAAGTATTTTTCATTCATAAAAATTTTGCATGAGCTGTAAGAAAAAAATGCAAATACCATAATATATATTTGTTCCAAACAATTAAATTTTTTGTATTTATTGTTTATATTTTATATTTTCTACCCACCTTATGCTTAAAATAAATATTAAAAATAATCCAAATTTATACGAAACATGCATAATTGTGGCTGTTGGTAATGTTGTAAAAGAAATATTGAAATGGCTGTGGCGAGTTTTAGTTTTGTTGTTTTTATTATTATAATAAAAATTTTATTTGCACTTAATTTTTTATTAGAAATATGTAAATACTTTTTGTTACACGTTTTATTTTCTTAATAAATATATAAATTTAATTATTTGTTTTTTTTTGCTGTTAATAACACATGATATATGACACTGTAAATATTAAATTAATTATAGATAATTATTATCATTAAATTTTTGCTTTTAATATTTTTTATTTTTCATTTAATAGAAAATATGTTTTTTTTTATTTTAATTAATTTTTCTTTTATTATACGCTTTGTTCAATAATACTCGCTCGTTTGCTGTCTAATGTTTAACTAACGGTTTTCTATTTTTCTATTGAGTAATCCACCAGCTGATGACCGACCGACCAACCAGCATGATGTGTGTGTTTTTGTTTTTATTTTTTTGCGCTTGTGTATGCGTAAAAACTTTATTTAATACGCTTTGTTTACAACCCCTTTCAGTTACCATATGTAGAATGATAAAAATTATTAGCAAGAAAAACAACAATTATTATAGTAAAACAACTTATTACTTTATTAAATTCCCGCATATGACTACCATTTATTTATATCTCTATCAAATGATTAATCAATTATTATTTTGTTTTATTTTTTATTTACAATTTGCTCTTTTGGTTTTGTTGTCATTATTTCTCTTGTTCTTTGTTTTAAAATAATTCATTCATCATTTTCTTTGAAGTAAAGTTGCCAGATTTTGTAGTTTTCAAGCGATTTTTTTAATATGTCTGTGGGTAAATGAATGTTTTAATAAAATTTTGAATTAAATATGTTCTCCAATTAACTGGTTTCAGTATTTTTAAATACTAAACCAGGAACATTTTCACTTTTCCAATAACCATATAGCAATTGAAATTGTCAAGCAGGCAGCAATGCTTAGGAACGAAATGATCGACTATCTTATAGAAATTTCATTTGTATATATGATGGGCATAAAACAAATTCTTGGTGCTATATTTTAAACACCTATGTAGGAAGGTTTGCTCTTAGTTTCCATTAATTTTGTGGAATATCTCTAATAAAAAAACGGACATTTTGATCCCTCCTTATGAATAATTATTTTGTCGTCAATGTTCCTTCAATTATTTACATTGAATTTCTTAATAATATAACCATATGTTCAGATGTGGACGTATTTTCATTCAGTAATTGGAGGATGTACGTTTATAATTTTAGAAAAAGCAGCACACTCCGAAATTTTATTCGCGTTAAGGATACATTTTTAACTTATTTTGGATTCAGGTGACTTATCTGGGGTTCAATTATTTAACCTCACATTTCTTCTTTTCAGGAAGGTCAGTACAGAATTAAATACTAGATATATATGAGTGGCTGGATAGAATCAACCCTCTAACTACGCACAGATTTTCGAGTGATACTAAAAATTTCCTTCCTGTAGGGAGTAGATGAAGGAGAGACTTATTAAAAGACTATGATACCATGGTATAATCCGAATGATCTATGACGAATTAAATTGTTCATTCTGGAGTCTTTTTCTAAAGACTTGGGAATAAAGCTCTCATACCATTTTTCGGAAGAATGCAGAAGAGATACTGACGATTCGAAAAATATTTTGCGAATGAATTATTCGCAGTTCGAAGGAGAGAGAAGAAGTTGACAATAATAGTTGGTATAAATTCAAGAACTCAAACACGATCTACATAACGTCTGCGCCATACTTTTAACCAAAAAAAAAAAAAAATCGGTAGACATAGGAATAAATCCGATCTCTCATTCAATTACCATTGCGTAGATATGAAGACCACGAAAACAAATTGTTTCTTAATTTTATTTGCGGATAGCCAGATCTGAACGAGAGAGGAAAATATGGCAAAGATTTCTGAGATAGAGGACGCTGATCTTAGTGACCTTTTCACTTATTATAATACCACGGGTCGGATCTTGTTATACATGTTGTGTTAATATAATTATATTCCTAATTAGAATTGTGTTCCAATCACAACGGAATAACATTGATTTCTCGTGCTCACCGAGCTACGACTTTAATCACCCAATTTTCTCTCAAACATCAAAGTGGTTTTAAACATGAAAACTTCAATGGATCAAATACAAATACGATAGAGTCGATAGACAAAAGGGTTTCAAACATAAATTTTAGTCCCTTAGTAAGGTTTTTAAATAGGTTATCGATTTTGAAATCGTAATATTCATATTTTTTCAGATACAAATATCATGGAGTCGATGGACAATTTTTTTTTTTAATTGTAATATTGTTCTAATAACAACGGATCGGTACAGAACTTTTTAGATCTATTTACAAGAATTAATTAAAACCGCTGGAACAGATTTGTTGTTTTATTTATAAATCGAAGATACTTAACGGGTTAGGGTTCAAAAGTGACACACTATTAGGAAAAAGCTAATTAGTCTTTGCTTTTAAAGTGTAGCATTTTAAAGATTTAAATTTGTAATAAATTTCAAATTTTTCTCGCAACTTGTCTTAATTTTTACTTTAAATATCTGTGGTCTTTCAAAATTAAGCTTTTCCAAATTCCTAATATGGCAACTCAAGTTTTTGCACTCTATTTTCTTAAAACAACTCAACAATTTCTATCTCTCTTTCTCAATCTTAGAAGTAATTTGATTTTTCTTTTCTCTTTATTATGAGCTCTCTGAAGTGATAATCTTTTTCGCCTTTTTCTTTTAATCTTATCAGTAGTTTTTTTATTTTTTTTATTTGAAATCGTAATGTTTTGTGTTTTATTATTGTTACTGAGAAGTTGTTGTTATTTTTGTTATTGGTTTTTTTTATGTATTTTACTTCAAATACTATTATTTTTGTTGTCGGTTTAATCATCAAAGTTTGTTTTTGTGATATTATTTCTATTGAAAATTGAGTTGTTGTTATTATGGTATTTTTTTTTTTGTTTTATTATCTGTTAACATATACTTGGGAACAAGTACTTAATTTGTTGACTTTTGCAATTTCTTAACACTTTTTTTTGTTTTTATTTTATATTTTTGCTGACAACATAACAAGTGGGTTTTTTCTTTCGTTCTTTTTAATTGTTTTATTTAAAATAATAAATTTATAGAAAAAAAAAAAATAAAAACATTGAACAAAAGGGCGATATAAGGTGAAATAAATTCAAAAGAAATAAAAATATTGAATGAAAAAATTAAATTTATTACAAGTGAAATTTGTTAACCTTTTTTCAGAAAAAAAAAAAAAAAATATATATATATAATTTCATTCATTTTTAATTTTCTTGAAACTTATTTGGTATACATCTATTTGCGCGCCAAATTTTTAGAAAAGGGAAAATTTCTTTATAAATGTTTATATTTGCAGTATATTTTATTAGGCATTATATTTTAATTTCTATTTAATTGTGCCTCAGAAAAAGCAATTTTTATTTATATTTGTTTAAACATGTGTAATAAACAAATGCCTATAGAAATACCAAATCATCATAATTTTTTGTTTGCCTTGTAATTTAGTTTTCTTATTAAAAATTTAATTTATGAAATGTAAACACTGTGCTGCATGTGCAATTAAAAATTGGTTACTTTATAGCAAATGATTATTCGATTATTTAGTACTCACTTTTTTTAAAATAAAATTATGAAAGAATTGAAAACAGAAGGGGAGAATTCTATTTAATAATTCTGAAAATATAAAAAAGTACTTGAACAATATTAAGGATTTCATCCAAGGCAGATTTAACAAGGTAACAGCTCTTCGTAGATTTTTTACAAAATTTTTTAATATATTGAATTTTAACGTTCAAGCAAATTACTGAGAGAGAAATTTATCATTTTATATGGAGTTTGACAGTTTATATTCATCAGTACTTGAATTAAATGAAGCTGTTTCAATTACATGAATGAATAAAAAAAAAGTCGTTAAATAAAATTTGATCTTAACAGAGAAATTAATAATTCTTTCATGATTTCCGTAGTTGTATTGACATATTTTGCAATGTATTTTAATTAAGGTCATAAAGAATCCGAGGAATAATAGAGGGTCCACTAAAAGAAACTTAATCTTAAGCAAGACTATTGAAGTCTTGATGATTAACTGTTCTCTTAATTCGGAAACTTTATATTTCGTGTCATATTTAATCACAAAAATATTAATGGACTCAAACGTTTTTAAGTGTTGAAAGTACAATGCAGAATTCTAAAAACACATTTTCCCACAGAACTAAAAATGCCAGTATAAAGGAATAATGCTTCAAAATCAAAATTTCATAAAGCAATGTGACCCTTCAGTAAGAAAAATTGTCATATTTAAACTGAACAACCTTTTTAAATTCTGTTCTTTTACATCCGAATAAAATGAAGTGCCGGTTAGAGAATAATTGTGAATTGTGCTCGTCGAAATATTTACTGCCAAATTGTAACCCATGGTCACGACGATATTTGATTCTAATCCATTGAATAATAAATAATTGATTGTTCCTTGGAAAGAAGTGGTATATACAACTATCAAAGCACTCCTAAAGAGGTCTTAAAAGTACCCGCTGCCTCCTCTTGGGACATGAATAAGGAAACGCTTATTGCGAAATATAAGGCGATAGGTCGCTCCCTCTTTATTTATGCAGCCCCGGTATGGACCTCATTCCTCAGTGACACTCAATGAAGAGGCTTACAAACGCCCAGAATAATGCACTCCGAATTGCTACCGGAGGCAACAGTCTTGAATGAACACCCACCTGCAATTTCAGATGATGAGATGTAACTTCCTAGGCAAACTGTGCAGTATTCTAAACTGCTATCAAGAACGTATTGTTCCAGACACTTTACACCGTTGCCCTGCCTGCCTTCAAAGTCCTTATGACACAGTGCATTTATTTAACTGTCTAAATATATTTAGAGCGAAAAACCTCTATAAAAGGTCCCATATTTTTTATTACATCTGAATAAAAAGCGTTCTGGAATGGTAGCAGAATAATTGTAAATTGAGTGCGTTATGGTAGTTTTGCTATCGTTTGATTCTGAAGATTTTGACGATATTTGATTCTAATCCAATAAATTTATTGGAATGTTTAACGAATTTCTGGAAAAAAAACCAAAATCTTAAAAAAAAATGAAATTGAAAAAAGATTCGGCTGTGCCGAATCTTTGATACCCTTCACCATATTACCATCTTATCATATTATCATCATATTACCATATTACCGACAATTAATAAAATTTTCGCCTTAACGTATGCTTACATATTTTCTAAATCTAAATTTTTTTCAAACTACGAAAATTTGAATATGAAAAAAAAAACAATCATAACAGGCTTTGCTTTTAAAAAAGAAACAACAAAAATTCCATATATATTTATTTTTGTATGTACAAACTGACTGCATATACAAACAACAACAACAACAACACTGTTATTCATTATATTACTGCTGTTGCTAACTAAACTACTTGTCTATACAAAAAACAAAAAACGTCACTAATAGTCATTACAATGCTTAATATACATGTTTGTGTATGTATTTATGTATATTCTTAACAGATATGTTTTAGTTTTTAAAAATAAACAACTACAATTCCATATCTATTTATTTTTGTACAGACTGCATATACAAAGAACAACAACAACACTGTTATTCATCATATTACTGCTGTTGATAACTAAACTACTTGTCTATACAAAAAACAAAAAACGTCACTAATAGTCATTACAATGCTTAATATACATGTTTGTTGGTGTATTTATATTCTTAACAGATTTGTTTTTGGGCCATAACTCTGTTGATTATGAACGAATTTGGTTTATTAAAAAACCGAAATTTTATAAAAATATTTATGACTGATCTATATAAAAATAAAAATCTATAGCTTGAACAAGGGCTTCAAAAATAAAAAAATTCGTTTTCCCCGATATCTCAGTTATTACTGAACCGATTTATTTAATTTTTTCAGAACAAAAATTCAGAAAATAATTTTCGAGCCCCCTTTAAAAATTCGAAGTCCCTGGTATATGCAGAGGCTTCAGAAACTAAAAAACCGGTTCTAAAAACCGGTTTTTAAAGCATATCTCCACCATTTATAAACCGATCTTCCTGATTCAAAAAACTGAAATTTTATAAAAATATTTGTGACCGATCTGTATAAAAATAAAAATCTATAGCTTAAACCAAGGCTTCAAAAAATAAAAAATGCGTTTTGTTCGATATCTCAGTTATTACTGAACCGATTTATTTCATTTTTTCAGAACAAAAATTCAGAAAAAAATGTCCGAGAATTCCTTGTAAAAACGAAGTCCGTAGTGTATACAGAGGCTTCAGAAACTGGAAAACCGGTTCAAAAAACCGGTTTTTTGAACATATCTCCGCATTGTATGAACCTATCTTGCTGAATTCCAATAGCAAAATTCTCGAAAGCATTTCCGATCGTTTGACATACATATTATATATGTCAGTTATCGGTGGGCTTCATAAACGCCATTTCAACCGACACACGGACGGACGGACGGACGGACATGGTCCAATCGTCATCGCTTCTTACAAGGATTCCGAAAATATAAACTTTTTTGCTCTCCGACGAAAATTGTGGAAATTACAAACGGAATGACAAACTTATATATACCCTTTACACCTGTGGTGAAGGGTATAAAAAACGAAATTTCAAGTGTACGCTTTTTCAATTTTCTTAGATAACCATGTAACTGAAGCCATAATTTTATGAGGTTCCTTCAGATATCGGTAAAACAAGAGATTCATGTTTGAGTCATGCGAAAGTTTGAGCATATAATTCTTTCAATATTATTAAATAGTGAGGAGAAATTTAGAATAAATTTATTGGAATGTTTACCGAATTTCTGAAAAAAAAAACGGAATTTCAAGTGTACGCTTTTTCAATTTTCTTAGATAATCATGTAACTGAAGCCATAATTTTTTTTTAAGAGATTCAAGTTTGAGTCATGCGAAAGTTTGAGCATATAATTCTTTCAATATTATTAAATAGTGAGGAGAAAATTAGATTATTTTTTTGCATGAATTTGGAAAGGTGGATGAATTATGAATTCGTCACTATACTTTATAGTAATGTTAAGATATTTGAAGAAAAATCAGGAAAGTTTATGCTTCGATTTTTTAGATTAAATTCGCAAAAAAAAAAAAAAAAAACGATCTTTAACTCGGTTACCCGGATAACCACTCTTCGCACTATGGGAAAATTACTCCCAATGTATTTTTCTACATAAAAATAAATATATAAAATTGAAATTGTATATATTTCATATAATTATACAAATGTATGTATTTTGTTTTATCGCTATTTAATGTTGTTATTGTTTTAAATTATTTTGTAGAATGATCGGATCGTTTATTTTGACCTTTACTCTGGTTTTGTTTTATTGTTTTAATGTCTTTTTGCTTTTTTCTCTTTATTGTTTTGGAATTTTTAACTTTTGTGTGTAAAGTACAACTTCCAAATTAAACGTTTAATGTTTTAAACTTTTTATTGCAAATGAAATTGAAAAAAGATTCGGCTGTGCCGAATCTTTGATACCCTTCACCATATTACCATCTTATCGACATCATATTACCATATTACCGACAATTAATAAAATTTTCGCCTTAACGTATGCTTGCATATTTTCTAAATCTAAATTTTTTTCAAACTACGAAAATTTGAATATGAAAAAAAAAAAAACAATCATAACAGGCTTTGCTTTTAAAAAAGAAACAACAACAATTCCATATATATTTATTTTTGTATGTACAAACTGACTGAATACACAAAGAACAACAACAACACTGTTATTCATTATATTACTGCTGTTGCTAACTAAACTACTTGTCTATACAAAAAACAAAAAACGTCACTAATAGTCATTACAATGCTTAATATACATGTTTGTGTATGTATTTATATATATTCTTAACAGATATGTTTTAGTTTTTAAAAATAAACAACTACAATTCCATATCTATTTATTTTTGTACAGACTGCATATACAAAGAACAACAACAACAACACTGTTATTCATCATATTACTGCTGTTGATAACTAAACTACTTGTCTATACAAAAAACAAAAAACGTCACTAATAGTCATTACAATGCTTAATATACATGTTTGTTGGTGTATTTATATTCTTAACAGATTTGTTTTTGGGCCATAACTCTGTTGATTATGAACGGTTTATTAAAAAAACCGAAATTTTATAAAAATATTTATGACTGATCTATATAAAAATAAAAATCTATAGCTTGAACAAGGGCTTCAAAAATAAAAAATTCGTTTTCCCCGATATCTCAGTTATTACTGAACCGATTTATTTAATTTTTTCAGAACAAAAATTCAGAAAATAATTTTCGAGCCCCCTTTAAAAATTCGAAGTCCCTGGTATATGCAGAGGCTTCAGAAACTAAAAAACCGGTTCTTAAAACCGGTTTTTAAGGCATATCTCCACCATTTATAAACCGATCTTCCTGATTCAAAAAACTGAAATTTTATAAAAATATTTGTGACCGATCTGTATAAAAATAAAAATCTATAGCTTAAACCAAGGCTTCAAAAAATAAAAAATGCGTTTTGTCCGATATCTCAGTTATTACTGAACCGATTTATTTCATTTTTTCAGAACAAAAATTCAGAAAAAAATGTCCGAGAATTCTTTGTAAAAACGAAGTCCGTAGTGTATACAGAGACTTCAGAAACTGGAAAACCGGTTAAAAAAACCGGTTTTTTGAACATATCTCCGCATTGTATGAACCTATCTTGCTGAATTCCAATAGCAAAATTCTCGAAAGCATTTCCGATCGTTTGAAATACATATTATATATGTCAGTTATCGGTGGGCTTCATAAACGCCATTTCAACCGACACACGGACGGACGGACGGACATGGTCCAATCGTCATCGCTTCTTACAAGGATTCCGAAAATATAAACTTTTTTGCTCTCCGACGAAAATTGTGGAAATTACAAACGGAATGACAAACTTATATATACCCTTTACACCTGTGGTGAAGGGTATAAAAAGTAAAAAACTTTTAATAACTTTATTGTTTTACTACTTATTACAACAATTGACATTATTTCTTAATAATTTAATTTTCTTTTGTTTATGTTTCCTTCATAATTTATTGATTTATAATTAGATTTTTTTCCACTATATAAAAATTGCATTTTTTGCTTTTAGTTTATAATTCATTTATTTTGTTATTTGTATTTATTTTTCAAGTTTTGTTTTTAATTTTAAGGTTTCACTTTGCATATTCGCTTCGTTTTTTCCCCCGATTTTGTGTTTGTTTCTATTTTTTGTTTCCTTGTCTACCATACCGTTCTATTAAAACGTCAAAATACAACTGTTTTTTTTTTGTTTAAATATGTATTTTTTTTCCAATATTATATTTGAGCTTTATTGTGTGTTTCTTTTTGTTGTATTTTGTTTTTTCAGTTGGAGCTTTGTAATAAAATAAGTAGCACATTCAAGTGCATAGATTAACAACTAGATATTTATGTGAGAGAAAAAAACCTAATTCAATTGTCAGAAACCTAATTCAAACAAAAACAAAATACATGTAGTCACATATATTTTGTTTTTGTATTTTCAAAAAAATGAGTAAATTTTTTGAAAATTTAGTATAGGGTGGCTCTCACATAAACTTCTAGTTCTATTCTATGTTCAAGTGTTTCGTTGTTTTTATGATACTCTTTAATGAAAAACTAGTTTTTTTTCTCTTTGCTTTAAAAAGAGATAGTGTAAAGAGTTCTCTTTGTTAAATGTGGTATATGGGAGATTCCATTAGAATCTTGTAAAATTACGTTAACAAATATTAACAGTTTATAATATTGGCCCCTTTGTATTATCCAAAAATAAATTAATTAAAAAATTTAATAAGCTAATCTGTTAAATGCATTAAGCACTACTATATCTTCCGATTATTATAACTTATAGTTGAAGGCCAATATACGCGTCTCGCGGCAACGAACGGCAACGTTATTACCAGCTTAAAAACTAATCCATTGTTTACAAAAACTTGACAAAGAAAAATTTGAAAACATTATCATAAATTTAATCTGGCAATGCTGTGACACGTGGTCACGTTGAATTTGTTTCAACTTTTTTTATATGGACCGCGCGAGTGCGTGAGAAAACATGATCAGCTGATTGACGTTCGTCGGCGTGCGCCGCTTACATTGGTCTTCCAATTTATGCAGAAAATGGTGGACACAAATGGGCTGATGGTTTGGTAAACAGAGGTGTTCGTGTGTTCATAGATCAAGAATCTTTTTTCGGCATTATGAATATTTTATATTCCATAGATTTATCAGGCTTAAAGCCACACTGATAAGGTTCAATCTATCTATTAGCAGACTTTAAGCCTTAAACCTCTATACCAATATTACAACAATAAAGACGCTAGTTCCATTTTATATTCCTAAACCCTCTGAAATCGCTATTTAATAAACAAAAACCCCAAAAAATTTGTAAATTTGTTAAGAAAACGTTCTCTTTTAAGCGGCAAATGTAAACAGGTAATCTCTTCCATTTATCTCTTTTTCATAAAAGAGAACTAAATGTTAAGATTTAATTACTACAAAGACCTTTTTAACTTTTACATTTTATATAAAAAATTTAAAACGTTTTGCAATTACACTTTAACAAATATATTTTTTTAATTATACTATTATTTTTTTTACAACAAAGTATTTTTGTGCCATTTTATATTTTTTTGCCTTCTTTTTATCTAGCTTTTCCCTCTTGTAATCTATTGCATTAAAAACTCTTTTTTTTTTTGTTTTGATTTTTTTTATGGTCTCTTTTTTCTGTTTTTGTTTATAATTATCATATCACTTCCGATTTCGTCGGTTCTGTGTCGTATCCATTTGTTATTGCTTCAAATATTTTATAACACAATAACAAAAAAAATTCTGTCTAAATAAAAAAAAACTAAAAAGAAAGTCATTGACATGTTAAATGTTTTGAAAAAAGGCGCATCAGTCAGTCGTCATTCAGTTTAGTTCGTCATTTTATAATTGTTTTGAGTCTTTTGTTGTTGTAAAATAAAGATATTTTTATTGTTTTATTTTGTAGATGTAATGGTTTGTGGTTACAGCTGAAAAATAATCGACCAACCGACCATTCATATTGTTTATACATTTTCCCTTTAAAAACTTTAAAATAAAACTGGGAAAATAACAAAATTTTGTAATATTTTGAATGAAATGTTGAACAAAATATTTTCAACACACTTGTGAATTTATATGTTTCCCTTTTCCCGAATGTATTTATTGCATTCTTTTTAAGTGGTTTTATTGTTAATTGCATTGTAATGTCATTAATAAGATCATAAATCTCTAAATTGTTTTTTTTTTTTTTTTTTTAAATATAGGTTAATATGGTTTTTTATTTGTAAAAACTTATTTGCGACTTTAGATTTAAATTTATTATTACTTTCTACATGGAAAGTTTTTATTAATTTGATTTATTATTTTATAACAAAATGATGATTATTTAAAGTAAATTAAAAAAATCAGAATTAAATTAATTCCTTTTAATAAATTACTAGTTTAAAAATAAGCCTTAAAAATGGTATCTATTATAGTTAAATAACAGTGTTTCGAATGGCTGCTTAAAGCAGTCGTAATTTTCTAAACAGTTGCTTTTTTTACAGCATATTGCTGAAACAAGTTTACTTGATTTAGTTATCCACCACATACTAACTAAACACATTTTGCTGCTCACACACAAAACTGATTTAAGCAGCATCCAGTTTTTATTTTGTTCAGCAGTCAAATTAAATAAGCAGCGCACACACTCAGTTTTTTACTCAGCCAGTTGATTTTACGTCTTAGTCGTGTGCGCTCAGCACAACGTAGAAACCTTTTTCAGCAACGTAAGAACAACTGGATAGTAAGACTGTACAGTTCTGCGCAGTCAATATACAAAGTTGTTTGGTTATGGTTTTTACATTTAAGAAGGAAAATGAAGTGGTATAGTTTTTAAATGAAAACAAAATTTTTAAATAAAGATTGGTCCAAAGAGCTTTTTGTCATTTTTAAAATGCAATAACTGAGAAACTAATAAATATATTTTCATAACCGATATAAGTCCTAATAATATGTATATGTATACAATATTATACTGGTCAGAATCGTATATTATAACGAAATAATAAAAGAAAAAACATTTGGACACTTTCGGTAAAAATTATGGCTTAGTTGAAGATGGAGGCGTACGTGTACATTTGGAAGAAAAATTATATATTTTAAATTTGCAATACATATGACTATTAAATGGAAAAAAGTAGTTCTAACAATTGTATATTTGACTCATTGATTATACAAGTATGTAAAATTTATGTTGAATTTTCTGTATTTTTTCATCGATATTGTTAGTAAGTTAGAATTCGCGAAATAATAATCACTAGATCATTAATACAAATAAGACTAAATTATCTCAAAAATTGTTTATATTTGTAAATAAATTGTCGCCTTTTTTAAATATTGAACAAAATTAATAAAAAAATTACAAAGTACTATAAAACCTGGGGGGTTATTTTGTAACTAAATTCGAAAGGAAAATCTTTCGAATTTGTATACTTTATACATTGAAATTCGAAAGTGTTTTCTTTCGAATCGAATTACACAATAACCCCCCTGGTGGACAGAAATTATTCTGATCGTAGTGGCCCAAGTTTTTTTTTTATTATTTAGGGAATTTCAAGTCTCAAAATATATATTATTAAATATTAATAATCACAGAATTGAAAATATCTTAACTTTTATTAAATTGATTAAGGATCATATTTAGTAGAAAAAATAAAAATTTTAATTTTAGAGTAGATCCGTGTGAGTGAAAAAAAACTATATGAAATTTAAAAATTGTTCCTAACATATGGACCTACTATTCCGAAACATATAACATGGAATGTATGTAGCTCCCCAACAAAAAAGAAACTAATAAAGAGCTGAAAAAGTCATGAATTTAACATGTGTTGTCATTGGAAGGAAGTACTTAGTGGTGAAAAAGAGCTACAAAAGTTCTTTTTCTAACCCATGATTGTTATTGGTAAGATGTTCTTCTTCTATATTTCTAGTTCATTTCTTTAGAGTTACTTCCTTTAAAACAATGTTTATAAAATTTTATAACAAAAAGTCTGTTTTAGAGCTATCAAAATATAATGAATATGATTTAAAATTTAAAAAATTTAAATTTTCTTAGAAATTATTAACCTTTTTTCCCGCTAGAAATTCATTAATTTTAATTTTTTAGAAGTAATTATTATTAAATTTTAAAAAAGTTGAAACAAAGTAGTTGTAACAAAAAAGTATACACTTTGTTCTACTTTTGAAGAGATGAAAATGTTCTTTTTTTGGAAGCTCTTGATCGTTTTTTTTTTTTTAGCTGGGACTTTTTAAATAAAAGTTAGCGCATTATAATTTGATTTGTTAATGTTTTAGAATATTTAAATTTTGAAATAAATAGAATATTTCTTTGATAAATTGCTTAATTGACTATATTTTTCCGTTTAAAACCACATTCAACTTTTATTTATTAGCAGATGATCTGCTTAATTTTGATTCGTTTGTTATTATTAAAAATATTTCATTACTCAACAACCCTTCAACTCCAATTTCAATTTGTAAATAGTGACATAATTTTACTAAAAGAGAGTTACATATGTATATAATTTTCCAGCAGTTGGTTATATTTTATAAAGCGGATAATTTATTATAACTTACGTGTAAGTCATTATACTTACGTAAATCTTAAATATTATATAAATGTTACTTACAGTGCTATTCTCTAATTTTTGACAATTATCATTAATTAATAATTACTTATTATATGCTTTTATGAGTGTGACAACTATCACCAATAATATAAAAAAAATTTTTTTTTTTCAAAGCCAGAATAAAAAAAAAAAAAAATTATTGTCATGTTTTTTTACTATCACAATAATTTTTTTTGTCACTCGGTCGAGAATTGCACTGTTATTATAATTATTTTTGTATAGTCAAATGTCTTATTGTTCGGCTGAGGTATTAATAAAAGTAAAAAATTAATTAAGACATTAAAGCCGATCAATAAGAAAATAATAGATTAATAACCAAAAAGTCTGCAACATACAAGTTAATAACTTTTATTTTTAGATACATAAATAAATAAATAAATAAAAATCACAACAAATCTTTATTATTTCGGTAACATAATACATACATATAAATATAATGTCTTTTTTTATTTATCTTTACAAAATTTCTATATTTGTTAAATGAAAAACTTTTTTTATTTAAAATTAATAAAATAAAGATATATGTATGTATGTAATATCTTTAATAAAATTCATATTATTTTATTGGACCGTTTTCTATTTGTTTTCATTTAAAATAATCAACTTCATTTTCCTTCTAAAATTTAAAAACAAAAACCAAACTAGGGAATGGTAAACAATGCCAAAAATCGATTTTCGATTTTACGATCAACTTTTTTCGTTTCGATTTTCAAAATCGATTAATCGGTCCCCAAAATCGATTTTATTTTGAAGTCGATTTTTTTTTATTGATAAATTCAAAAGTGTATCAAAAACAACTAAAAATTAAAAAATAAACATATAAAATACCCAGTTGGCTAAATGATCATAGACGATATTGTCGTTGACGTTGTCTGCAGGAGATTGTATATTTTGTCGCTTATAAAATTCTATTCAGGACAAATTAAGTAACAATTGCATGCATATTGTTGTGCTTCGTAATATTTAAACTTTATTTCCATTGTCAAACAATTATTTATTTCTGAAAATAATATTAACTTTTTTTCCAAAAAAAAAATAAAAATATAACTAATTATTTAGCGCGTGTTGAAATTAAAAGAAATGGATTTTTGGTCGGCAACATCATTTGTGCGTACTGCTTTAAAGATATTTGGCCCGAATTAAATGAAATGGAAAAGACGATATTGGTTCCAACAGGATGGCGAAAGATGTTACTAAGAAAATTCAGCAAAATCGTCGACGACAATTTGTAAGACTTTGTTGTTTATAATGTCCTTAACGATTTAGCGGACATTTGTTTGGAAAAGTCGTCGACGAATTGTATGGGCTGTCGTCAAGAATTTTCTATGGGTCTTGTACGCGTCGTCGATGTTGTCTTGAAGAGATGGCCAACTGGATAATTTCAAAAATTCAGAAGCTACGTATATAAAATATAAGAAATCTATGATTATTTAATTTTTCCATCAAACCAATCTTCTTCAGTAAGGCTTTGTAAAAAAGCCTTACATTTAAATCAATGTTCACTACTAATCTTGTTTCTTTGTTGGGTTATTATAAGGCCATCCTTCAAGAATAGACGTTCACACGATACTGATATTCTTGAGCTATTTTATTAATATTTGGATAAATTGTTTTATTATTTTTTTCCTTCAGAGGATTTAGACGATTGTTTTGCCAAATGCCCAGCTAGGGATGATATGTAAAAATACTAAGATCTTTTACGAATTGAATATTGGGATTTTTAAATTTTCTATTTTCTTAAAACATTGGAAACTCGACTTGGGGTCATTTTTAAATTTCACTTTTACTCCTTCACCGCCAAATGATGTTAAAAAAAAGCAGACATCAAACGAGATTAAAGCCGAATGATTTTTTTCTGCACGCAATTCAAACATTTTTACGACGTCGTTGAGAAATTTACCGAATTTTTAAAATTTTGATATTTTTTATTCCTTTGTAGATCGTTATAGAACTGATTTAACATAACTTTATTATTAACAACAAAAAAAAAAAATATATATAGTTAATTTATAAGATTTTTATAATTGTACATATTTTTATAAGTTTTTAAAACAAAATCGATTTTTGAAACTAAACAATCGATTTCAGTATAAAATTGTTGACATAAAATCGATTGCAAACAACCGATTTTTTTCCCCTGAAAATCGATTTTCGACTAAAATCGAAATCGATTTACCATTCCCTAAACCAAACAACTTTGAGTAATAGATCAAAGCAAAGAAAGTTATACAAAATAACAAAATTTTCTTCTTATTGCAAATAACAAAAATGTTTTTAATTTTTTCTTTAATTTAAACAACATTTAATATTTAGTTAATATTTTTTCATCTACTAATATTAAATATTATCTAATATTTTTATAAAAGTTCTACAAAAATTTTAAATAAATTGTAAATAAATATATTATATAAAAAATGTTTATTTTTTTTTTTAATTAAAATTAATAAATCTACATATAAATATCTTTAATACAATTCATAGTATTTTATTGCACCGTTTTCTATTTGTTTTCATTTAAAATAATCAACTTCATTTTCCTTCTTAAATGTATGAACAAAAACCAAACAACTTTGTAAATCAACTGTACAGAACTATACAGTCTTACTATCCAGTTGTTCTTACGTTGCTGAAAAAGGTTTCTACGTTGTGCTTGAGCGCACACGACTAAGACGTAAAATCAACTTGGCTGAGTAAAAAACTGAGTATGTGCGCTGCTTATTTCATTTGACTGCTGAACAAAAAAAAAACTGGTTGCTGCTTATTTCAGTTTTGTGTTTGAGCAGTAAATTTTGTTAAGTAAGCATGAGATCGAAAATGAAAACTTAAACTGTTTTCAGCGCAGTCGCCAGTTGAAAAAAAATTTTGTGTGCTTAAAATTAAACGCTGTTAAATAATGCCAAATATAAGGAATTGAAAAGTGCTAGTCATGGCGAAATGAAACAGGTAAAGCAGTTCCATAAAAACAACAGTACGTTGAATACATATTTTTTTTATACATGGAGTTTGACACTTCCGGGGGTAAGCAATAATTGTGCTTATATGGAGTTTGACAGTTCTAAGTACTAAAAAATAATCAGCTGTTTAAGTGAGGTCAGCTGTTTGAATTCGCCTGGCCCTACAATATTGTGCAGAACAAAAACTACAAACTTTTTTCTTGGTAAAATTAGAATGAAAAATCCAAAAATCAACCTCTTTAATAGTAAAATGATTAGAAAGAAAACTTTTCTTAAAAAATCATATTTTTTTAATATTTTATTAGTAAAACAGAATTATACATTTAAAATTTGATATGAAACAAGTTTTTAAAAGTAGGTTTAAATTTAAACTTGAGTTCAAAATCGAGTTTCATTCATAATAAAATATTTGAAAAATTATACTTTCTCAACTTGATGTTATTCCCAATTCGTTCTGAACCTTAAAAATAAATTCATGTATGAGAAGAAATTTGGAAAAATTGCATTCTATAAATTTCAAATATCAAGTTATTAAATTTAGATTAATAAATTTTATTTACGTTCCACATGTAGTTGTTTGAAATGCTTTTAAGAATAAGTTTAAGGTGCTACTTAAAGACCTGGAAATCGAAAGGTCCGGGAAACACAAGTTCGGGTATAGGGAAATTAATCTTCCATACAAATGTAAATTAATATAATTCATAAGGATTGTTACCAGATTAACGACGATTTGTTCATTATTCAAAAGAGACGGAATTAAACAACTTAAGGCCTAACCACATAGAATACTTTCGCTTCAACGGCAACTGACAGCTACGCAACGCATAATTCTGACTAACCCAGTTGTTGTATTATTTTATTAAATATAATATAATAATATACAAAAATGTAAAAATTTAATTACGTTAAGTTGAAATAAAGAGTTGCAAATTAATATTTCCGGCTCAACGAAAAATACTAAAAACAGAGAAAAAAAATCTCAAAATATATTTACGTACTTTGGTATTTCAAAGTTGAACATTTTTCATCTTTGAAGTATTTCACGCAGAAGTTTGGCGTACTAATTTGGTTCCATTTCATCTACATCTGTCAGTTGCAGCTGAAGCAAAAGTATGTATGTGATTGGGCCTTTATCTTTTATTATTTATTACATACATATATTTATTACATTACTTATGTAATCTGTACGATTTAATCTGTAAATGAAATCAAATAAATAAATAAATAAATAAATAAATAAATAAATATTATTTTAACGAGTTTTTACTTCAAAAAGAACGTTAGTACGATTTTTTTTTTTAATATCAAGCGTTTACACTAAGGAATATAATTTTCATAATAAATTTTTACAATTTTTAGTTAGAAAATCCCCCAAAAAAAAAATTGCTCCCTGCCGACCAAGATTTGGTATGACTTGTTTTGTCGCACCAAATCTACGAAATGCAAATATTTAAAAAACTTCCCAGAAGTCTATGGTGATTGCTGAGTACAAGTTACCTTATACGTTAGGATACCACTAGTCACTTTATTAGCTACATGACTAGTCACTTTAACATGGACTTGTCCTAGGAGAAAGTCTATTGCCACCTCAACGACTACATGGTGCCATTTTTTTGCACACACAATCTCCTTCACGACTATCGAAGTCGTGTCTATTGTCACTTCATTCGTGTGAATGAAGTGACAATAGACACTTCAACGACTTCATTCGTGTGAATGAAGTGACAATAGACACTTCAACGACTACGAGATGGCCCTTTTTTTACATACACAATCACCTCAACGGCTACAAAGTGTAACTTTTGGGCGCAAACAACCATTTTACTGGTTGCAATGAGTCAGTTAAAAGTTTTTGATATATTCTTTTAGTCTTCTTTCCGCTTACCATAGAGTCAGTAAAGTGGCAATTCCCAAGACGCTCATTAATGACCGATGGAGAGTGGCAGGTTGACTATTCACCAACGAA
Organism: Protophormia terraenovae; assembly: GCA_951394005.1. Taxonomy (NCBI): domain Eukaryota; kingdom Metazoa; phylum Arthropoda; class Insecta; order Diptera; family Calliphoridae; genus Protophormia; species Protophormia terraenovae. The sequence goes on from OX596075.1 coordinate 22,928,590, forward strand.
TCTTACTAATTAAACAATATAAAACTACAAATACCTGGATGAGTTGGTAGTTGTAGCTGGGTTGACAGCCCTTGACCGAGGGATCACGGGTCATTCCGGTCGTAGAACCGGCTGTCGTGAGTATGAGAAGAACCTGCCGCGGAAAACAAGTCATTTTGGCACAACTAAAGTCGGGATGTAGCAATTAGCCCAATGCTAATCCCCAATATGACACCCACAACATATTTAACTGTCCGGTCAACCCTACTTCACTCAGTCCAATGGATTTGTTGACTCATCCCGTAGAAGTGGCGAAATTTCTTGGCCTTGAACTTCAAGCAGAACCTCCCGATTAGAAATTTATAATTATATCTGTTACAACAACAAATATCTGGACACCAAAAGAAAAAAAATTGTTCATAATGAACATAGAAAAAAAATTATTATGAAGTAAATAGCAAGAGTGGAAAACAGCACTTTCGACACAGCACTTTCGACACTCCGACAGTGAACAGATGACAGTTTTATTGCGGATCTTCAGTACAGCTTATTTTTACATTTCTGATAAAAAATTCAGAAAAATTTAAGGAATGATTATTAACTTTTCTTCTTTAAATGTAGGGATTTTCTTCTAAAATTCATATTTTTGGCCTGCAGTCTTACCTTTTGTGCTAATGAACTCCATAAGCTTTTTTTTTTCTTTTTAAAAATTTAAAAGAAAATGTTCAATAGTTCTCAAAGATGTTTAAAAGTAAAAATATATTTTATACTGGAAAACATTTTCATTGCTAAATAATTTTCTGCATACACAAGATCATATGTACATTATTATTTCTATTCTCCTATTTATAATTTCCTTAATATAACTTTCAATTTAAGATGTTATTCCTTAATATAGAAATCTATATTAAAGATGACTCATAATTTCCATTTGTAAGTAATTATTTTAAAGATAAAAATTATTTTGACGACTTTCCGACGTCTGACAGACAAAAATCAGTTTATTTGCGCAAGGTCAATAAATAAATATTTTATGGTTTTTACAATTGTAAGAAAAACAAAAAACTAACTTAAATGAAAATATTAAAAGGAAGGAAAAAAGCTTAACAAAAGTAAAATGAAGAAAAATTATATTTTACCCACATCTTATATTTAAAACATTAGTATGAAATAAAGCTCTAAACAGATTTGTTGATATTTTTAAAAAATTTGTCTTGCTTCCGGTGTAATCAAACAAAATGTTCTCTTCATTTTTTTAACTTTAACCTTTCTAAAATAATTATGCCTATTTTTCAACAATTCTATTCCGCAATAAATATTAATTTATTTTTATTTAAAGCAAAATTATTTTAAACTTAAAGAATCTTATTTAGCCACTAGACAAGTAGGCTGATATGGCCATTTAAATTTTCACAAAAGTCATGACATGATCTTCTTCATGTCATCTCAATCATTCATTTGTTGCATTTTCTATTTTTTTCTACTGTTTAAAAATAATATTTGTATTCGCATGTGTGTTTAATGATACTTAAAAATAATTTACACTTTTGATTTATTTTTACAGGTCAAGTTTAAAATGATTTTTGTTAACTTCTCAAGATTAAGATCATTTAATATTGCATAAATTTCTTTGTGCATAGATTTGTTTTAAAGCTAAATTATAATAATAAATTTTAATTTCTTTTTATGATTTTAGTATTGCAATGGCGGTGATTTGGCTGATTATTTAAGTGTCAAGGGTACTTTAAGCGAGGATACTGTAAGATTATTTTTGATACAATTGGGTAAGTTAAAGAAAAATCTAAGTTAATATGAGATTGAAAACAAATTAATAATTTCTTGTTATTAATAAAAAATTTAAATATTTTTGTGTAAGTTAATAATTTTGTATTGTTTCAGCTGGTGCCATGAAAGCTTTATATACCAAAGGAATTGTGCATCGTGATCTTAAGCCACAAAATATTTTATTATCGCACAATTATGGCAAAACACTGCCAGCACCCTCAAAAATAACACTCAAAATAGGTAAATTTCTTTAATTTAATAATCATTTTTTTATATAAATATATTTAATATTTTTATTTTTACTATTTCAGCTGATTTTGGCTTTGCTAGATTTTTAAATGAAGGCGTTATGGCCGCCACTCTATGTGGTTCTCCCATGTATATGGTAAGCATTTATATGATTGTACATATTAAACCATATAATCTATTAATTTAATTATTTAATTTTTATTTTTAATTTGAAAGGCTCCTGAAGTTATTATGTCTTTGCAATATGATGCCAAAGCTGATTTATGGTCTTTGGGTACTATAGTCTATCAGTGTTTAACCGGCAAAGCACCTTTCTATGCACAAACACCAAATGAATTGAAATTCTATTATGAACAAAATGCCAATTTAGCACCCAAGTAAGTTGCTATAACATACTAAATTTATTTTATATATTTTTTCTTACTTTTTTTTAGATTTTTAGCTAGAAAATCTAAATATAATTTTTGTTAAAATTGTATATACAAAAAACCTACATTAAATGCATTCTATATTTTTGTATTTTTTCTTCGTTTCTTTGCAGAATACCCAATGGTGTATCGCCCGAATTACGTGATTTGTTATTGTGTTTATTACGGCGCAATGCCAAGGACAGAATTTCATTTGAAAGCTTTTTTACTCATCGTTTCTTGCAGGGCAAAAAGGCGGCTACATCACCAGGTATTAAAATTTTATATAAAAATTATTTATTTATTATAAAAACAACTAAAAAATTGTGAAATTTTAATATTTATTTATTATAAAATAATAAATAAAAAAATGTTTGCCTGTTTGTTTTATAGGCGATATACCAGCTTCATTGGCTATGGGTACAACACCCCCTACAAAATCGAAAAGTCCATTACAGCAACAACTTGAACAACAACAGCAGCAACAACAGCAACAGTTACAACAACAATTACAGCAACAGAAACAACAGCAGCAACATAAACAAGGAGCTGATGATGATTTTCAAGATGAAAATGCTGGTAAGAAGAATTTTTAATTTATAATTATTTTTATAATTAGTGTAAACTGTGCTCACAAAATCTTTAATTTACATTTAAAGATTTTTATATTCCCGCAGTACAAAAAACTTGCAAAAGGTACAAGCGAGTGTGTGATAACAGGCTGCTTCTTTTTTTTTTTTAATTTCCATAAGGAAGTGTTCGCAGCTCATACTGTAATAAAATATAATTTCGAATAGAATAAAATCATATAGAACTTTTTGTTAGAAAATGTTGTCAGATGTTCTCTTCGTGGTATATAATGTGGTATATATGTTTTATTAATTTATTGATTCTGCCTTCTATGCCTTACAATAATTATTTAAATCTTAAAACTAAAGATAAATTTAATTACTCTCTAATGATAGCGTAGATGGCATAAATTGACCCTCATATTAGTGGTGTGGTAGATAGCCTTGAATATGTTCGGCCTTCTGCAAGGTGTCTTGCAAGCGGGGTTGGATAACTCTGCAATTTTGCTATTTATTTTTTTGCTATTTATTTTTTATTCAAGTCTCCACATGTCGAAGGTAAGCATCAAGTTGATTAGAAGCTACATGTGGGATTTCATGAGACTCAATATTTCTGTGTCTCTTCAATAATTCTTTGTATACTGGTCATCCGCGATAGTTGGCTGATCGCCACCGCAGTTACCACATTTCCTTTTGAGACCTTTCTTTAAATTATCACATTGTGATGAAGTGTGAAGATCTCCGCATGCAACATATACTGAACACAAGGTACAATAATTTTTATTGTTGTCAAACTCTTGCCAATTACCACACTGTATAGGTCCGTTTCTTTTAAGAGGTTCCTCTCTATTTATTATACGGTTCAATAAATATCTAATTGAACTCTGAACATTGGCTGGGGGATCTTCTTCCTATTAACGACAGCTGTTATTTGATAGCCCAACTCTTCTAGGGCTCTCTTGATTTCGTTTGGATTCCACACTGGACTCCATACCTTTAATTACCACTATTAATTGAGACAGCAAAAAAGAAAAGCGATATCATCTTTTCTAATATGGCATTAGATCTTTTTAAAAATCTAAAGAAGTAAAACTTCTTCTATGAAAATCTAGAGAAAGTGTTATCAGTTTCAAAGATCAATATTTTTGTGCAGAAGTTTGTAAAAAATATTTTCTTTCTTCGTTTAACAAAATAGATGGACTAGATTAAATTTCATGAGCTAAACAAGAATCTGCTTTCACTTTTCATCTATCACGTACTGTTTCTTCTTTATGGGCAGACAAATATGATTAACTTATTCAGTGGTCACACACCAGTATAACTCCAGAACGGTTTGTCAAATTTAGATAGAAAAACTACTAAAGAAGCTACTTAAAATTATCTTCAGGTTAACATAAATATTTTCGTCCGGTCAATATATTCGGACTTAAGGAGCCAATTTTTTATGAAAAGTTTATATTTTTTTCGTCACTAATTTTCGAATAACTCAAAATATGTAGCAGATAAAAAATAATGTTAAAATCACCTAAATACAGTGATGAACAAACCAGTGTAATTTAATAAAAAAATAATTAAAAATATTAGAAAAAATATCTATCACTTGTTCTTAAGCTTCGTGCGGGCGAAAGCGATAGATATCCTAAAAATCTTAACAATTATTATCCTTTGAGAATACTATTTTCTCTCTTGTAACGCTCATTGTGGAATTAATAAAAGATTTTTAGAAGGTCTTTTTTAAAGGTCCAGTGATTGAAAAATGCCATTTTGCAACCATAATTTAAATTTGTGTTGAAATGTAGGAGATTTAACATTTATTTGAAGTAAAATTTATTTTTTCGCCTTCCTGATTATAGAAAGGTTTCTGAATTAAATTTTTCTGAACAAATAGTATTTACAAAGTGAATTATAAAAGAAATTAGCACAATATAAAACTTTGTTATCCATGTCTCTCATTCTCTTGAATTTTATTTTGATTTAATTAGAAATCAAAAATTTATCACTTTTACTACAGGCTTTAAATATAATTTTGTTGTTAAATAAAATTTTCTTTTCTACTTTCCAGTTTCTGTCGTTGAAAATCCTGCCATTTGTGCTACCATCACAAATGTGGGTATTTTATGTGAAAGTGAAAATAATACAGAATCTTCGGGATCTCATGAAGATTCGGATGATTTCGTATTAGTACCCAAAAATCTTCCAGAAGATCAAAATGTTATTGACTATGAAAAGAAGTAAGGTTTACACGAAAATTCTCAAAAAATTAATTAATATAAACAATTTAAATTTATGTTTAGACATTCCACTAAACAACAGGCCGCCAATGCTGCTGTACAAAATCAGTCCAGTCCTCCAAGACCTAGCACTTTGCCAATTTCAGAACCTAAACCAGTACCAGCACCCGTAAGACGTTATTCTACTAATTCAACTGCAGCTGCTGCTGGAGCAGCTGCCACAGCACCCAATGCTTCACCCTTGGATAAAAATCAAGTACGTTATAGGGCGAGTAGTGAACAAATATCTTCACCAAAATTGTCTACAACGGCTCCAACAGCATCGCCGGCTCAACAGATACCCCGATCTCAACCCATCAGTGTTAAGGGCCGTCAAGAACATCGTAAAAGTAGTGTTAGTAGTGATATAAATTCTATATCACCACCAGCTGTGCAATTTGCTATAGGTACACCACCCACCGGTAGACATCGTTCCACTTCGGGTGGTTCCCTATCGGAAACACCACCACCCTCGGCTCCCTGCACCTGGCAAGTGAGTCCTGGTGGTCAAACACAATCGCCTTTAAGACGCTCCGGACATAGTTCACCAGTGCTTCCGTCCGCTCTAACAAAATTACCTACACTAGGTAGTCCCACTCTAATGGTGGCTCCCGGTTCAGTGGGTTCTTTAGGCTCTGGTTCCTCCTCGGAAAATAACAATCAACATCCTATGTTGGGTCCACGAGCTTTTACTCTACCCGAACTAGGAGCCACTGGCGGTTTGCAAAGTCTCTTAGAAACTAATGCCGCTGGTACGGGTAATCCTTCAGATAGTCATCATCATTTGCATGCATTCCATGCTCCCGAATTATCGGAAGAAACACTAATGGATCGTGAACACAATGAGACTTTGTCTAAATTGAATTTTGTTTTGGCTCTCACCGATTGCATACAAGAAGTGGCTGATTCACGTTGTGCTCCACTTTCCGCCCTTATGGCAGCCGGTTCAAATGAACAACCACAAATCCCACCGCATGCTCCAGAGCATTGTAAGAGAGCCGAAAGATTAGTTTTATTAGTAAGAGCTTTACAGCTGCTATCGTCGGGTTTAAATTTAGCTTCACAACAGTTGAGAAGTGGCAATTTAAAGCCTTCATCGAATGTTAAAAATGGTAAGAGCCCTTATTAATTATTCTTTAATATTGTTTAAAATATTTTAAATTTTGTATATAATTGCAGCTTTATTGACCATGAATTCAAAATATCGCAGCATTTTATTTGAATCGAAAAAGTTAAATGGCACTGGTCTATTGCAAAAAGCCAATGCATTTAATATTACAGCCGATAAAATTTTATACGATTATGCTTTAGATATGGTAAGTTTATTTTTTGATTAATTAATTAATTTTTTTATTTATTGATTTAATTTATTTACTTATTTATTATTTAGTGCCAGGCTGCTGCTTTAGATGAATTATTGAGTAATACCAAAAATTGTTTTGAACGTTATAACACGGCTCACATTTTATTACATTCTTTGGTTCAAAAATGTAATCATCCACAAGATAAAATGCTTTTAAATAAATGTAAGTATTTAATACGAATTATTAAAGAAAAAGCCCAGACAAGTACTAACTTAAACCAAATTATAATCCAATATTTTCTCTTACAGATCGGGATGCTGTGGAAAAACGTTTAAATATTCTACAACAACAAGGTTACATTTATGTAACCGATGAAAATTCTTAAGTTAATAAAACAAATCTTAATAAAAACCAAACAAAACATCATGAACAATTTTTCTTTTCGAAAAAAAAGCAAAACTTTTAGAAAACCCCCTCAAACTAATTTTATTATTTTAAAAGAATATTAAAAATCTTTATTATAATTTTGTTGAAATGAAGCATAAACGAGATAGAAATGTGATTATTTTTCCATTAAACAGCGAAAATAATTAAAAAAAAATAAATCACTAAACAAAAACAAAAAAATTGCAAAATGGCAGCCAAGAAAAGTTAAGCCGTTTTGAAAAATGTATGTAAATATTTAGAATTTTTTTAAAAACATAATTTAAATTGTTTCTTAGATTTTAAAAAATATTCGTTTATATTTTATTTAACAATTAAAATACCTAACAAGTAAGAAAAGGGCTTGCAATTTTAAAACACTAAAAATTTTCTTTTATTTAAAAAAATATATCCTAAAAGTGTTTTTTATAATTTAAATTGTTTTTATCTAATTTCAACTATTAAATAAACGTATTTATTTAATAAATATGTATTAAAAAAAAAAACTATTAAAAAAATAGAGCTTAAAAATATTACACAACAAATTGCTCTATAGCCACAACTCCTCCTACTCCTTACTACTAAGTGAAAATTGAAAAATTAAAAAAATAATTTTGGAAAAAAAAAGAAAATTGAATTTTAGTGTGTAATAAAAAATATTTTTTTTTTGTAGTTTTTAAGTTTAAGCAAGTAAAAAATAAAAAGAGTAAATTACAAGCACCCGAAAACGTTTTATTTTTATTTTTCAATCAAAATAAATATCTTTAATGTTCAAAATATTTTTTCATTTGTTGAAAAAAATATGTGAGGGATTTTTATTTTTAAAATAAATATCCATCAATGATGAAAAAAATAAATATCTTTAACGATAAATATCTTTAACGATAAATATCAGTTCGAAAAAAATTTAAAATGATTGTTTTTTTTATTCATACTTTTGTTTTGTTTTCAAAATATTTTTTTATTCAAATGAAATTGTTGTTGTTTAGAATTTTTTCCATCCGATGAAAAAAGTTCAAAATAATTTTCAACTTTTGATATAAATATCACAAAAGATATTTATATTTTTATTTTCATCATGATGAAAAAAATTAAAATATTGATGAAAATAATAAAAATCATGATGGATTTTTATTATTTTTTGAACATTAAAGATTGTTTTTCGATTGAAATAAAAATAAAAAGATTGTTTTTTTAGTATTAAAATCCGGTCTCTGGTAAATTAGAAAAAAAGAAAAAAGATAACTATACATCTAAAATAAAATCAACTGTATTAATTTATGTTTTATATACTAATTGTTTTATGTTTTTATTCTTTGTTTTATTTTGTATTTTATTTAATTATATATTTTTTATAGTTTTATTAATAATTTATTAGTAATAACAATCTATACAATACTTTTTTAAATCTTTACATGTAAGACTTAAATTTTCAGTTAATCGTTGTTTTTTTTTTCACCTTTTTATTATTACAAAAAATTTTATTGCAATTTTCTTATTAAAGAATAAAAATTATTTAGTTTGTGTATTTTTACAATTTGAAAATCTTTATAATATTTATGCTATATAATAATTTCATATATTATTTCTATTTAGATTTAAATAATGCAAAAATATAAAGAAACAAATCATAATAAATATTCCAAAAATAAAAATGAAACATACAAAATATTCGTGAATATAAATAATATATAAAAAATGTGTTTTATTGTTTAAATAATATTAATTAATACTTTAAGAAAGGTAATATTTAAATATTAAAACTAGATTTTGTTAAAAAATTATTTTAATTATAATGTAACTAAGTCTTATGGGAGTATTATATATAGTAAATTGTACTTAGTACATTGTGCTCACAACAATTATAGTTTTGTAAAGAAATTAAACCATTATTTACCAACAAGCAGTTTTCAGCAAATGCTATGTTTAATGATCGTTTCGAATAGGTACTATGAATTAATATTTTAATCACTTTATTTTTTAAACCCTTAGTTTTTTTTAGTTGAAATGTTTTAAAGCAACGGTTCTCAAATGGGGGTCTGCGACCCACAAGGGGTCCGTAAGGACATTCGTGGGTGGTCGCGAAGAGTTCCTGAAACATATTCTTAAACATAAAATTTTTTAATATAATTATTTACAAGTTAAAATTAAAATTTCAATAAAAACATGAAACTATTTAAAAATTAAAATACATCTTTTTACAAAATATATCGAAATTAAAGACAAACGTAAAGTTTTTTCTTAAATGAGTTCTTTTTAGAAACTAGTAATGAAAAGACCTTTAATTGAAAATATTATGCTTTAAAAAGAAAACTATAATCAAACCAATAGAGTGTCGATATAGGAACACCCCTCGAACGATGCGTAAAAATTTGCTTGGGTCCTATACATATTAGTCAAAAAAATTTTTAGATTTTTTAATCGAAATAGGTATCAAAAAATTCGTAATTTTATGCTGGTTATGGAAAAAAATATTTTAAAATTTTTTTCTGTGGGATTTTGTTTCACTAGAAGACGTTTTAAGACATTTGATGAAAAATTTTTTGGACAAATTTAGAAAATCATATATTATCAATAGTACTTATTATTACTATGCTAATTTTTAATATTTTAGCCATAAAGGGAACAAAATTATAAAATTCTTATTAATTAAAAAAAAAAAAAAAAAAAAAAAAAACATCGAATTTTATTACGGTTTAGAAACCAACATTTTTGCGAAAATTTGTTAAATTTTTTTTTTTTTTTTATAATTGGCAAATGATACCCATTTTAAGATCCAACTCTATACTATTTTTTAGACGAAATTTTCTAGACCTGTGATTTTCAATCGATGGTAGGGAACTAAAGATCAATTTTAAAATTTTTTTAATAATTTTCCCATATTAAGAAAATTTTTACGCATCGTTTGAGAAATCTTCCTACAAAATTTTTGTCTATGGGACACTTCTGTCCAATGACACAGTATAAAGAAAACTTTACGATGTGGCAGGAAAAATAATTAATTAAAAAGATAAATATGTAGTTCACTTAAATTTGATGAAACTATAGTTTTTTTCACGTGAAATTCTACTTTTATCTTTTTATATATATATATATTTTTTTTTTTTCAGTACACACAAATTTTATTTCATCGATAAGTTTCCCGGCTATATGAAGAAAAATTGCTTAAGCAACTGTATAATTCAAAAACAGAAAGTACTATCAATGTTAGTATTAAGAAAGCACCAGGTTCATTTTAAAAAGAGTTGAAGTTCGTTGAATTTAATTTTTAATCAACAGATTTAAAAGCATCTTAAATAGTTGAAATATAGCAAAGCTTGTTGGCTCCGAAGCCCTAAAAATATTAAACAAATTTTCTTCAACATAAATTTTTATGTAAAAATATCCTTTTTACTCTTTTGTCCCTCAAAACTGAGATTCGATCTTTTGTGGACGCAGAGAATATTAGATATATTATACGAAAAAGTCTCTTAATATTAAAGGAAAACAATGTAAAAATTATTAATATTATTTTTTAAAATTACTTTATTACTTTAGTTGTAGTGGGTCGCGCTTCCATTACAATGTCAAAGGGGGTCGCGAAGCGAGGTCTTGTGAAAACCCCTGTTTTAAAGAATCGATTCAACCTAATTTAAAATTAACATTTAAAAGAGTTTATTTTTAAACTGAACCGTCTATTGATTGGATTCTTTACAATACACGTTGGGGTAAAATGTGTCAAAAGTGGCGTTTAATTGAATTTTAAAATTTAAATTATCGTAATAAAGTTGGGTACCAAATAAAAATAGACAAAATTATGTATCAATAAAGGTATTCACCTCAGAAATTACAACTTTGCTAGACCCATGCAAAGTAAGTTGTGCAAAATTTATTCTATATGGTTGTTATTGTGTTTACAGAAATCGATGCAAATTTTCTACTTTGCAAAAGATATCAAAAGTAACATATGATTATAAATATATAATATCTAATCAAAAGATTCTATTAAACGCATTACTACTTAGTGAATATGATTATTTTTAAAGAAGTCAAAAAAAAAAATAAAAAATCCATGTTCCATAAATAAGTAAACATTAATGCCAAACGTGTTGACATAGTTACTACATATATTCTGCATATCTCTGGACAAACTGTGGATGTCTTAGTAATAATTAAGTCCATCAGTTTGGTCAAATTATGGTGACTCTATTTGTTTATTCAATTTCATTCAATTCATCTGGACCTTGAGGAGGTCAATCTGAAATAATTATAATTTTATCAGCTATATATTTTAAAACAAATTAACCCTATTTTATAGGTGAATTTTGATACTGTATGATAAAATGCACAAAAATTAAACAATACATTTTTGGAACTATTACATTTTTGAGCAGATTAAGGTAAATCTGGGAATTTATTTTAAATTTGTGTATCACTGTTTTTCCTATTTTATAAATATAATTTTATTTTCATACCTATTAGGCCTTTCCGTCCTTTCCATAATCTACACAGAACGTCATAAATTGTTGGAGATTTATTATACTTATGTATACAATGTTCGTACATTATTCTGTGAGTTGTAAATTTAAACCATAGTTTTCGGACTTTTGGAATAAGTTTATAGGATTTGAAAGCTAAATTGTTATACATATATTCTTTTTGTAGTGATCCTTGCCTCAAAGCGTTTATTGTGTTTGATGCATTTAACCACCCTGAAAATAGAAGTATGAACCGATTTTTCATATTTAAATGAACGAAAACGTTCCTTTTATCTTCCTTACATAAAACGAACTTAGATGTATCTATTATTTTGAACAGGTGTGTATATGCATCGCTGCGCACTAAACGGTTAAAATTATTGTTTATTAATTATCAATAATTATATTATAACATTTCCTATTATATCTAAAACCTTGTATAGCTGTGCAATTAAACACTCATGATATATCTGAATCTTTCAAAATTTAACCTATTATGTATCAAAATTTTAATTTAACGTCATCATAAACCTTCACCCTCAACTCAAACAATTTTTAGTCCTAATGATGTAAGGTCTATGTATCTTTCAATACCTTTCAATACCTGTAAAAGCTCTATTTAAGGATAACAATAAGTTTATGCAAAAAGTTTTAAAATACATATAACAATAATTCCGGAATTTTTCAAAACATTTTTGTATACGCCTACAGTGTCTCACATAAGTTAGTGAATTTTAATTTTTTAATAAAAAAATGAGTTATTTTTAGTTATAAAATTAGGTCAATAAAAAATAATAATTTTTTTATGAATGGGATTTTTTGCCTGAGTTGTCTTCTACCAAATGCTGCAAAAAGTAGCACAAAATGTTGAATCGTTTCCGAGAAATTGAGAAAAATAACACGTGCAGTCATTTCAGGTACCTCACAAAAGTATTTGAATTTTTTAATTTTTTACATTTGAAGATACTCAAAATACAAAAAAGGCAAAAAAAAAATATATGTTTTTTCATATTAATTGTTATTAAGTATTAGTGTTAAGCGTTTACTAATTATTTTTATAAATTTTGGGGTAAAATTTTAGGGAAATTAAGCGAGGTTTCTTTACATGTATCTTACAAAAGGGAAAATTGGAATAATCGGGTAATTTTTCCTAAATTATTTCTTAAATTTAATTTGCTTTATTCGGAAATATAAATAGACTTTGTCATGCCTTCGAAAAATAATTTTTACTGTAAAAGTTCTCAATATTGACATTCCAAGCGGGGTACGTAGTTTCATTATGTTGTTAAAAATTAAAAAATCTTCAACATTGAGCCTATTGTATGTGGACTATACTAAAGTATTAGTCCACGTATTTTAACAAAACTTTCAGATTGTGTTTCTGTAGGTATTAGCTATTATTAAATGAGAGATTTGGATACCGGCTACAAAAAAATTGGAGCCATAGTACAAAACGCGACAAAAGGCATATTTTAAGTTACATAACTATATGACTTTCAAGGTATACGGGAAACTATAAAAAGGTAAATATAGCCGAAAAAGTGTACTATTCTGTTAATATTACTTATGTTGATGAAAATAAAGTTGAAAATTTTTCGCTCCAACATTTCTGGACTGCAAGTTATTGATCCAAAAATAATACGGCTAAGTAATTAGAAAAATAAACCCAAGTACAATTATGTCGGGGTATATTTTGGAGCTATATCATAAAGTCAGGTATTTTAGCCTTCAAATTTATAATTGGCAATATATCGGGAAGATATTCCTCAACATTTTGAAATAAATTTTTGATACGTAGGGTACCAAAATGGGCTTGATATTTAAGGTATTTTATTTTTAATGGTGCCATGCCTCATAATTATCGACTTGGACCGTTCGTATATGGGGTTTTAACAAAAAACTCATAAGGAACTAAAACCCTATAATATTTTTTACTATAATGACAAAAAAATTATTGTATTTGTCATTTATAGAGGAAAAATAGGCGTGTTCTTCCTAAATCAACCTTCTAAGTCCATTAAATATAAAATTGGACCAAAAATCCCCCAACATTTTACTCCAAATTGGGGAAATAAATTAGTAAACATTTAATTGTGATACCTATGACCTATTATTAATAAAAAATACATGGATTTCTCCAATTTGTATTTTGTTTGATATTTTTAAATACAAAGGTGATAAAAATTCAAATACTTTTGTGAGGTAAATTCGATGAATTTTCATACTCTTTCTGGAATAACTTGGATACAATGAAATATTTTTGATTGCAGTTTTTTGCATTATAAAGTTAACAAATAGACAAACACAATTCAGTTAATAAATCTAGAATTAATTTTTTCAAATCACGTAATTAAACCGTTTTAATTATTAATTTAAAAAATTCAAATACTTTAGTGAGACACTGTAAGTATGTCTTGGAAATGACACGATTGTCATTTCACATGCGTTTTAAAAATCGCCAAATTTATTTCAGCATGTGATGCAGTTCACGCGTTTTACTTGTTCGATTTCTCTTAATTTGATCAGCTGTTTCTATTAAATCGCTTATGTATGAGAAAACAATTAAGAAAGAGAATAATGGATTAAATTTTAAATTTCACATTTTTACTTAAAGTTGGTAGAAAATATTACTAGTTTTTACCTAAATGAAAAGAAAAAATATTAAATTTTATTTTTACACCATATTTATTGTTTTTTGAAGCCATGTTTAAGCAAAATAGACAACTTAACTTTGGAATAAGCATGCGATTTGAAATCGCCTATTTTCTTGTGATTGTGAACCACATCACACCAATTATGCGATTTGAAATCGTAATCGCTAATTTTATGCGATATGCGGATAGTCTATGTATTACTCATGACATTATAAGGCTCACAATGTTTAAGTTTCAACTCCAAACAAACTAAACAAAATTATTTCCAATATTTCTAAATAAAGAAATCTATAGAACAGGATTTAATACTCTCAACTTTGAAAATTATTTAGATAACCTCAAAATACTATTTGTATTTTGATTTGAAAGCAGAAGATTTTAATCAATCGTTCGGTCTTTGTAAATTCCGATCCGTAAGAGTTTTTTCATGAGACTGCGAAAACTGATTCTCCATTTGAAAATCTTCTTGTGTAGAGAAATTCATTGCGCCATAATTGTTGGAAATATAATCAAAAAATATTGAGTTGTATGACGTTGGATGAGAAAAGTAATAATGACTATAGGGATTTCTTAAATATGGTGGCACATTTTGTTGATATTTTTGGTAGTTAGAATTATTGTGTTCTTGACTTTGCAAGGAATTTCTTGTACTTCGATATAATGCCTCATTTTGACTATTGAAAGGAAAGTTTGGAGACGTATACAATGTATTAGTATTTGTAAAATTAGGAACTGTGTTAAAATTGGCATTTGGAACTTGAGGTAAATAATGGTAGAAAGGGTGTAAAGGTTGAGAGCCATAAATTTCAGTATGAGTATTTTGTATGGCAGGAGAGTAATTATATGAATCTGTAGGTAATACTGAATATTTGCTAGAAGCTTGACTAGTTATCGACTTGGGTGATTTATGAAATCTATGTAAACGTAAAGAATTTTGGGCTGTGGTACAAATTATATTTCTGGGATTGGTAAAAGATGATATACTTGTGCTAACATTTTTACTGCCTTTCCCAGTCTCTTTAACACACGTTTTCTCATAATCAGTATTAGTATTCCGTTTCTGATCTTGTATAACTCCGTTCTCTTTACACTTTTTCGGTGTTAATTTTCTTCGAATGTGTTTTGGACTACTTTGTTTATCATTTAAGTATTCGTGATTTTTTCGATTACCATAAGCTATTTCTGTGATTTGTTGAATGTGTTGATTAGATTTCGAGCAAGATTTTATTCCATTTAGTAGTTCGGTATTGGGCAGTTTTATGTCTGAAACAATTGTGACATCTAAGTTTTTACGTTTTAGTTTTGAGCATACATTTGGCATCTGGTTATTTTTTTTCACAATTGATTCTATTGAACTTTTACCATTATCTCCAGAGTAAAGTTTTGGTTTTAAAATATCTGACATTTTAAAGGTGATCGTTTTTGTAGGCATTTTGTGCGCCTCTATTAGTATAGTTAAAGTTTCATCTGTTTCAGAAGAATAATCTGGTTCCGTGAAAGAGCAATTTTGAGATCTAAAAAGAAAAATAAGAAAAGTATATAATTTTATGTACTAAACAGATAAAAAAACAATATAAATAGGCATTGAAATTAAGAAAAAAAAAAAAAAAAAACATCAAATCAATCCTTAATTTTCTAGAAATACGGAAAAGTCAGGATTTCTCAAGGTTTTCAATATAGGAACTTGTTTTTATCAATAAGTTCGTAATTAGATCTAAATCTCTTTCCTCCAATTCATTTTTTTAAATTTTGAAATAAATAATAGTGGCTGGGGCTAAATCTGAATAATATATCATACTTAAATTTATGGATTTTTTGTAAGTCAGTGTTTAATGAATAATTTAATAAAATAAAAAATCGTAACATTTAAATTTTTTTGGGTGAGGGCAAATAACTGCCTCCCACAAAGTCCCATAAATCACATATGTGACATTAGCGTCACGTAACAGATATACAATAATTAATATTTACTTTATGTGGAAGTTACAACTTCCCCTAGACCACCATCACTTGATAAGAAAATTCTTTTAAAATCTTTAGACTTTCACTGTAATTTTTCCTTAGATATGTTATAATCAAAATAAAGTAAAGTAAGAAATAGGAAACGTTACACAGTGGGTCCAGTCGGAAATCTGTATCTCATAAACTACAAACTATTTAGTTTGTAATTTTTTTTTTCACAAAAAGCACAAATTACAATAGCGCGTAGTCAGCAACAGTATCAACAAAAATTATCAGCTGATCACTGTCAGAATAACATGTTGCTGCCATTATAATTACATTTAAACGTATGCAGCAAAAATTTACAACCGCCATCTTGCTTTATTCTACTTGTGTATTTTAGCCTCTCATTTATTTGCTCACTCTCTTTGTCTCGCTCTCAATCTGAATGCAGCGCAGTGAATTTAGAAACAGGGCTAAATGAAACAGCACTGCAAACTGCTGCTGACTAAATGTAATCAACACCATAACAAACAGTGCATTCTAAATAATCAGCTGATTATGGCAGCACACACTGCTGCTGACTACGCACTATTGTAATTTGAGCTTAATTTGGGCTTAACGTACAATTTTACGTTCAACCAGCTTTTTTATTTTTTAAAATATAGTGGATGTTTTTATTAGTTTCTACGCCCTTTCTACAATTTAATTTTCCTATTTCCTTGCTAAAAATGATTAATTAACTAAATAATTTGGCTTCAAATAAATTCATTTTTTTTTTGCGTTTTTTCCGTTAGAAATTTTATAGTTGTTTCAGTCACTTTTTTGGAACAGTGTGCACATCTTTTTTAAAATCTTCGGTATTTTAGGACACTTTTTGTGATCTTCAATTCAATTTTCACAAGACAATTTGGAAAATTAGTACAAAAACGATGATATTGTTTTGGTACCACTCCAGAGCTTTCTTACCGTAGTGATATGATGCCAAATAGGGCCAAAAATGTGTGGACACATTGTGCTCTTTTATAAAAATAAGAAGAAGCTTTTACAATCATTGTTAGATGTATGTTTATTTTGGTATTTATGGAGCCGAATGTAACAAATGACTTTCCTGTTTTGCCTGCAAAACTGCAAAATGCTTGTCATACCAGGAATTTTTTAGGAAATTTTATCTGCTTTTGGGTCCTGAACTTATCTTCAACATTGCCTCGAGCATTACTCTACGTCTCCACGAAGAAACTTTTATTTCCTAACATAAGAAATAACGTCAGCAGAATAACGGGAACAAACTTTTATTTCCAACTTTATGTTAAGGGGTGGATAAAACGTACATGAGAAATTTAAATTTTAATTTGTCTTTTTTAACGAAAATTTTATTTTTTTACTCGGATTTTATTTTTTATTTGTTCTTTTAAAACAAAATTAATGCATTTTCCATCTTTGTTTTGCTAAAAAAATCAAAATTTTAAAAAATAACAATAAATTTGACAACTTATGTTAAACATTATTGCTCAGATTTGTGTTTAAACATTTATTGCGAACTAAATTGCGCAATAGATATCTTAATGGTTCACACGTAACATTTTGAAGAGAGAGATAGAATTTGACAATTTCGGACACAAAAATGTCTGCGTGGAGACTAGGGGCAAAGAGTAACAAGAGACGAGACTAATTGTCAAAAACCTAACTCATGCAACAACAAAATACATGTAATCAAATACATTTTGTTGTTGCTAGAAGAAAATAAAAACACATTTTTGTTTACAAAGCAACAATTTTTTTCAATTTTCAATCGAGAATTTCGTCTCTATATGTTACTCTATGACTAGGGGCATAGAAAATAACTAGAACTCCAACTTGCTCACAAAATAACTAACCCAGCTGTCAAAAAAACCTAACTCTTTGTATGTGTTAGTAAAATGTTCTACAGAACAAATTTATACGTGTGATGAGAGTAATTTTTTGTTTCTGAGCGAATGAAAAGAGTTGGATTTCTAGTTGTTTTCTATGACTAAGGGTTAGCAATATAAAAGTTTTGACAAAGAAGCTGCAAAAAATCTGCCAATATACGTTTCTTCGTCAAATATACAATCAAAATGAATCCAAATTGAAAATATATCTGCAAAACTTAGATCCCACTAATAAAACAGATTACAGTCTATGGAAGGCGGTGAAAAATATGCAATGCCCTATTGCACATGAATCTCCCATACGCCTTCAAAATTGCCAATGGGCCAAAAGTTATAATGAAAAAGTGGAAGCATTCGCTAGTCATTTGGAAAACGTTTTCACTCCAAATGACACAGGCTCAACTCTTAGGCCTGTAGTAGTTAGCTACCATACTCCCAATCCAATAAAGTTCCGGCTCTCTGCCGTGAAGTCAACAGTAAAAGGTCTAAAGGCAGGAAAATCTCCTGGAACGGACCAAATTACCAGTACCAAATTACTCTAAGATTTATTTTATTTATTTTCAATGCCATTTTACGTACTGGCTACTTTCCATGTACATGGAAATTGTCAGAGATAGAAATGATACCCAAACCCGGAAAAGACGTCACTCAAGTAACGTCTTACCGTCCAATAAGCCTACTATCAATTTTTTCAAAATTGTTTGAGAAATTGCTCCTTGAGAGCCTATTATTACATCTTACTAGTAATAACAGTATACCTAACCATCAGTTTGGTTTTAGAAAAAAACATGATACTATTGAACAAGTTCATCGAATTACAAATCTCATAAGAAGAGGTTTCGAGAGCAAGCAGTATTGCTTAGCATTATTTATTGACATATCTTAAGCTTTTGATAAAGTCTGGCACGAAGGACTTATACATACTAAAAAACTATATATTAAATAGATCTTTTCAAATTAGATCAAAAGATGTGATTTCACGCAGAAAAATTTCTGCAGGTGTACCTCAAGGAAGTATTTTAGGGCCGCTTCTTTATATACTTTATACGGCAGATATGCCCACGAGCCCCATGACTCATACATCAACTTTTGCAGATGATACTGCTTTTTTAAGTGTGCACACAAATCCCGTTATAGCATCCGAACAACTACAATCCCACATCACTGAATTGGAGAAATGGCTACGCAAATGAAAAATCAACGCAGGGAAAGTTGTCCTCCTATTCGAATCAACAATATCCAAATCCCTGAACAGGACAAAGTAAGGTATTCAACTGGATCGGCGTCTAACATGGTCTCGTCACATAGAATCAAAACTTACACAAATGAAACTAAAATCTTCCCAAATCCATTGGTTAATTGGTCCAAGGTCGGCCCTAGACCTGGACTATAATAATAAAACCTATATGGTTGTATGGCATCCAGCTCTGGGGATCAGCCTCCTCAACAAACATTGAGAAAATACAGAGAAGACAGTCGAAACTTCTAAGAATAATAACAGGTGCACCATGGTACGTCAGAAATAGTAATATCCACAGGGATCTAAATATTCCTACAATTCGTGAGGAGATAAAAAATAGCTGCATATATTACATGAAGAAATTAGCGGAACACCCAAACCCCCTTGCAAGGGATCTGCTTACGTTTGAGGGTCACAGACGTCTAAGAAGATTGGAAACATTGGATCTTGGAAGATAACATTATTAATAAAAACTCTACGTTGGATTTTGCAGTGTGGCAATATCAACATTAATTTAAGTTTAGGTTAAGATTTTAATACTTATTGTAAATTTCTGAAAAAGAAAGAATTATACAACGTGAGTATTTTTGTATGAAATTTGATTTTAATTTCCGTGGTCTATCCTTGCCTTCTAAATTTATTACAGGATTTCTGTTTGGAAATTTTTGGACTTTATATGTTTTCAACTCCGCATTAGCTTTAACCAAATAGTTAAAGCACTAAGCTAACCGGGCTGCTTTCCTACCAGATGTATTTGGAGTTCTTTTCAATATGCCTTCAATTTTCTGGCCTTCCCAATATCATGTGAAAAAACTAACATACTTTTCAATGATAACTAGATCAAAAAAATGTAAGTATTGCTTCCGAAAAAAGTTATGAGGCAATACGTGTGTTAAGATTTTTTCGATCGCACTTTTTAGATATCGTAAATGGACAAATAAACAACATGTCGCATACTTTTTTGCGTTTGAATTCGTATACTGTTGAAAAAAGTTCTGTGTATTTGGGATAGTAAGGAAATACATATTTCAAATAAATATTTGTAATTTTATTTAAAATAATTCAATTTATAACGAAATCATAGTATAAGAACTAGTACGGGAAGTCTATCTTTTGGTACATCACGCATTAATCAAAAGTACGTAACGCTAAGAATGTGTTAGTAAAATTTTATTTATATGTATTGGTGTAAAATTCACATTCATCACACTTCATATGTACACAAAGATGCAAAAAATTGTATTAAAAAATTATAAAATTTTTGTTTTACTTGTATATTTATATTTCTCAACAAATATAAAAGATTTTAACGTCTATTGTATATATAATGATTTAATTATTATATTTTTATTCCTAAATATCAACAAAAATATAAATTATTGTAAAATCTACTACATTATTAATACCAAAAATTGCAACTGTTTTTGTTTAGTTTAAAATTCAACAGCCAATAAAAAAATGTCAAAAATAGTAAAAAAATATTTTTCTCGTTTGTAAAAAATAAAAACGTGCCGGAAATTAAAATGTGATAAAAGTGTTAAAAAATATAATAAAATATTATATGTGTATGAAAGAATGTGCTGCAAATGTTATTTTAAAAGATAATTTTGTTAATTTTTTGTGTTGTTTAGGTCTCTCTCAAGTGTGTTGAATTCACACAGCATATGTATGTGAAGAGTGTTGAATAAAAAAGAGAGTCAGTTTCTATACTAGTTACTATACTATGAACGAAATTATAAGAAATGAAATGCATACATGGGAGTAATTCATTAAATCGACTAATGAATTGCCGATTTCATTACCATTCAATTGAACAATGGTACTTATAATTTTTTTCATTACCATTATTTTAAATAATGGTAATGTTTTTTAATGATATCTTTCATTAATAATTATTAAAAAAAATGAAATCATTATCATTAAATGATTTAATTTTATAAATTCTTTGTCATTATTTAGCAGAATTTTTCGTACAATTCTAGCTACCTTTTTAATTATATTTAATTTGTATTCGTTTACTCTCCTATTTGGTACATATATTTTTGCATAATTTTTAAAAATACTCCATTTTATAATTGTTAAATCATGCTGTAATTGAGATTTATATTTAAATGATTTAAAATTTTTTATTAAAACGATATTAAATTACTCCACAAATACTAGAAACACATTTGAAAAAAATGTCTTTTTTTTTTTTTATACAAACAATGCTTTCTTCAGTAATTATAATTAGTATTTGAGCATTTTTTTGTAATTTCATTACCATTACTTAAAAAATTGTAATCTAAAAAAAATCAGTATCATTAAATGGTAGTTAAATTTTTTAAACTACCATTTTTTTAAGTAATGGTAATGAAAATTTAATGCTCAATGAAATATTCCCATGTATGATGAAATGGTATGTCGAATATTTATTTTGGCCACTGCATGTATATCACAGTATTTTATTAGTTTTTTTATTCAATAAAGAAATTCGAAGTCGATATCCATTTTGAATTTTAAAATTACAAAAATTATTATTATTTTTTTACCCGAAAAAGTGCACTCTTTTTCCTCTAGAATGTAATTTTCTGTAACAACATATACAAGGATGATTTTAAAATAAACCTTCTCAAATAATTTATTTTATATGAAAGTTTTGATTTTAGCCTTTATGTTCTAAAATTTCAAAGCATGAATCTGCAAACAGAATGAAGTTTCCGGATCTATATATAATGTGTTCTTAAGAGTTTGCAATTGTGATTTCTGCGATACTGGGAAAATGTGGACTTTATGGGCGAAAATGTAAAAAATTAAATTTTTGAGATTTTCGGCGTTTTTTTTTCACATTTATCTCTTTACACCTTATCATTACTGTCACCGACATTTTCGCTAAGATATCTTAACTAACAATTATAGATAAAATACATATTTATTGATTATCCAAAAACAATTTTTTTTAAAGAAAATTTACTTTATTACCAAAAATTGGAAATACATAGTTTGAAGTCGATTTTTTCGAGGGCTTTAAGAAGATGTAAAAATATTTGAAATCGTATAAGAAACAAAAAATTAGCAAACTTTTATGTTTATATGTCAGAGGTACCGTACTTTGAGCCCCCATGGTTCCGTTCCTGAGTGGCATTCCAAAATTAAAATTGTACACTCCTTTGCTATGTAAACTCCTCTGTTATGTAAATCCTACACTGAACCAAAAAGGTACATAAATACAATGAAAAAGTTCATTGTTACAATGAATTTGTGCACTAATTTTGACCCTATGTACAGGTTCATTGAAACAATGTATTGCCATACATTAATATTAAAATTCAATGTACAAGTTCATTGATTAAAATTATTCTTACATTGAATCAATGAACACGTTCATTAAATAAAATAAATAATTCCAGTGAACAGTACATTGATTTCAATGAACTCATGTTTTGTCCCAATGAAACTATACATTAAAAATGTATTATAATAATAGGCTTGTTCTGTATTTTTGGTTTTTATTTTATTTTAAATTAAATGATTAAATTATATGATATATATGAAATTCCCTTATTTTTACCATCACCAGATGTAGCATCCAAATCTTGATCAGTCTATAATATATTTTTATTAAGAATTCAATTAAAATATTTCATATAATTATGTATATGCTTACGAATAGAATCCTCTTCGTTTTGAAATCACAATGTTTTTTGAAACCCTTGTATTTGAGGCTAATAACACATTCCTCTGAGTCTTAGTTGTTATATCTACATAAATATAAATGAAATGTAATATTTAAAAACTGTTTAAAATCATAAACATTATTAAACTTACGTGTTAGGAAGGCAAGTCTCCAAATTAATTCTTTTGGGTAATTAATTTAATTTGGTGTATTCAATTATGCTGCTCGACTTCTCCTTTCCGAATAAATTATATTTGTATTTTAATAATTCGATTTATAACTTATTTACTTTTTAATTATTTTTGTTTTTAACACAACACTGATTTTTTATATTTTCTGTCTTTTGTTTAAAACGCGTCATTTCTTGTTAAGAGATAAAATAAAAATGAGTTGTATTTGTTTTCGTTTAACTTTGTTTGCCGTTAGAAAGCATTTATTTTAATATAATTTAATGAAATATTTCATTGGTTCAATGCTTTTGTTCATTGTATAATGCTTCTTCTTAATTAAATCAATGTATTAGTACATTGAATAAATTAATTCAATGAACTAATACATTAAATCTAATAACTGATTTACTTATTGTATTAAGAAATAAATTTAATGAATGGTTTCAATGTAATGTTCATAATAGCGTTAATTTTTTCATTGAATTTTAATGAATATTTTCATTGAAGCAATGAATTCGTACATTAAGTTGATAAATTCTTGGAAAAAAATAATGAATTTCATTTAATGTACTTCATTCATTGAAATTACTTTTTTCAGTGTACCAGCCGTTTAGAAGTTACAGATTTATTTCCAAAAATCTTCGATTCTGCAGCACTGTGAGATAATATTAAAAAATGCTTATCACCATTGGACTCAGCATCATCGAATTAGGTTTATTTGTCTGCAAAGTATATTTTTTACAATGAAATTTCTATTTTGAATTATTAATAATAAAAAAATATATTACAAAGAATATTTTAACAAAGCAGCCTTTGAAGTTTTTCAATGAAATCAATTTATTTTGTTTGAAAAAAAAGCAGCCCTTGAAAAAATTGTCAATGAACATTTTTCATATTTTTTAAGTCTGATTGGAAGTAAATCCCTCATAAATTAAAAAAAAAAAAATAAGTAAAATATTTTAGAGGAAAATTTGTTTTTATGATATATTCCCTAAATAAAATTAATAAAATTGTGAAGATTCTTTTATGTTAAACCCGCAAGAAACAATAATTTCATATTTGTGGGCTATTTCTAGCAGACAAGATGTTACTATGCTTGATTTTATGCCCCTTTAAAGGTAAAGAGAGAAGAGCCTGTCTCAAGAATCCAAAATCCAGAATCCAAAGAGACGAAATAAGTCTGGCCAAATTATTGATATCTATAATTGCTTGAAAGACTTTAGTTTAAGAACAATTTTTTGCACTAAACTTGGTCCATTGACAAGTTTAAACGGATCTTCTTTCTCAGAGAATCAGAAGAACAAATATAGATTTTCTAACAAGCGGAAAAAAGAGGCCATTCTTGAAGTTTAATTGATTCTTTAAGTGACTTTGATGATTTTAGGGTTTGCTCTTAGATAGATGGTTGGAATCCATGGAAAATATCTAGTATATTCTTTGGTTATTTTTATAGATTAACCGTTTTTTCTGTGATGGGTAAAAAAAAAATATGCTTAATATTTTTCTTCTTGCAGTTGCCAAGAAGAAATTCTCTGAACTTATATTGTCTAAGGATAAAAACACTAATTAACAGTTAAATACCAACAATAATGACGATACTTTCTATACCGAAAAATAGATCAACAAGGAGGAATCTTCAAATCTTAAATACTAATTTCGTCTGGAAAAATCTTGATAAATTTTAAAGTCTCAATTTTATTTCTTGGACTCATCAGACATGCTCCTCTCTATTTACCTCTTGTCTATTAGAAATAGTCCACAAATATCAAATAATTGTCTCTTCCGGGTTTATTTTAAAAGATTCTACGTAATTTTATTAATTTTATTGATGGAATATTTCATAAATAAAAATTTTCAACTAACATGCCTATTCATAGGAAAAGTCTTAAAAAAGTCACAATTTTATTATGACTAAAAGTTACGACTATACTTGTGACTCGGTCATAACTTCATATTCTGTTAACATAGTCACAAAACATGCTTAACATTTAAAAATTTTGACTTTTCTTGTAAATTAAAAATAAAAATTAAAAATAAAATTTTTTGTAAAAAATTTGAAATTTTTAGGGAAGAATGAAAATTTGCAAAGAATACTGCAAAATTTGATAAAAATCGGCAAGAAATGTAAGTAAGAGTGTGTTGTATGTATGCTTTGAGGCTTTTTGGCCCTTAATTATTTCAAATATGTATGTATGCATTGTTTTTTCTACAACACATTTTTCTATATTTTCATATTTTTTATTTTCAATTAAAATGTTTTCTTATGATAGTCACAATTCTTATGACAGCCTACATATCAGGTCTTAATTTTAAAACGAAATATTAATACATTTTTGTTTGTGAATAGAAAATTAAAGACTATAGTCACAATTTATGTTTTATGACTATTTTTCAGTCACAATTTTTCTGTGAATAGGCATGTAAAAATATTTTACTTATTTTTTTTTTTTTTTAATTCATGAAGGATTTGCTGCCATTCAGACTTAAAAAATATGAAAAATGTTCGTTGACAATTTTTTCAAAGGCTGCTTTTTTTAAACGAAATAAATTCATTTCATTGAAGAAAATTTTAAAGGCTGCTTTGTTAAAATATTTTTTTTAATATTAATGTATTCGAAATATAAATTTCTTTGTAAATAATTTAACTTGCAGACAAATAACACTAATTCGAGAATGCTGAATCCAATGGTGATAAGCATTATTTGATATTAACGGTAGTTTTTCAAGAAAGCTTAATAATAAATTTTGCAAAACCAAAAATTAATAATAAATTTCCTAAACTAATTGTTGGATGAAATAGAAATGAAAAAGTTGTATGAGAGGGCCTAGTATCTTAATAAAATTATATTGTAGTCACCCTGTTGTAACACGGAGTGAGCTACAGTGTGTTAATGTAGATGATGAAGGATCGGGTTGTAATGATAAAACCATAATAAATTTTGCTTGTATGTGATATTATTAAAACAAGAACTATTGGGGTGTATATTTTTATTATTAACTTAAATGGAATTTCTAAGTACATAAAATGGAAAATGTTTTAAACATTAAATTAAATTCACTTGGACAATCTTATTTATTGCCAATCGAAGCATTCAATTACAGCAGTCTTTATTTTCCCTTATACATAAAGCAATTTATTAGGTCCAATGCCAATTGGTTTCAATACAATTAAAAAAGGGATTTCTGAAACAGAATTATTCGATTGGCTTTAATAAAGGTTGTCTTAACTAATTTTAATTGAAAATAAAAAACTTACCTTTGTGGTTGGTCCTGCATATTTTTATTGTATAAATATTCTATACAATTGCTGGTTTTCTTTTCCATTTGTTCCAAATTATTTTGGGTTTGTAGTAAAAATTTAGAAAAAGTTTCCACACAATTTTCTAAATTTAAAAGATCTTCATTAATTTTTTGATCTATGGGGGAACAGTCATATATTTGAGAAATCGAAGATTTGACAATATCTTTAAAATCATTAATAATAGTTGAAGATGTGTTTATTAAATTCTCCAGGGGCAAATTGTGAAGAGATTCTTTATCTAGATAATTAAGTTGTTGTTGTGTTAAATATTGTTTGCGGGATTTTGGAGATTTTGTGGTAATAGGAAGAGAGATGGATTCTTTAGTGTTTGTTTTAAAAGAATTAGATTCCTTTAGCTGCAAATTTGGGGATGTTTTGGTTGTGTTTTGTACAGGTTCTTTAAAATTTGAAACGGGACATTGATTTTCCTTAGGATTGGAATAAGATTTATGGCATTCTTTGTTTCCACTTTTATTTATTGAAGCATTTGTTTGATTAGAATTGAGGGAATTTTCTGGGAATTTAATTGATAAATTTTGGTTATTTTGATCGGCAATTTCCTTGGAATTTGTTTTGGCAGTGGTTTGAAAATGTTCGCTAATATCAGTTAGCAAAGGCAGGGAGTTGCATAACTTTGTGCTGTTAATTTGATCAAAATTTTGTTCAGAACTTTCACTAACATTAGTTTTTAAAATTTCGGAGATTTTGTTACTAAATTTTGTGGAACTTTGTGCTAAACATTTTTGAGAATTTTCACCAAACTTAATAGTCAAATCTTGCAAATCGCTGGAGGTTTCTAAAGAATTTTGAGAAGTAAGTTTGTTTTCCAATTGATCATCATTACAGAGGTCTATAAATTCCTGTGAACTTTCGCTGTTTTTATTTCCCACTTCACTAGAATTTTTATCATTTTTTCTTTTAGAAATTTCCTCATTCTTATTTGGCTCATTTTCAGATTTATTAATTTTATCTTCTGGAATTTATAAAGATTTTTTTTTCATAAATTATAAAAAAATTGTATTTATTTTAATTACCTTTTAAGGGTGGTGATTCTGCTGCATTCAAGGATAAAGGTTCATCGATAAAAATGATCTCACCATCTGTTAAATATCTCGCATTATCTGTTGGATTTTCATTAGCTATAATTTTTAAATTTCCCCAACTTTTTGGTGCATCATCTTTGGAATGTTGCTCTAAATTGATTGCTTTGTTGGACGCAGATTTTGTATCACTCCTTTTATTAGATTTCTTATTAGTTTTGGAAAGCTTGTGCTTCTTTTTCTTCTTCTCTTTCTCTTTTTGTTTATTACGTTTTCTATTCGGACAGTTTAATTTGTTTTCCCTTTCACTTTCCATTATTTGGCAATTTTGTTTCAAATCACTTTTAAATGTTTTTGTATATTTTCCTCTTAATCTTTTTAAAAGATTTTCACAATTTTGTGTTTGGCACTTTTTCACCGTTTTATGTTCTTTGGTAAAATTTGTAGTTGTATTGAAATTTGTTGAATTTTGACTTTTAAATTTCAATTCTTTGGGACAATTCTGTTTTTGAGTTGTGTGATGAGAAATTGGTTGTCTCTGAAAAAGGGAGTAAAAAAAGGTAAATTAAAATTTATAAATTTAAATTAATATTACATTTTGTTTATTCGGAAGAAAAATTACCGGCATAAAAAGTCTAGGACTGAGATTTGAGCGTATTTTATTAGAGGCCTCACTGGAAAGAAATAAAATTTAAATTTACATAAATTAACAAAATAGTAAAAAAGGATTAAAAGGATTAATTTTAAATCACTGATGCCCAGACAAAACTGTAGTTGTGTTAGTCAAAAGAAAAAATGCACTTAAAGAAAATATGGGTGAATTAAATACTATGGTTTAACAGTTTCAACAAAAAGTCGACTTTTCGATTTTTCGACTTTTTTTAATTTTTAAATAGTCGATTTTTCGACTTTTTCAATTATTAAATAGTCGATTTTTCGACTCTTCGACTTTTTTTAATTTTGAAATAATCGACTTTTCGACTTTTTCCGACTATTTTCGACTTTTTCTGACTTTTCAACTTTTTCCGACTATTTTCGACTTTTCGATTTTTTCCGACTTTTCAAGTTTTTCCGACTATTATCGACTTTTTCCGACTATTTTCGACTTTTCGACTTTTTCCGACTATTTTCGACTTTTGGACTTTTTTTTGACTATTGACTATTTTTTGTTAATTGTCTAATAAAAACTTTAAAAATAAAAATGAATACAACGCAAACAAATATATTGATTGATTAACAAACAAATCTATCCAATGAGAGTGCTAGTTACACACAAAAATATGTATTAACTACACGGTTTAATGGTATATAAATAAAAGCTGAAAAGAAACTATTCATTTTAAACAGGATAATTTTTTAAACATTTTTCTACTTTCCGACTATTTTCGACTTTTTCCGACTATTTTTAACTTTTTCCGACTTTTCGACTATTTTCGACTTTTTCCGACTTTTCGACTATTTTCGACTTTTTCCGACTATTTTCGACTTTTCGACTATTTTCGACTTTTCGACTATTTTCGACTTTTTCCGACTATTTTCGACTTTTTCCGACTTTTCGACTATTTTCGACTTTTTCCGACTATTTTCGACTTTTTCCGACTTTTCGACTATTTTCGACTTTTTCCGACTATTTTCGACTTTTCGACTTTTGGCATCAAGAAAGTCAATTTATCGACAATTTTCAAATCAAAAAGTCGATTTCGACTTTTCGACTTTTTACAACAAAAAGTCGATTTTTCGATTATTCGAAAGTCGATTTGATAAACCCTATTAAATACAAATTGTCGTCAACTTTAATGGGTAAAAAAGAAATAATAAATAACACAAATAATATTTATTGAAACTTCATTGCTAAATAAAAAAAAAAAAAGAAAAAAAAAAAAAATAGGGAAATAAAAAAATTTATTTTTATATTCAATATAATAAAATATAATGTAAGTTAGAGCCTTATATTTTGGAAGACTTAAAAATATGTATTGTTAAAATATTTTATCTTGTCCTGTCACCTGTTTCTAACATAGAAAACAACTAGAACTCCAACTTGCTTACAAAAAAACTAACTTAATTGTCAAAAAAACCTAACTCTTTGTATGTATTAGTAAAATTTTCTACAGAACTAATTTATACGTGTGAAGAGAATAAGTTTTTGTTTCAGAGCGAATGAAAAGTTGTATTCTATGGTTTCTAATGTGTTGAAAATCTATTATAATATTATAAGAACAATGTTTAACTTGATTCAAAATAGTTTTCATACATCATGCTAAATTTTTTTCAGTGCATTTGAAAAAAAAAAAATATGAATGTACCCACTTAGCATGTGTACTCGTCACTGACTCAGCGAAGACTAAATGAAAGAGTATAAAAGTATGTGTGAGACTCTCAGCACAAATGTGCTTGAATCGGGCATCTACGTTTTAGAACCAGTTTTTCACTAGCTACTTCCATTAAAGATCATTTCTTATGGTGAATATTGTGACCTTTCATAAGTCCTTATTAATCGATTCTTAGGTTAGACTAAATATTTCGCTTTTATATAATACACTCAGGGGCTTTTGAGCCTATTTTGGAAAATATATGTATATAAATTTATGGATATATAATCGCCTAATTTAAGAAGTTTAATTATATTTCATCCAACACGTCTGACAAACTTAAACTTCAATTAGCGATTCATTTCTAAGATAGAACAAATTTTGAAAGATTTGCTTTTTGAGATATCTTAGCCTTAGGCTGTGGATGGTGAACCTGAAGAAATATGAAAAATGTTATTACAAGAATTAAGAGAAGCATTAACCTTTTTCGTATTAATAAGATCTACATTTTGATTTTTGTATAAATTTGAATGTAATCAAAGGGATATGACTTTTCATATGCGCTTCAGTTTATGCATTCCTCAGTCATTTCAGTACCTCAAGTACCTTTACCACATTGAAATTCATTGTTTTTGCCGAACTCTATTTGCTGCTGTATGGAAGGAGTAAACTCCAACCGAAAAATATGCTAGAAGCCAAGAAATTTGTTCAAAATTTTGATCTCATATTTTAGACCGCATAATGATAAGTATTTTCTACACTGAACCAAAAAGGTACATAAATACAATTAAAAAGTTCATTGTTACAATCAATTTGTGCACTAATTTTGACCCTATGTACAGGTTCATTGAAACAATGAATTGTCATACATTAATATTATAATTCAATGTACAAATTCATTGATTAAATTTATTCTTACATTGAATCATTCATTAAATAAAATAAATAATTTCAGTGAACAGTACATTGGTTTCAATGAACTCATATTTTGTCCCAATGAAACTATACATTAAAAATGTATTATAATAATAGGCGTGTTCTGTATTTCTTGTTTTTATTTTATTCTATATTAAATGATTAAAGTATATGATATTGAGTTAATATAAGCAAAAATGAAATATAAATATAAAAATACAATTATTACATTTCACTAAAAAATTTAAATAAAAAAAAATGCATTTTACAGATGTTATCGTGTTTGCTTTGTCATTTATAATAATATAGTAATTCCTGTTGTCCTCTATATTGCTCAATGATGGTATAGAATATCCATTTAGATGCCACATTAATATAACTACAGCATTATCCTTAACAAAGAAAGTTTATAAATAAAATTTTTTAAATTCGTTCAATTGCTTAAAATATTTGAACTAGTTATCTTTAAATCTTTTTGGTCTATAGAAATTTCCTTATTTCGACGATCACCAGATGTAGCATTCAAATCTTGATTAGTCTGTAATATATTTTTATTAAGAATTCAATTAAAATATTTCATATATTTATGTATACTTACGAATTGAATCCTCTTGATTTTGAAATCGCAATATTTTTTGAAACCCTGGTATTTAAGGCTAATAACACATTCTTCTGCATCTTAGTGTTTTTACCTACATAAATATAAATGAAATGTAATATTTAAAAACTGTTTAAAATCATAAACATTATTAAAATTACGTGTTATGAAGGCAAGTCTCCAAATTCCTTCTTTTGGGTAATTAATTTAGTTTGGTGTATTCAATTATGCTGCTCGACTTCTCCTTTGCGAATAAATTATATTTATGTATTTTAATAATTCGATTTCATTAAATTATATTAAAATAAATGATTTCTAACGGGAAATAAAGTAAACTGAAAACAAATACAACTCAGTTTTCTTTTATCTTTTAACAAGAAATGACGCATTTTAAACAAAAGCAAGAAGTAAAAAAATTAGTGTTATATTAAAAACGAAAATAATTAAAAACTAAATAAGATATCTTATTTAGTTTTTATTATAACACTAATTTTTTTACTTCTTGCATTTGTTTAAAATGCGTCATTTCTTGTTAAAAGATAAAAGAAAACTGAGTTGTATTTGTTTTCAGTTTACTTTATTTCCCGTTAGAAATCATTTATTTTAATATAATTTAATGAAATTTATCATTGGTTCAATGCTTATGTTCATTGTGTAATGCTTCTTCTTAATTAAATCAATGTATTAGTACATTGAATAAATTAATTCAATGAACTAATACATTAAATCAATTAACTAATTTACCTATTGTAATAATAAATAAATTTAATGAATGGTTTCAATGTAATGTTCATAATAGCGTTAATAATTTCATGGAATATTTTCATTGAATTTTTTGGAAAAAAATTAATGAATTTCATTTAATGTACTTCATTCATTAAAATTAATTTTTTCAGTGTATTTGATAATATATTGTCTGGAGTAGAATTCATAGCAGAGTAGAATTCAGAGTTCAAATTCACTCGACATTTAGCACAAGAGCTTAACGTATAATCATTAAACCAAGATACTTATCTTTTTTCTAGAACCAAACCAAGCAAATTATGATGGCCTTAAAATTGTAATGTATTGTTGAACATTGTTGAGCCTAAAGAAGAGAGTTCTTCAACTTCTATGCAATTGTCCACCTATTGTATGCTATTTATCAGAATACAAATACAGATAAAAAGTGGTTTTTGGATGAAATGAAATAAAAATTTAAACTTTCAAAGATATCCTATTGAAATGTTTATATTATAGAGATATTTTTTAAAAAATTAAAAAAAAAAAAAAAAAAATCAAAAAAAAAAAAAAAAAAGTCACCCTAACGTTATAAAATTGCACATAGTCTTAGCAGAGGAAAGTAAAATTTTAAGTTTGGAGAGAGGACCCTATATATATCTCAAGAGCGGAGCTATGGGGGTTCACATTAGGGTAATTCTGAAATATAAAATGTTTAACCACTAACCAAATTTTTGTTCTTTATCCGATTTCAAAGATTTTTGTATCACCTTAAAAAATAATATATTTATCGAGTTATATGCATTTGAAACTTAAACTACTTATCCTAATTTCAATTAGTTAAAGAATAAAGGAAATCCAAATCCAAAAACAAACGATTTTGAATTTGAAAATTTTTAAAATTGATAAAACAGATGGACGGACATCATAATTCTCTTGAAATATCTAATATGTAAACATTAAAAAATTGATATCATATATCTCTGAATTAAGCGCCATTTACGCCCGCTTTGCGGTAGAAAAAGTTTCCTGGATCGCAGTCGCAGAAAACTTTTAAGAAATCCATAAATCTCCTCGATATGATAAATTGTTGAAAGGTTATCAGAATTGGGATGATGCCAATCAACACTATCAACTTTTATTTCATAGATCAATATAAAAAACTTGGGATATAATAACACAGAAGGGCTATTGGGTATTCGGATTTCTTTGTAATTCTTTTCTTTCAAATTCTCTAACTTATAAAAGCCGAATATATTTGACTAATCAATAATGATAAAAATGACTAATAGATATAGCAAAATCGGCAACAGCAAAAAAGTAATCAATTAAAACATATTTAAAATTTCATAAAATTGGTTTAATTATATCCCAATTGTGTGAATAATGCAGTATTGAAATGCTTCCTTAGAAAAGGAATTTTATCTAGTCGATTTTCTAATCGATATATTCATGCATACAATCATTAAATTATAAAGTTTATTAAATGTTTTGTAATTTATTTGTACATTAAAATTCAATTATTCCAAACATGGTGACAAGTCAACCAAGCCAGAGTATATTCTCAAACAAGACTTCTTAAATACGTTAAGTACATCTTTAGCTAACTTGAGGGTAGGGTGTTCGAATAGGTTTTCCAACCGTTTTAAGAATGGAATGCATTTTCTGATCCGCTACGATTGTCATCAGCAATGTGTGCCTTTAGTGCTAATCGTAAAGATCTTCCATTTAACTCACACTTTTGAAGAATTAGAATAAAAAAAATAAATAAAGGTACAAATGGATGCTGATCGCAGCTGATCAGAAAATGCATTCCATCCTGCTAGTGTCTAATAAAATCTTTAATTAAAAATTTAAAAATTAATTTGCAAACAAAAAAATAAAATTCGTTCTAAAAATTTGGATTAAATTCGCTGATACAAATTATGTTCCGAACGAATCAAAAAAATAAGCGTTCTTCCTACTCTACTACTTTTTTTATTTTATTTTTCCTTGAATATATTAATTAAATTTTGATGCAAAGAGAAACAACTGTGTCAATTGAAAAATGTCGAGTTGCTCTCGAATTTCAAATTTATAACTCTACAAGTTTTACACATAATTTTTTGCTTTGACTTAAAATATAAACATTATTTTTAAAACTTAAAACTATATTATATTGTAAACAATTGGTATCTAATTTGCAATGGTTTTTATAAACTTTAAAATTTTCTTTTATTTATGAAAATGATGTGAGAAAAGATATAACCAAGGATTATGGCTCAAAAAATTATCATTATATAAAAACAAATAAAAAGAATATTTTAATAACTTTTTGTCTTCAATTTGTAAAATCGGAGTGATTCATAACCAAGCTAAGATTAAATTATTAAAAATTGTTCTCGCACTAGTACACAGAAAAAATTATTACCGTCTTTTTTACAATTAACTCAGTTGTTTAATTTTGCATCAAAATTTAATAAATATGTTCAAGAAAAAATAAAATAAAAAATAAATTTTGGTATGATTTTTTTTCCTATACACATTTTTAAATCATTCAATCAACTACTTGATTGATTTAATTAATTTATTAATTGAGAATTTTTTTCTGCTTTGTATTTTTTATAGTTTTTAGTAATTGATATAATCATTTTGGTGAGAGGTGCAAATTTAAAGAAGTTTATAATTGAATAAATTATTTTCATATATATTTGTTAATTGGTGACTTTTTTCTGTGTAGGCATTTTATTTTAATAACTTTTTGTCTTCAATTTGTAAAATCGGAGTGATTCATAACCAAGCTAAGATTAAATTATTAAAAATTGTTCTCACACTAGTAGGCATTTTATTTTAATAACTTTTTGTCTTCAATTTGTAAAATCAATTTGTAAAAGATTAAATTATTAAAAATTGTTCTCACACTAGTAGGCATTTTATTTGAAGACGCAAAATTTATTTAATGAGTTTATGAAACTAAGTATAATTAAAAATATATGTATTATGAAATAAAATTAAACCGCAACTTACGTTTAATTTTTTAAACACACAGTAGAAATCTCTTAAATTTTAAGTCTTGTTTTTTACTTTTTATAATTTTATAAATTTTTGCATAAACGTAGTTTTAAATATATAGATTTCTTCCGAGTATTTGTAACCCCAAAAAGCCGGCTTTTCTGCATTCACTGGCAAATAATTTCATCATTTAAATACTTACATGCATATTGAATGACGAGCTTCCAAAATTAATTCCTTTTTCTTAGAGTTTTGTTGAAAATTTTGTCTAGGTTGCAATGCATTTGAATCCATTATTTTGCTAAAAAAAAAATATACACACCAATTTTATATAAAAAAAACTATTGTTTAATATTTATTTAGTTTAAAAATATGAATCAAGAATTGTTTTTAGTTTTGTTTTTGTCTGGACTTTTTTATTAATCAAAATAAAATAAACAAATGTGCTTGTTGCTCTTCTGAGCGATCAAAGAATTGTAAATTGTGTGCTCAACAAAAATTCATCCATCAGAATAAGAATTTAGTTTTTTTTTGTAAATCTTTGGCCACATTATTTTCTGCGATACGAATGTTTTGTATTTATGTGTAAGTTTTACAATAGTGTGTGTGTATGGAAGTGAGTGCCTTTAAATAAAGTGTGTGATAAAAATGTTTGTACAAATTAAATAGTATAAATAAATTGTTTAATAAAATATGGCCTTGATGTTAAATGGGGACAATAACTCCCCGAGGATCTATTATCCGATTTCCTTTATGTTATATAAATTGTTAATAGAAATCTTCCCACAAAATGTTAAAATTTTTACTGTTACTTATGTATAGTTGATTAGAAATATGTTAAAAAGTATATTTTCTTATCTATATATATAAAAGAGTAACGTGACTGACTGAATGATTGACTGACTGATTCATCATCCCACAGCCCAAACTTTTGAAGCTAGAGAGACGAAATTTGGAACGCAGGTAGGTCTCCCTCTGTATAGATACACTAAGACGGAATTTTTGGAAATACGAATGTTTAGGGGGTAAAAAAAGGTAAAAAACGGGTAAAATCGGTAACTCTATAACTCCCAAACTAATAAAGATACACAAAAAGTTGAATAGTTGTCGTTATTCATTTAAAAAATAATCGGACAGGTATCTGGTACTTTTTTGAAAATCGGCCCCTTTAGGGAGAAAACGGGTAAAAACTGTATTTTGGTACTTTTTTGTCACCATATGTATCTTTGAAACCAATCAACATACAAATAAAATTTATGTCGTATTCATAACTTATAAAAAAACTAGAAATATAAATTTGGTACTTTTTCGAAATTCGAACGTATAAGGGGTAAAAATCGTACATTTTTTTGGTACTTTTTTCATAAAACATTTTTTTATATTTATTGACATAACCATATGTCAATATGCGTATTTTAATATGGGATCTCACTATAATTTAGAAACTTATTGGAATACAATTTCTGATACTTCTATGGGTAAAAAAAGTACCCAAAAGAGGGTAAAGGCGGGAAACTACATTTTATTCAAACTTAATAATGAATTTTCCATTATCTTAAACTTAGAAACATAAGATTAAGTAAAAGTAGTCCTATGTGGATAAGAATTCACAAGAGTGGAATTTGTGGTACTTAAAGATAACTGGTCCTATGAGTAAGAATTTCTTAAAGAGACTTGGTACTTTTTGTTCTTCTAATGGTACTTTTTGAATTTTCTATAATTATGAACCTGGAAACATTAAATTAGGGATATGTGGTCCTTAGTTAATGAAAATCTATAAGAGGGGTCTTTGTGGTACTTTTTTGTTCTTCTGATGGTATTTTTTGAATTTTCTATAATATTTAAACATCAAATTAAAGATACTAAGACGGTCCTAAATGAATAAGAATCAATAAGGGGGGGGTCTTTGTGGTACCTCTTTGTTCTTTTGATGGTACTTTTTTGAATTTTCTATAATATATAACATAGAAACATAAAATTAAAAATATTTGGTCCTAAATGAATGCGAATTCATTAGAGGGGACTTTGTGGAACTTTTTTGTTTTTCCAATGGTACTTTTTTAATTTTCTATAATTATGAACCTGGAAACATGAAATTAAGGACATGTGGTGCTCAGTGAATAAGAATCTATAAGAGGGGACTTTGTGGTACATTTTTTTTGTTCTTCTAATGGTACTTTTTGAATTTTCTATAATATTTAAAGTAGAAACATGAAATTAAATATGCATGGTCCTACGCGAGAAAGAATTCACAAGAGGGGCCTTTGTGGTAGAAACATAAAATTGAAGATGTAAGGTCCTAAATGAATCAGAAACCTTAAAAGGGATTTTGTGGTCTTTTTCTTTATTCTAATATACTTTTTCGTAATTCTGATATTTATTTTTCATTATTCTAAGATTAGAAACCTGAAATTAAAGAGATATTGTTATTTATGGATGACATAACTCCACTATTAAAAATTTTCCCAAGGTAGTTAAGAATCTTAGTTTAAATTTGTTATACAGTATGGTTTTTATAAAAAGTTTTATAAAAAAGTTAAATTATAAATCTTTTTTACTTCCAAAAAATCTAAATTATTTTGCTCATAAGGGGACCATGACAACCCCTAGATCTATCCGTCCTATGTTTGTCTTAATTATGGACCTTTTTGTAAGTATTATTTCTACAAATTTCAAGACCTTCGTTGCAATAGTTTTTTTGGTTGTGTGATTTTTAGTATGTATTTTGTAAGCAGGGAGTCGTTCCTCCAATCTTACCTGTCCTATATTTGACTCAATTTTAGAGCTTGATAAGAAAATCATCGTAAAATCTTAAGACATATGCTGTATTTGATGTGAGATATATAATAATTTTTTTTTTTTTTTTTCCAAGGAGGTATCTTTTCCCCTGCTTCTATCGAAAAAATTAGAGTTTGCTTTATTTTCTTTTATTTTTAAGTCATTTTTCGAAATTTCGTTGACTAATATGCTTAAGTTTCGATTTTATTGCTTGTAGACGCTTAGATCCACACAGATAATAAAAATATTTATGGGTTCTAGAGATATGACCGAAAATATATGAACGAGAGTTACGAAGAACACCGATATTTTCTGTTTTTTCCATAATTTTCTTGTTTGTGGTCCGACTTCAATTCCAAGTAAATCGTTTCTAAAAAAAATAATTTAGATATATTTCATCTCCATATGTTATCCGCTCAGAGCCTTATCGTGCTTTCAATAGATAGACGGATAAAGCTAGATCGTCTTCGAATTTTACGAGGATCTAGAGAAAATTGTTGTCAAACCATTAACAAAGATAATATTTTACGATCGAACTTAAAATGGTGGCGTTATATGAAAAACGAGAGAAGAAGATATAGTCGGTCAAGCCCGACTATATGATACCCTACACCATTTCATATTTACATAATTTTGCTTTTACTTATATACAACTTACTTGTGTTAAATATTAACATAATACTAACATTTGTATGGGATTTATGCACGTTAGTGATTTTCGGGAGAGCAGTTTATATGGGAGCTATGGTCAGTTATGGACCGATCTCCATGAAATTTGGCAGACAGATTTTTGCTGATATAAAACTTATTTGTACTAAATTTCATTAAAATATTCCTATTTTTAAGGCATCTATAAGTGTTAAAACTGTATTCCGGGAGGACATTTGTATGGGGGCTAGGTGAAATAATGGGCCGATCAAAACCAAATTCAATAGGCTTCGTCCTTGTGTTAAAAAAAGCATATGTACCAAATTTCATCAAATTATCTTCAAAATTGCGACCTGTACTTTGCGCACAAGCTTTACATGGACAGCCAGCCAGCCAGCCGACCAGACGGACGGACGGACGGACGGACGGACGGACGGACATCGTTAAATCGACTCAGAAAGTGATTCTGAGTCGAACGGTATACTTTAAGGTGGGGTCCGAAGATTTTTTCTCTGCGTTACAACTTCTGCACAAACACATAATACCCCAACCACCTTTGGTGGTGTAGGGTATAAAAAGCGATATTTTGGGGAGAAAAAAATCTA
Organism: Protophormia terraenovae; assembly: GCA_951394005.1. Classification (NCBI taxonomy): domain Eukaryota; kingdom Metazoa; phylum Arthropoda; class Insecta; order Diptera; family Calliphoridae; genus Protophormia; species Protophormia terraenovae. Next base: position 22,967,511 of record OX596075.1, read on the forward strand.
TCTTTTGTATTTTTAAAACGTCACATATTGTGGGATTCGGATAAAATGGAAATAAATCTGCACTTTCCAAACGGATAATGCGATTTTAATTAAATTTCACAAAGTAATAGTAGTAGGTGTTTAAGGTTTTAGTTGGGTTTACATATCTCTAACGGGGGTGGGTTCACAGGGTCCCAAGCTTACAGATTTTCTTTATGAACTTGTTCAGTAATCATATTTTTGTGAAAGGTAACTTAACGGAAAATAATGTAGAAGAAATTTTTCGCTTATATTTTTAGTTAACGTCCTAATTTCTCAAATAGGAAAGAGGGATTAAAAAATATTTACATATTTTTTATATGGTCTAATGAGTTTAATTTTTGTTTAATAGCAATGTTTATCACTCCATATTACTGGGGAAGATATAGCGAAATATGTAAAAGATCATCAGAAAGATGGGGAGTATATTGATTCCATGTATAACATGTCGAACAAATCATTTAACAAATCATTCAACATCTGGGTCCTGGTAAGATTCTGAGTCGATTTAGCTATGTCCGTCCATCTGCCTACCTGTTAAAAGCAGGATAGGGCTCGGAGGGGACCACCTAGGAGGACGAAATTTGGCTAAAATATTTATTATTGGCTAAATGTTGATAATAAGCAAAATCGGTTAGGAACAAAAGAGTTATGGGCCAGTACATACTTTTCTTAAATTAAATTTTTTTCAAATTCAAAAAAAGAAGAAATAAAAAATAAACAAAAATCAAATGGAGAGAAAATAAAGTAAGTAAACGATTTGGTTTTTGAAATTTAGTTTTTTAAAAACCTACTAGTTTTCGTTTTGGTATAAACGACATATAAGTCCAAGTTCACACATAGCAATTTTTCTTTCTGAAATTATTTTTATTTTTTTCTTTTGAATTTGCATTTATGTTCACACGCAAAATTTTATTTCAGCAATTCTTGCTTTAATTGCCTTGATTTGTTTTTGATTTGAAATACGAAAAAGAAAAACAAAACGAATTTCAAAGTACACGCAAGTTTGTACTCGTTCATATTCCCTCTCGCTCTGTCTCACACAAAATCAGAATTGCTGCAAGAAAAATTTCCTTGTGTGAACGCCGACTAAGAAATTTTAATATTATAAATATATATTATGAACCAAAGAATAACAAGAGACGAGACTAATTGTCAAAAACCTAAGTCGGTTGTCAAAAACCAAACCAAACTCATGCAACAACAAAATACATGTAATCAAATACATTTTATTGTTGCTAGAAGAAAATAAAATCACATTTTTGTTTACAAAGCAACAATTTTTTTCAATTGTCAATCGAGAATTTCGTCTCTATATGTTACTATATGTTATGAACTACTAAGAACTAAAAGTTTTGAGTGTGTATTAAAAATAGTTTATGATTACCTCAAGAATAACGTAATCTTTTTTCTAAAAAAAAAAAAAAAAAAAAATAAAACGATTTTCATTTTAGTTATATCTTTTGTAGGAAAACTTTTTTGTTTGACTGTATATTTTGTATCGAATTAGTTCCTTTTACAGTATTTATTTACATATTCATATAAACATTAGGGTGGTTCTTTAGATGTGAAAGAAAAAATTTGATCTTAATATTCACATCTATTCTAAGATAATGTGTCTCAATAACAACAGGGTGAGTAAGATATAAATCAATTATTTTTTTGTTTACTTCATAAGTATCCAGTTTGAATATTATCAAATCAACCTATAAGCAACTCAATGACTACTATAATAAAATATTCTTTGATTCGAAAACCTTTCACAAGTTACAGAAACTAGACATTGGACTTATCAATTATCCCACGTTGGATAGACACTTTTTTTCGAGTTTAGAACATTGGTAAACTTTATTTTGGGAGCACCCTATTTAACATATGAATTAATTTTTATACTCAACATAAAAGAAGTGGGGGTATATTAGGTTTATCATTCCGTGTGTAAAATGTCGAAAAATTCGTCCCCATCGGTTAACAAATAAAAAATTTATGGGCCAAATACTAGAAAAAAACTTGAGTCCGCCATACCATCAGTTACCATTTTTCCGCCGATATCTCTTAAACAAAAGCATGTACGCCAAAAAAATTTTATATAAATAGTTCAAGGCTCAATATAAACCTGATACGACCACTTTACCTCCCACCTGAAATTTTATAATAGGGTGGTACAAATCTTGTTATAGATGGTGGGTATAATAGATTCGGTCAAACCAAATATAATATTCTTACTTGTTTATATTTTGTTTACATATTTCCCCAATACTCTTTAACACAACACCAACAATAACAATTATAATAATAATAAAAAAACAACAACGACTGAAACATAAACTAAAACAAATCATTTCAATATTTAAAGCGCGAAAGATTACACTAAACAATATTCTTATGGACATTTAAAATTCTTAAAGGAAAAAATAAAACAAATTCTTATAAACACTCTCACATTACAAAAACAAATTCACAAGCAGCAGGGATGGAAAAGTTATAATATATAAATAGAAAAAGATGCATTTTTTCAACCTATTTTTAATTAACTTAAATTAGAAAATTAAAAATTTTCCAATTTATTCTTCGATGTATTAATATATGAATATTTTCGAATAATTTTAAGACAATATCAAATTGCAGAGGAAGAAAATATTTATGTACGGTTTTGTTAAATTGTCCAACCCTGCCACACTTATTTTTACAACAAAAATACTATGTATCAGATCTTCATGCATATATGTATCTACACTTACATATCTCATCAACCACAAGTATAAGAACGCAAGTAATAATATTTAAAAAAAAGTGTAGCATTTTTTATTGACTAAAATTTTTATAAAGGTTTTTTAGCAAAAACAAATAATAGTGTAATAATAATATGTAATGTTTAGAACGAAAATATTAAAATAAATATTAAAATTGATCTGTACAATTGATTCTTGACACACATAAGCACATAATATGTAATTCTATACATACAATAGTATTGAAAATTCATATTTACTTAATGAGCATCGACACTCCTTAAGTGGACCTTAGTTAGCATGCATGCGTTCATTTTGGTTTTATAAAATAATTTTAAAACAAAGGAGAGAGATCAAATTATAAATTAAGTTTGGTTTTATTTTTCGATAATATTTGTATTTTAAAACCATACTTCCATACTTTCTATGAAATATCGATTTTTATATTAAAAAAAAAAAATTGGTTTTATTATAGCTAAACCGTGTAGCATAAGAAAAACAAAAGAAAATCACTATCATATTTCCTACTAAGAATCGTTTTTTTACAAGAAAGATAAAGATCTATGTTATAGATAACACAGGTCAACAGCAAAAAAAAGGCTTGAATAACTTCTATATAGATTTGATGTATTATGGTTCCAGTAGTCCAAATATGGTCCAAATTTTTTTTTTTTTTTTTAATTTTTATGTAAAATTATAAATTTTTTTTAGACGTTTTTCAACATAATTAATGATAACTCCAAAAGTGCTAGTCCGATATTATTCAAATAAACTTAGTATGAGAGTCGATATAAACTTGGAAACCAAAAATGGGCGTGGTCGCCCACTTTATTGCTCACCTCCCATATAAGGTGAAATGTCAACGAAATTTTGTAGAAGTATTTCAAGGATCAATGTAAACTCGGAAACAAAAAATGGACGTGGTCACCCACCTTACCGCCCACCTCCTATATAAAAAGTTGATGGTGGCTATATATGTATGTAGATTGGGCCAAGCCGAATATAACATTCTCGCTTATTTTTTTAATTTTTTATACCCTTCACCACAGGTGTAAAGGGTATATATAAGTTTGTCATTCCGTTTGTAATTTCCACAATTTTCGTCGGAGAGCAAAAAAGTTTATATTTTCGGAATCCTTGTAAGAAGCGATGACGATTGGACCATGTCCGTCCGTCCGTCCGTCCGTGTGTCGGTTGAAATGGCGTTTATGAAGCCCACCGATAACTGACATATATAATATGTATGTCAAACGATCGGAAATGCTTTCGAGAATTTTGCTATTGGAATTCAGCAAGATAGGTTCATACAATGCGGAGATATGTTCAAAAAACCGGTTTTTTGAACCGGTTTTCCAGTTTCTGAAGCCTCTGTATACACTACGGACTTCGTTTTTACAAAGAATTCTCGGACATTTTTTTCTGAATTTTTGTTCTGAAAAAATGAAATAAATCGGTTCAGTAATAACTGAGATATCGGACAAAACGCATTTTTTATTTTTTGAAGCCTTGGTTTAAGCTATAGATTTTTATTTTTATACAGATCGGTCACAAATAATTTTATAAAATTTCAGTTTTTTGAATCAGGAAGATCGGTTTATAAATGGTGGAGATATGCTTTAAAAACCGGTTTTTAGAACCGGTTTTTTAGTTTCTGAAGCCTCTGCATATACCAGGGACTTCGAATTTTTAAAGGGGGCTCGAAAATTATTTTCTGAATTTTTCTTCCGAAAAAATTAAATAAATCGGTTCAGTAATAAATGAGATATCGGGGAAAACGAATTTTTTATTTTTGAAGCCCTTGTTCAAGCTACAGATTTTTATTTTTATATAGATCAGTTATAAATATTTTTATAAAATTTCGGTTTTTTTAATAAACCAAATTCGTTCATAATCAACAGAGTTATGGCCCAAAAACAAATCTGTTAAGAATATAAATACACACACAAACATGTATATTAAGCATTGTAATGACTATTACCCTTCAAACATTTGGAAGATAAATTTGTTGCTAATCTTCCAGACGCCACTTCTTAGTGACTTCTAGAAAATTGTCGGAAGATTTTTCGAAAAATACAAAAACAAAATACATTGCTATTGCGCATTAATCGTCCAGACGTCACTTCTTAGTGACTTCCAGATGATTGTGAAAAGTATGTACGAAATTCACAAAAACAAAATACATTACTATCGTCCTTTGATCTTCCAGAAGTATACTTTGAAGTCACTTCTGGAAGATAATAAGATGATAATTCGAATTTAACAAAAACAAAATACATTACTATTGCGCAATAATCTTCTGGACGTGTGTTGGGAAGATTGTTGGATAATTTATGAAAAAAAAAATAACACAATAAAGAAGCAGATAGAATCATGTTTTCAGTAACAATTTATCTTTGGTACAGTTCGGCAGCAATAATAAATATAAAAAAAAGTGTTCCTGATAATTACATAAGTGTTTTTTTTTTTTTTTTTGTTAATAATTTGGAAATTATTAATAAAGGACATTTTTAAAAGGTAAGTAAATCTTCTTAAACTTTTATTTAGTAATATCAGATTTTACTCACAATTTATATTAATTTTAGGAAAACTTTCATCGAACGAACAAGTATTTGCATTTTTAAAGAAGTCCAAAACTTTGCCTGTAATAGTGCCTTGCCGAATTCTTCATACAAAAGGTAATCTAAATACAATTTAACAATTAAAATTATTATTATTCTTTTTTTCTTCTTTTAAAGGTACCGGATTTGACCAGAAGTTTCCCATGGAGATTTTATTTTAAATGTTAAATTAATTTATATGTAAATTATTTATTTTGTAGTTTTATATGTATAATAATTGTGAAATAAAGATAATAACGAAATACATATAAAAAAATAATTTTAATTATAAATATAGAAATAAAAAAACTAAAAATCATCTTCTAGAAGAGACTAAGACGACACTTCTCTGATCATCTTCCGGGTGGCGTCAAGAAGAGTCTTCTTCGACACTTTCAGAAGTGTCTTCTTCGAGTCGTCTGGAAGACACTTCCACGAGGAACAGTTCTTCCCGACGGAAGATGATTTTAATGATACTTTGGCAATAGTCGTGGCGATGAGTTTCAACTTCTGGAAGACTCTTCTTAGCCACTTCCGCAATAGAAAATGTTTGCAGGGTAGTGACGTTTTTTGTTTTTTGTATAGACAAGTAGTTTAGTTATCTACAGCAGTAATATGATGAATAACAGTGTTGTTGTTGTTGTTCTTTGTATATGCAGTCTGTACAAAAATAAATAGATATGGAATTGTAGTTGTTTATTTTTAAAAACTAAAACATATCTGTTAAGAATATACATAAATACATACACAAACATGTATATTAAGCATTGTAATGACTATTAGTGACGTTTTTTGTTTTTTGTATAGACAAGTAGTTTAGTTAGCAACAGCAGTAATATAATGAATAACAGTGTTGTTGTTGTTCTTTGTGTGTTCAGTCAGTTTGTACATTCAAAAATAAATATATATGGAATTGTTGTTGTTTCTTTTTTAAAAGCAAAGCCTGTTAAGATTGTTTTTTTTTTCATATTCAAATTTTCGTAGTTTGAAAAAAATTTAGATTTAGAAAATATGCAAGCATACGTTAAGGCGAAAATTTTATTAATTGTCGGTAATATGGTAATATGATGTCGATAAGATGGTAAGATGGTAATATGGTGAAGGGTATCAAAGATTCGGCACAGCCGAATCTTTTTTCAATTTCATTTTTACTAAGTTTATATTTTTTGCCTAACAATTTTTTTTTATAACTTTGAAACTATTGATCGCATCAAAAACATTTGTATACATCATTTAAAGATATTGTTAGCCAAAATTTTTGTAAATTTATTTTAACAAAATTGGACAAATTGTTTTTGAGTTATGACAACATACGTGGAGAAATTTTTCAAAAAACTAAAATTTTGTGAAAATGAGCGTATTCACTTAATTGCGAATAAATTCGAAAAGAATCAATAGATTTTTATGATCGATATCTCATTTTGTTGCTATTACATGTGGCTTTGCGACAAAGCAATAAATCTGAACAGTTTTTGCCGTCTTCGATTTTTAATGATTTTTATAAACTGAAAAAACTTCATATTTTCACGTAAAAAATATATCACGCAATATATAAAGGGATTAAATGTTATGTAAATATAAATTTTTCTAAGTTTATTTGAATAATATCGGACTAGAACTTTTTGAGTTATCATTAATTATGTGGAAAAACGTCCAAAAGAATATATAATTTTACGTAAACATTTTTTTTAAAAAAAAACCTCTCCATATAATTTAAAATTTGGACCATATTTGGACTACTGGAACCATAATACATCAAAATAGTAAAATGGTTTTTCAAGCCTTTAAAATTTTTTAGATTTTGTTGCCTTGTGTAATCAGAGCAGATAGAGAAACAGGTCAAAAATTAATAATCACTATATATATTTATTTGATTTTTAATTTTAATACCCACCAGATGGGGGGTGTATTAATTTTCTCATTACGTGTGTCACATGTTGAAGGAATCATTTAAGTATATATTTTCTGGGTCATGGTTAGATTCTTAGTCGATCTAGCTATGTCCGTCCGTCTGTTAAAAGCAGGATAGGGCTCGAACGGGACAACGTAGGGAGACGAAATTTGGCACAAATATTTGTCTTATATAAGGTTTGTTTGGGATTGAAAATGGGAAAAATCGGTTAATAAACAAAAATGGTCTAAAAACTAGAAACACAGGGTGTCCGTTTCATACATATACATAAATGGGGGGTCGATATAAACTCGGAAACCAAAAATGGGCGTGGTCCGCCCACTTTGCCGCCCACCTCCCATATAAAGTGAAAATCAACGAAATTGTGTTCAAATAGTTCAAAGACCAATGTAAGCTCGGAAACCAAAAATGGGCGTGGTTCGCCCACTTTACTGCCTACTTTACCGCCCCCTCCCATATAACGAAAAATTTGAAAGAGTTGATGGTGGGTATATAGGTTCGACCGGGCCGAATATAATTCGCGCTTGTTTCGATCTTATTTTTTATTTTACGTTTATTTATTTGAAATCAAAATCAAATATTTTTTTGTTCAATTTATTTTATTTTGTTTTATTTTATTCCTTTTTTTTCTATTTTATTATTTAATTTTATTTGATTTTTTAATTGTTTTTATTTTATTTCAATTTAATTTTATTGTATTTTCTTTTATTATTTTATTTTATGGTATTTATTTATTTATTTGTTTATTTATTTATTTATTTATTTATTTATTTATTTATTTATTTATTTATTTATTTATTTATTTATTTATTTATTTATTTATTTATTTATTTATTTATTTATTTATTTATTTATTTATTTATTTATTTATTTATTTATTTATTTATTTATTTATTTATTTATTTATTTATTTATTTATTTATTTATTTATTTATTTATTTATTTATTTATTTATTTATTTATTTATTTATTTATTTATTTATTTATTTATTTATTTATTTATTTATTTATTTATTTATTTATTTATTTATTTATTTATTTATTTATTTATTTATTTATTTATTTATTTATTTATTTATTTATTTATTTATTTATTTATTTATTTATTTATTTATTTATTTATTTATTTATTTATTTATTTATTTATTTATTTATTTATTTATTTATTTATTTATTTATTTATTTATTTATTTATTTATTTATTTATTTATTTATTTATTTATTTATTTATTTATTTATTTATTTATTTATTTATTTATTTATTTATTTATTTATTTATTTATTTATTTATTTATTTATTTATTTATTTATTTATTTATTTATTTATTTATTTATTTATTTATTTATTTATTTATTTATTTATTTATTTATTTATTTATTTATTTATTTATTTATTTATTTATTTATTTATTTATTTATTTATTTATTTATTTATTTATTTATTTATTTATTTATTTATTTATTTATTTATTTATTTATTTTAAGACCATTACACGTTATAGTGAAACAGATCTGAGTCTCTGGCTAGCCCATCGGGGCATCCTCTGATCCCTCATATTTCCTACCAAAAATAGACTAATAAGAATTTATTTATTTTTATTTAATTGATTTTATAGATAACCGGAGCAGATAGAGCGAAAAGTACCAACGAGCCACAAGTTCTGATTCCCAGTAGTTTATTTGTTGGCAATTAACCCTCTTTCAGACAGTAAGATTCAATGGTGTATAGCTGCTGCTCTCCATCGGTCATCAATGAGCGTATTAGCAATTGGTACTTTACTGACTCTATGGTAAGCGGGAAGAAGACGATGAGAAGAATCAACATTTTTTAACTGACTCATTGTAACCAGTAAAGAGTTTGTGTGCGCACAAAAGTTACACTTTGTAGCCATTGAAATGAACTGTGTAGTCGTGAAAGTGCATATTTGTCATTTTATTGACCCTTCGGTAGTTGAGGAGGTGATTGTTTGTGTACAAAAGTGACACTATGTTGTCGTTGAGATGACAATAGACTTCCTCTTAGGACAAGCCCATGTTAAAGTGACTAGTCACGTAGCAAATAAAGTGACTAGTAATACTCTAATGTAGTCGGTTAGGTAACTTGTACGCAACTGCCACCATAGACTGCAGGGTTACTTACACTTAGGGAAAAAATCGATTAGAAATCCACGATGGTTGTCGCATTGATAATATACGGTATCGGATTTTTGAAACCGTTCGTTTACAAATTTTAAATAAGCATAATGAAATTTAATAATTCGATACTGAAGTGGTGTTAATTTGGTGCCAATTGTTATCAATTTTCGTTAATGATTTGAACACAAAGTTTTGCTTTTGAACACATACTGACACTGAATGGTATTGTTATCAACACGTAAGTGTTCGATTTTTTTCTGGGTATATGTTTCCTACCATAAATCGATTTTTATATTAAAAACGTTAAAATTTAATTTAAGCCAGTTAGAAGAAAAAGAAACATTTTCTACCAAAAATCGATTTTTAAATAAGAAACCAAAAAATCGATTTTATAATTAACCTGAACATAATGAGTAAAGTGATCACTTTATGTTTTAATGAGAAGCGGGAAACAGACGTCAATCTGTGATACAAAAAGAGGTCCACGTACACTAAGACCAGAGATATATGTATATTTCTCTTTGAAATGTTTAATTTAGTAGATGGCAATTAATCTTATTAGGTAATATCTTCCGAACTTAATGTCGGTTACAACTAGAGACCACCATACCATAATTAACTTAATACACACATACAGGCACAATAGTACTATTTGAATAAATGTTCCAGTTATATTTACAATATTTTCATTTTTGGGCTATTTTAGTTTTTAATAACGCCTACAAAATTTTTCAATACTATTTTAAATTTATTTATATTGTAACATTCATAAACTCTTATAATAATTACCTCCAAATTTATATTTGTTGATATGTAGATATGTATTTATTTTACAAAAATAAATCTGTTTTTATTTTAGTTTTACAATTTTCTAAACTAATTTTTTTTGACCACCAACACTTGTTAACAATTTAACTTCCGCCTTTTTACTGTTATATTGTAAATAGAAATACAAACCGATTGAATGGTTGTGGACAAATGACTACGTACGTGGTTACCAACAGGACACGTCATTTATTAGCATTTCAACAGTTAACATTCAAGAGTCAACAATCGGCAGGCAGCAGCAAAAGCAAAACTCAACGGCATGTGGCACTAAGCACAAATGTCTGTGCAAATGCTAGTAATTGGAACTGACTAAATTATAATAATAATTGTTCTTATAAGAATAAATAAACACGATTGTATATTAGGAAGTACGATTACTTACACTCCGTCCTTTACTTATTGATGTTTATATATAGATTGAAAATATTTATTAAAATAGAACTGGCGCTTAATAAGAAAGTGTTGTTAGATTACCGGGGAAAAATTAATACACATATGTATTTATTATTTATAAAAATTATTAAATAAATACATATGTAAGTACTATTCAAATATTATGTTTAAACTAATTGAAAGTGTAAAACAAATAATTGTAAAGTTAAACTTCAAAATTGCTATTAATCGTTCTTCTACTGAGCGAGTAGGATGAATTATACTCGTAGTACAGCAGAAACTTTTCACTACCATGTTTTAATAAAACATAGAATATTGCAGACAGTATTTAAAGAAATGTACGTAAGTAAAAAAAATAATTTTTTAAACGTTTTTTTTAAGTTTAACTAAAATAAAAAAGAAAAAATTAATAAATTTGGCAGTCATTTTTGACTACTAATTTAAATATTTATGAGACAAACAATTGTCTAAATAACATGAAAATATAATAACAATTATTATAACATTTTATAAATGACCCAGCAGTCTATGGTGGCTGTTGCGTACAAGTTACCTAACCGACTACATTAAGATACCTCGCTTTAGATAAGTCGCTGTATTAGCTACGTGACTATTCATTTTAACATGGGCTTGACCTAGGATGAAGTGAGGTGGCAACTTCATAGTGTCACTTTTTTGCACACACAATCACCTCCACGACTACCGAAGGGTAATAAAATGACAAATAGGCACTTTAACGACTAAAAGGTGGCCCTTTTTAACATACACAATCACTTCAACGGCTACAAAATGTAACTTTTGTGCGCACACAACCACTTTACTTGTTACAATGGGTCATTTAAAATTTTTTGATATATTTTTTTCGTCTTCTTCCCACTTACCATAGAGTCAGTAAAGTGGCCATTGCCTATATGCTTATTTGGGACCGTTGGGTAGCAGTAGGTGACAATACACCCATGAACCTTACTGTCTAAAAACGGGCTTATTGCCACTAAATAAACTACTGGGAAATTACAAAATCGAATATAAAAAATTTTGACAGAATTTGTAACAAGGACACATCTGTGCTCTAAATAACAATTGAAGTGATCAGCAAAATTAAATACTATCAAAGAAATCATATTTTCACCACTTCGAAATTAAACTTAAGGGCGCAATTTACATTTTATGAAAGTTATTCTTAATAAATAATGTAGTCGGACAAACATTAGGATAATATTAATCTTAATATTTTTCATATTAAAATTAACATAATGAAGCGTTTTTTTTTTATTATTTTCTATGTTTTTCTATTGCCTTCTAAAAACCAAAAAGATTTTAGTAAAATAGTTTGTTTCTTTATTTAAATATTAGTAAAAAATATTCTCAGTGTAAAATAAGGCATCAAAAAAGAAGTCGGACATATGGCAACGCTTGAGTTTATTTTTAAACATACTTAGGGAAACCCCGTTTTATTATGCTGTTTTTATTTATTGACATCTCTTAAAGCTGTATTAATCAAAAAAGTGTAAGAAATTTCGTCGTTGTACCAAAAATTTTTGTAAATGTCAAAACCAAAGTCATACACAACTGAAGAAATCCAAAAAGTTATTGTAAAAAACTTTGGGAAAGGAAAAACGGTTCGAGAAATTAGTGGTTTAATTGGAAAACCAAAATCAACTGTTCATGACATAATTAAAAGGTATAGAGATAGAAAATCCGTGGAAAATAAGCCAAAATCAGGAAGACCAAAACTATTTACCAGCTCTGACGAACGATGGATTATACAACAGGTTACAAAAAATCCTAAAGTTAGCGCTCCAAAATTAGCTAAGGAAATTTCTCAACGCATAAGTAAAGATTGCAACCCAGAAACAGTAAGATTAGTGCTCCGGAAAAATGATTATAATGGTAGAGTTGTCCGTAAGAAACCTTATATTAATAAAGTTAATAGAACTAAACGCATAAATTTAGCAAAAATTAGCACATTTGCACATTTGGAAAATTAACTTAAAAAATATACAATTTCCAACAAAAATGATCTTATAAAGACACTAAAGGACGAATGGTCGAAAATTGATCCCTCTATTTGCAGAAACCTGGTGGAATCAATGCCGAGAAGATTAGAAGCAGTTATCAAAAGCAAAGGACTTCCTACAAAGTACAAAATATTAGTAATATTTTCTTAAGATAATTTTATTCTAAGTGTCCGACTACTTTTTTTTGGTGCTAACTTTTAAGATATAAATGATTTTTTTTTTTTATTTTTTTATTTATACATGAATTCTAAATAAATATTTTCTTTAATTTTTTAAAATAGCGTATATTGTGTCTTACTATTATAAAAGAAAAGAGTTTGTAAACTCTTTCTTAATATACTAAATATTGAAGTCTATAAAATATTAGGGTTAAAAACCTCGGTGAAATTTTTAGTTTTCGAAACTGAATTCGGTTTGCAGAACTAGCCTTTGCAATTTTAGGCTAATGTCAAAATTTTGGTATAAAAAATTTCAAATTAGAGTCTGTACAAAAAAAAAAAAAAAATAAATAAAAAATTTAAAAAACTTTTTACGTCTAGACGAACTGAGATTATCAAAATAAATTTGTACATATCATTTCGGAATTAATACAAATTAAATAATATTAAAAAAAATCTATGTCTACCATGGATTGTTTTTTTGTTTATATTAATAAATATATGTATAAAAAAATAAATGCTAAGATTTTTAAAGGAATTTTCGAAGAGATCTTTAGTACTTCTTATTCCATTTAGTATTATATTTAGAACACATATGTACGTTATGAAATCATACGAAAATTAAACCTAATTTTTGATATTTATGTTAATGTCTAATTTATCAAGATGTCATCAATATCAAGATAAACAAATTTTGAAGGGAGTGACAATAACATGTAATAAAATTACGCATAAATCGTTTAAGTGCTTTTACCAGAGCTTTGTAAATAAAGTTTAATTTTATCAACACATAATAACTTTATCTTTATCTACTTTATCTAGTTATCTGGATGTAAAATATTACGTTAGAAAAAGCTTTATTTACTTGTTTTATTAAAGCTAAAAATGGCTTCACTAAATACTAAAAATAAACAAGCTTTTAAAAGTTTTATTGTGCGCTAACACATACGTATATAATGCTTTATTTCCGTTTCCTGTTATACTTACACTCACAGAAAAATTTAAGTAAATTTCCTTTAAAATAAAACATATAATATTTTTATGTTTTTAGTTAATTTTCTTTTTTCATAAAGAACATTATTTTATTAACTTTTTTTAAACCTAAACTTAAAATTATATACAATAAAAATTAACTTAAAATTTATTTAATAATAAACATTAAAGTACACACACACAAACAAACTACATGGAAACAATACTTAAAACGTTCAACATGAAAGTATGAATTTAAATAAAAAAAAAAAAATTAATCCTTTAAATAAAATTAAAGGATCTTTTTTTTTCTTTCTTTTTATATCAACAGGTTCACTGGGTTAGAGAAGAGCTTTGATTTTTGTATCTTTTGTTTTTATCATATTAAAACAATGAACCCCTATGCTGTAAATGTTGTTGCATCATTTGCATATTATGACGTTCATTGGCCAAAGAAAACGATGATGAAGAGCGATGTATTTGTGGGAAATTTCCATCATAACCAGCGGTATTTCCTACTGCACGAGAACGCAACAAATTATTACGCATATCAACTCTAGGCCTTGAATTACGGCGTAAGGCGGGAGGAAAAGCTATTTGCAATGAAAGACGTTTTTGTGACAAAGCAGCCAATTGTTCAGGAGATAATTCTATGAATTGGGTATTTATAGCACTGGGTGTAGTTTGCTGAGCAGCCAAAAATTGTTGTGAAGAGCTATTGACATTGTTAAGACCACCAGTATTGCCGCCACCACAGGTGCAAGTATTTACCGAAGCTACAGATATATTATCAGCTTCATTGATATTATCCACATTGTAAATAGAATCTTTGGTTTCTTTAGCTTCAAATATTTTAATAACCGGCATAGGAGGTGTTAAAATAATGCCCGCTTTACGGAATTCTTCTATGGCATCATCATAGGTGGGTAGACCGGAAACTATAGTATAAGAAGGTAGTGATTCAGCTTCATAGTTGGGTGGATAATTACGGCAGATTTCCACGTTTTCGTTGTTGTTGGTGCGATCTGAAGATAAAAGAGAAAAAAGATTTTGGATTAATGAGTTGCAAATTTTAAAGATTTTATAAATAATGAAAACCTGCGGAAAAACTAAAAAAAAACGATAGCTAAAGAGTTCAGTTTCATTAAAAAAATACTAAAATGTTGTACGTTTTAAATACAACGAAAAATCAATACATAATAAAAGTACTGTGGAGCCTTTTTCCTCGGTGGTGAAATTATTTCTTTTTATTTATTTATAAACTAAACTATCCCCAAACGGTTAAATAATCGCTAGGGAGTTTAGTCAATGAGTAACAAGATACGAAAGTAATTGTCAAAAACCTAAGTCGGTTGTCAAAAACCTAAAGGCCGGGTTAGTTGGTTGTTTATGTGATGTTGATGTTCCGTTTATTTACGGGAAGAATTTTGTGCAATTATCCAAAATTAATAACGTGACATATGTTTGTGACATTTGTTAGCAAAAACACAGAGTTACCATAAATTATTTACTAGAAAAATCCTAAAAATGCAACTCTGTTTAAAATTAAACATGCCAAATATTTATCTATTTAATTGTTTGTGCATTTAATTATTTTTGTTCATTTATTTCTTTGTTTATTTAGTGGTTTTTCCTTTTTATTTCATTAAGCATTTGTTTATTTGTAAGAAAAAAGTTATTGTTTGGCAACACTGCTAACAGCTGTCACGGAACAACGCAAGAAAATTCTGTTTTCACCAGAATCAGACATCACATCACATCAACGTGAAGTTTTTATAATTGTTAGCATTACAATACATGCAATATAAACGATCAGCTGTTTACTTTGCGGGAGGAAACGTCACATAAACAACCAACTAATTCACGCTTAAGTCATGCAACAACAAAATATATGTAATCAAATACAATTTGTTGTTGCTTAAAGAAAATAAAAACACATTTTTGTTTACATAACAACAATTTCACCTCTATGTGTTACTCCATAGTAAAATTATAAAGTATACTCGTAAGAACAGCTGTTTTACAATTTTTTCCTTGACATACCTCGCGGAACTGCTTTGAGTTTTTTTTACTCTCCCTTTCCTTCATTCTCTTGTTTTCTGTTCATAGCATTTTGACATTATGTGCAGTAGTTTTAAGCCCAAATTACAATAGCTCGTAGTCAGCAACAGTATCAGCTGCCGTTATAATTACAATTCAGCGTAGGCAGCCACAATTTACAACCACCATCTAGCTTTGTTCTACTTGTATATTTTAGCCTCTCATTTATTTGCTCACTCTCTTTGTCTCGCTCTCAATCTGAATGCAGCGCAGTGAATTTAGAAAAAGGTCTAAATGAAACAGCACTGCAAACTGCTGCTGACCAAATGTAATCAACACCATAACAAACAGTGCATTGTAAATAATCAGCTGATTATGGCAGCACACACTGCTGCTGACTACGCGCTATTGTAATTTGGGCTTTACACTAACAAACTACAAGCAATTGTTGTAGATGTGGGATCACTTTCTAATTACCCTATGGTGTTACTCTATGAGTTTAGTCTTTTTACATGGCGAAATGTTACAAGTGGTAGCAGCTCTACAAAAACAATAATGCGGCGAATTAATTTATTTTTTAATACATAGAGTTTGACACTTCAACAGGTAAACAAAAATTGTTCATACAGTTAGGGACAAAACTATTTGTACACCCCATGCATTTCGTATATCTTCAATAATTTATAAAGAATAAAAAATTATTATATGTAGTTTTAATTCAGGTCCATTTTTATTGAATTATTTGATAAAAAATAAATTAATATATAACACATTGTTAAAAAAAAGTACAATTTAAGTAAAAATCTTTGGGACAATAGTATTTGTACATCAGTACTTTGTACAATTATTTGTACGTTGGACTCTTGTATGATGATTTTTTTTAAATACCGTTATATTTTCTTCGTTAATCGAGTTTTATTTTACAAAATAGGAAGTTGGTTTTAACGTTTTGAATAATAAGCACATCAAAAATGGGAAAGCGAAAAGAGTTGAGTTTGGATATTAAAAATTTAATTATTGATGAACATAAAAAAGGAAAATCTCTCCGGAATATAAGTAATTTAGTAAATTTGCAACATTCCACAGTACAATACATTGTAAACAAGTATAAAAACAGCGGATCTGTTGAAAATGTGCCAAGAACGGGACGGCCAAAAAAGGTTTCCAGACGGGAAGCGAACTTGGTGATAAAAGAAGTGGCAAGAAATCCAAGAGTAACTCGGGCAAAATTAGCGGAACAAATCGCAAATACTACCGGAACAATTGTTCATCCAAAAACAGTAGGGAGGATCTTACATTCTGCGGGATATGCAAGTAGAATTCCCCGCAAGAAACCGCTGATTAGTAAAAAAACCAGCATTTGCGTTTAGAGTTTGCCAAACGATACATTGATAAGGACGAAGAATTTTGGAATAGGGTTCTGTTTACTAATGAAACCAAAGTCAATCTTTTCGGAAATGATAGCAGGGGAAAAGTGTGGCGCAAAAAAAATACAGCGTTAGATGTTAACAATTTGACCCCAACAGTGAAACATGGTGGGGGAAGTGTTATGGCATGGGGGGCAATAGCAGCCAGTGGGGTAGGGCGAATGGTATTTATAGATGGTGTAATGGACCAGCATCAATATAAACGTATATTGGAAGACAATTTGAAGGATTCCGTAGATGGTTTGGGTCTTGGCCAAAGTTGGATATTCCAACAGGACAATGACCCAAAACATACAGCGCGTTCAGTGAAGGAGTGGTTGCTTTACCATGTACCAAGACAACTTAATTCTCCTCCCCAATCACCTGACTTAAACCCCATCGAGCACTGTTGGGATATTTTGAAACGTAAAGTCGCTACAAAGCACGTCCGAAGCAGGGATGAACTTAAAATTGCTTTGGAGGAAGCCTGGAAGGAAATATCTCCAGATGAAACGAGAAATTTGGTCCGATCGATGCCCAGAAGATTACAGGCCGTGATAGATGCAAAAGGAGGACCCACAAAATATTAAATTTTTCCAATATAAGTATTATAAGTAGGTGTAGATTATATGTACAAATACTTTTGTCCCAATGAATTTTCATTATTTTGTATTTTTTTAAATAATGTGTTGGATATTAATTTTGTTTTTATAACTTAATTAAATAAAAATATATTAAAAATAATACTGCATACGACAATTTTAAATTCTTTATAAACTATTGAAGGTATACGAAATATGTGAGGTGTACAAATAGTTTTGTCCCTAACTGTATATGTAGTTTGAAAGTGAGGACACCTGTTTTAATTCGCCTTGCTTTTTCATTTAAAGTAAAAATTGCAGACTTCGTAGCGTTTTTCTACTGCGATAAAATAATTTCTAGCTGTTCAAGTTTTCTTATTTACCTACGTTGAGTTTTCTAAAAAACCTAAGCGGAAAAATGTTCGGCAAATCGGTAATTAAACGCCAAAGATCTGATTTCTAGTCTTTTCAATTAAATAAGAGTACAATTTTGTAACTTTTTAATGCAACGAAGGAGCATAACCTAGTAACAAATTTCAAAAGGTTCTGTGAAATTTGTATTTCATTTTCCGTCTTTTTAATTAAATAGAAAGAAGTAAATTTGTACAGTTTTTTTTTTTAATCCATCGGAGAAATTTTAATAAATTAAAGTATTGTTAAGCGTTTTTCGCTGCGGTTTAACTTCCACTAAAAGAAAAAATAAAACAAATAGCTGCCATACGATTTTTTATTTATTCTCACACATTTTAATTGTTGGAAACCAGTTTTAAAAAATGTTTAAATAATCATTGCGGTAACAAACTGATATTTTCTTTAAATAGAACTTAAAGCTGCGGAAAATAACAGTGAAATGCTTAAAATTTTTATTTTTTTTCTCACACATTTTATTTAATAGAAAGAAAATTTAGAAGATTTTCAAAGCAGAGAAAAAATTTTAAGAACTGTACATGCCAAGTTTAAAATATACTGAAATTAAAAAAAAAAAAAATCAAACATTTTGTAAAAGGAAATCATATTAAACTTTATATAGGACTTTAATTTTATATGAAAATAATTGGAAATTAGGAGGGATGTATCCGAGATACCAGAAGTGACCCCTAAAATTTGATGTCAGATTTAAAAATCACAAAAAAGAAATTTTAAGCAGTTGTTAAACCATTAACAACGATATATCACATTCTGCAATCGGACTTAAAATGGCGACACACAAAAAACAAAAAGGGCGGTATTTTGGGGCGTGACAAAAAAATAATTTTTGCATTTTTGGAAACCTCAGTAACTATTCTTTCATTCTAGGGGGGGGGAGTGTCACAACTTTTTTTCGACCCGCCCTAGGGATCATAGTAGTCATGCCCATAAAAGAAAATCAATATGTGATAGAAAAAAGTGAAAGCAGATTCTTGTTTAGCACGTTAAATTCCATCGAATTCACCTATTTTTATTCAAGAGGAATTTTTTATTTCTTGACTATTAAATAGGTATAGAATTTATAAGGTTTTTAATGCGGCTTATAATTATAGATTTTTTTGCAGCGGTTTAAAAATCTTTATATAAGAAGCCAGCCCACGGCGAAATGAAAAAGGTGACATCAGTTCTACAAAGACAAATATATGGCGAATTCATCAATTTTTTTATACATGGAGTTTTGCACTTTACCTGGTAAGCAAACATTTATCTAACATGGAGTCTTACAGTTCTAAGTGCAAAAAATAAATAATCAGTTCATTAAGTGTGACACCTGCTTAAATCCGCCTTGAGCGAAATTGTTTAGAATTGTTTCTTCATTAAAAAGCAAAATTTTAAAGATTTTAAATATAATGAACAAGGATAAAGAAATTAAAACAAGAAAAGCAAGAAAACATCAATGAAATAAATTAGGCAAGGAGTATTTTTCCGCTGCTATTATAAACTCGTTTTTGGGGAAAAAATATTAAAAATGGTTGCGGATCAAACACAGAAAAATATAAATATATAATAACGTCCTTGCTGTTGAAAACTAACTGTAGAAAAAACAAAACTGACTCTTAAGCCCAAATTACAATAGTGCGTAGTCAGCAGCAGTGTGAACTGCCATAATCAGCTGATCATTTAGAATGCACTGTTTATTATGGTGTTGATTACATTGGTCAGCAGCAGTTTGCAGTGCTGTTTTTTTTTAATTTAGCCCTGTTTCTAAATTTACTGCGCTGCATTCAGATTGAGAGCGAGACAAAGAGAGTGAGCAAATAAATGAGAGGCTAAAATACACAAGTGGAATAAAGCTAGATGGTGGTTGTAAATTGTGGCTGCCTACGCTGAATTGTAATTATAACGACAGCAACATGTTGTGCTGACAATGATCAGCTGATAATTTTTGCTGATATTGTTGCTGACTACGCGTAAATGTAATTTGGGCTTTAATCGTAATTAATTCATTCACTGGATTTTCTTTAGATTCGAGGAAAACGCTCTCGAAAAATTTTAGAAGGCGGCAGATTTTACTACAACGGGAACAAAATATATCAAATATTTTTGCTTTATAAATGAACTGAATTAAATATTTAATTAGAGAATAATTCTGCTGCGGTAGAAATCCGCACAAAAACTTTTTAGTTTGAATTTATTTAAACCAATAAAAAAATTATTTTGACTTTTCCCAGAAATTTACTTCAATTTCTTTTGCGTTAACTTTTTTCGCTTAGAAAATCCCGTTACAAAAAAAAAAATTCTGAAGTAGTTTCTAGTTTAATTTTAGAATTTATTATTTACTTTTCTTTAAAATTAAATTTATATTTCTTTTCATCCCTGTTCTCTATCTAAAACCTGCTTAAATCAAAATTAATTACTTTTAATAATTTCCATATTGTTGACATTAGCTTTACAGTTATGCTAACCTTAAATTACCGTTAAAATTCAAAAGTTTATTTACTATTTGGATTTTATCACAAACACTTTTAACTCACACTTATTAAGCAAATGTAAATTCAAATTTTGCTTTAAAGTGTTTTTGGAAACGTGAGTGCGGATGTTAGTAGTAATAAAAAGAGTTAGAGTTTATTGTCCTTTTGTTGATTTTGCCATTTAAATTTAAAATCCACCCTTTTTCTATTAACATTAATAGAAGTCAATTAAACATTAAACAAGAGGCTTACATGGAGTTGCTTAAGTGGATGCAAGTGTCAAATTTCACAGAATGATGATGAAGAAAGGGTGTTGATTGATACAATTGATAGAGAATGGTAAAGATTTTTGGAGTAATTTGAATATTAATGAAAATAAGAAAGAGGAAAATAAATTAACTTCAAAAATAAATATTGGATTTTAATAATTTTTTACAGTGTTTTTAATAGAAAAAAAAACAAACTACAGAGCCTTTTTCAGTAGCTTTAAAAAGCCGTGTTAACAAAAAATTTAAAATAAAAACTACTAGCGATTCAGTGTTTGATTCAGTTAAAATATTTTTCTTTAAAGTTTAAACCTATAATTTAAAAAGTATTACATTTAATATTAAATTGGAGTCTTGATTCAAATTTGAATTTTTAGTAGACTATTTTGTTTACCAAATTCATTTTTAATCGTGTGATTTCTATAATTCTAATGAATTACTTATCCTTTATTATAAATATTTGTAAAGTCAAATATTTTATTGTACCTCATTATAAATTATGTAAAAAGTACCAACAATAACAACCAAAATGGCGTCTTTTAAGAAACAAGAAAAAATTGCCAAAACTCGATTTCTCTTAACATTGTTATTACAAAGTGTCTAAATTAGACAAATTTTTATCAAGACAAACGTCAAAATCAGTGCGAGTCTATACGAGGTAACCTTAGTTAAACAGCTGATATTATTTTTGGTTGTTACTTTGAGTCTACATTAGAGAAATTTGTATCAAGACAAACGTCAAATTTTTGTTTGAGTTGCAGATAATTTTTTATCTCTGTCAATTATAGGGGAAAACGTATATCATAATAAACCATACAAAAAGTACCAACAACAATCAAGATGGCGTCTTTTATCAAGCATTATCAAGACAAAGTTGTCAGAGCTCGAGCGCTGACAATTTTCTTTTAACGCTGCAATAACACTGACAAATTCAGTCTACATTAGATAAATCTTTATCATGATAAAATTTTGACGTTTGTCTTGATAAAAATTTGTCTAATGTAGACTCAAAGTTACAACTGTCAAATTGCATATTTAAAAAGCAAACCATAGTATAATAATAAAGTATACTCGTAAGACCAGCTGTTTTACAATTTTTTCATTGGCAAACCTCGCGGTACTGTCAAATTGTTTTTGTATTCACATGTAAAATATTTTTTGAGTTTTTTTCTCTTGCTCTCTTTCGTTCTCTCATTTTTCCGTTCAAAGCATTCTGACATTGTGGGCAGTAGTTTTACACTAACAAAATACAAGCAATTTTTGTTTTTGTAGATGTGCGAGTACTTTATTATTTTTCTATGAAGCAAACATACATAGTAAAATAATAAAGTACTCGCACATCTACAAAAACAAAAATTGCTTGTATTTTGTTAGTGTAAAACTACTGCCCACAATGTCAGAATCAGTGTTGCCAGAACTTTTTCAGAAAAAAGTGCTAAACGACTGTTAAAAAGGTGCAATTCATTAGAAAAAGTGCTAAATTTGTAATAATGTAATTATAATAAACATTTTTGTTATTTATGTATATATTCACTATTTCAAATTTTTTTGAAAAATTTGTATGCGTTACGTACATCGTAATGGTCCTGTTATTACCTCTAAAGGAACAAATCAATTAAGAATAACTTTCTATCTTCATCTGTCTATACTTATGAACGTAAACACATTATTTTTTTGAGCCACAGTAAATTAAATAAAAGTTTCGATAAAAATTTTGAATTACATGTTTGAACAAACATTGTCCAGTTCCAACTTAAGAAAAACTAATTACACTTTTACAACAAACTTTAGTGCGTTCATACTTAGAAATATTAAGAAAGGTAATCAAGTTAACAGTATTAATTTTTTTACGTACAATGAAAGTTATAAGCATTAAAATGTACACGGATTTCATACACTGTCCTTATAATCGATATTTTCCTATGACTCTTAGTTTTGGAGTTGACAAAAAAAAGATTTGCACGATAAGCCATACAAAGGTATTTTTAGCAATTTTATGCTTTATTTTTCCACAAATAAAAATAAAGTGCAAAAACTAATTATAAAAGCTAGAAATGCACTTTTAATGCTAAAAAATTAATTTTATTTAGAAAAAAGTATAAAAAAGTGCTAAACAGCATCTAGCACCTTTTTTTCAGAAAAAAGTGCGGTAGCCGAAAAAAAAGTGCTAGAATTGCACTTTAAATACCGTTATGGCAACGCTGGTCAGAATGCTTTGAACGGAAAAATGAGAGAACGAAAGAGAGCAAGAGAAAAAAACTCAAAAAATATTTTACATGTGAATACAAAAACAATTTGACAGTACCGCGAGGTTTGCTGGTCTTACGAGTATACTTTATTATTATACTATGGCAAACATAGTATAATTATAAAGTATACTTGTAGAACAGCTGTTTTATAATTTTTTCATTGACAAACCTTGCGGAACTGTCAAATTGTTTTTGTATTCATATGTAATTTTTTATTTTTTTAGTTTTTTTACTCTTTCTCTCCTTCATTCGCTCATTTTCTGTTCATAGCATTTTGACATTATGTGCAGTAGTTTTACACTAAAGCCCAAATTACAATAGCGCGTAGTCAGCAGCAGTTTGAGCTGCCATAATCAGCTGATCATTTAGAATGCACTGTTTGTTATGGTGTTGATTACATTTGGTCAGCAGCAGTTTTCAGTGCTGTTTCATTTAGCCCTGTTTCTAAATTCACTGCGCTGCATTCAGATTGAGAGCGAGACAAAGAGAGTGAGCAAATAAATGAGAGGCTAAAATACACAAGTAGAATAAAGCTAGATGGTGGTTGTAAATTGTGGCTGCCTACGCTGAATTGTAATTATAACGGAAACATCATGTTGTACTGACAGTGAACAGCTGATAATTTTTGCTGATACTGTTGCTGACTACGTGTAATTGTAATTTGGGCTTAACAAAATACAAGCAATTGTTGTTTTTGTAGATGTGCGAGCACTTTCTAATTACGCTATGAAAGCACTAACGCTACATCCAGACCAGCCTTTTTCTTGTTCGTATAAGAACAAAACGTCGGCAGAGCAACACACACAATTTTGTTCATTTTGTTTTCAGTGGGCAGAACATTTGTCGAACAAATCATAATTTATTGTTTGCCGTCAGTGTCGCTTCGATACTTTTACATGCAGCGCCTCTTCTTCCGCATATAAAATGACGTTTGATGGCAGACATGGTTGCTCGAACTATTGTGCGAACAACGGTGTGCGAACAAGAAGAAAACATGAACAACTTGGGTCCACACTATCCAAATGCATGTGCGCACAACATTTTGTTCAATGTGCGAGCATGAAAAAGGCTCGTGTGGACCGCAAATAATGAATTTGCCATATTGTTTTTTTTGTGCAACTGTTGCCACTTTACATAAATTAGCGTTAATTTTGACGTTTGTCTTGAGAAAAAATTGTCTTATGTAGACACTATGTTACGTCTATACGCACAATTATTGCAAATAAAAATAACTTGCTACAGTTTATAACCAAACTGGATAAATAAATATATTTTATTATTTGTCGTACAAGACGAGAAAAATGCAACTATCGCCACCAAAAATTCTATGAACATAAAAAGAAGTAGCAACGCTATACGCTTTATTTGTAATTAGCGTCCTAATCACCAATATTTATTTTTTAAGTTAATTTATTTTCCTCTTTCTTATTTTCATTAATATTCAAATTACTCCAAAAATCTTTACCATTCCCTATCAATTGTATCAATTAGTTTTCGTGAGGTACTAACTCGCAAATAAAATATTAACTGAACGTTTATACGGCAAAACTTTCATATCGCAATACTTTTAATTGGAGATGCGTATAAACACTAAAAATATTCACCTCAAAATTTTGCAACCCTTGAAATTTTGCATTGTTTTAACTTGACGTGAGCAACCAATTTAAAAAAAAAAAAATTAGATAAAGTTAGCAAAAAAAGTAAAAACATTTTTTTTCAAGACACTGAAAAAGTGATAATTCATTTCAAATATATTTTTTATTTATATAATTCTTATTAATCAGTATATTTATTAATATTTTTCTTTTATATTATTTAATTAGTTTTAACTTTTTTGTTTTATTGTTGTTATTAAATTCCAAACACAATTTTTTTACATTGAATTTAATTTTTCAGTGATGTTTTTCAGTTTAGAGTTGATTTTTAGTAATACTTACAAATTTTTACAGAGTGGCATCATTATAAAAATTGTTGCAACTTTATTAATTTTTACCCTAGCAATTTTGCAAAAGTTGTGCAAAATATTTTTGCAGAAATCTGTGCAAAATTTCTATTTTGAAAGGGTCTAGCAAAGTTGCAATTTCTGAGGTGAATACCTTTACTATATATATTAATGTAGATATACTGACAAATTCAGTCTACACTAGACATAAAATTTCAGCCCGATAAAATTTTGATGTTTGTCTTGATAAAAATTTCAATTTATAGTCTAATTTTAAATTTAATCAATAGTCTTAAGCTTTAATCGTAAGATGTATATAGTAAAATCTCAGCTTTAATCGTAATCGGCTTTGAACAGTAAAATTTTCACTTTAGTCTTGCTAGTTTTATTATTAATTTTTAGTATTAATCATGGGTCTTGGTATAGTTCAGTTTCAATTGTGGAACTTTATTTAATCCAATTTCAGCTTTAATTATATATACAGTGCTGTGCAGAACAAAAGCAACAAAATTACGGTAAACCTAAGAATAGTTTTATTTTTTAGAATATTTGGTTTACAACAAAAAATAATTTTACGAAATTATTTACATATTTAAGGATTAACAAAAACACAAACATTTAAAGAACTTTAACTTTGTCTATTAACAAAAACTGGAATAAAACACTACAATCTTCATATAGGAGTGTGCACAACAATTGCAACATATTCATATTTTGCTTCATTTTGTTCTATATTTTACATTTTTTGTAAAATTTATTAGTTTTAATGCGATTAAATTGTTAATTTATTTCTCTGGAATGATTTCCATTTGAATTTGTTGACTAAACAACACTTTGGACTGCTCTAATCTTGAAGCTGCATAAAAAATCTTCCACAGATCTTGTGTCTGAGTATTAGACCACATGGTTAAAAAATGTTAAGCAAAAATTTTAAGCAATGACGTTTAATACAACCCTTCTAAAGTTTTAAAATATATTTCGCATTTTTTCCATACAAAAACGTAATGATTAGTAATAACAATAGGAACTAGTTACATTTTAGGTTATAAATAAATAAGTAATGAAATGTCAGGATATAAAATATTTTTTTTTTTTTGTAAAAAGATATTTTAAAATTTAAATTTAAATTTAAAAAACTTAACAACAACCAAAAATGCAATTAAAATAAATGTAATAAAAATAAACAATTTTAGATTACAAATGAATTCATACGCAAATGTTGCCTTTCATTTATGTAGCCCTTTGCATTATAAAAATCAATAAAAATTAATATTTTCAAAAATCTGATCATAAATAATAATTTACATTCAAGTTATAAATAATTAGTTACTAAACAACTTCTATGTAATGCAGACAGTTTGTTGTTGTCATTACAAGGTAACTACATCCGTAACTACATGTCATTACCAAGTTTTTGCTGGGTACCTTTACTGAGTAAGCTTTTCAGAGAGCGGTGTAATTTTTCTTATCCTGTAACTTCTTTAAATGCTTTCAATGGACTTTGAGTATAGTATAATTAAACCTTAGAGACTATATAATCTATCTATGTAGACAAATCTTTTTTATAACGTGT
This sequence comes from Protophormia terraenovae, assembly GCA_951394005.1. Lineage (NCBI taxonomy): Eukaryota > Metazoa > Arthropoda > Insecta > Diptera > Calliphoridae > Protophormia > Protophormia terraenovae. The sequence continues at coordinate 22,994,211 of OX596075.1, forward strand.
TACCTATTTATTTTTAATAATATCTGAATGAAGTTTTTGGCAGAAGTCCTTTTTCATGCACTGAAAAGTCATAATTTTTTAAATTGTGCTTCCAACATAAATTTTGTATAGCTTAATTAAGAAGTATTCTATAATTTGTATTATAAAACTTTTCTTATTCCAAATAAACTAAAAATTTATTGCATCGGCTTATATTATCACAAATCATAATTTTTATTAAAAAAAAATTATAAGTAAAATAAACAATAACAAAATAAAATGAATAATGCTGTATTCAGATATTTTTACTATAAAACTGCCATTTACTTAAAAAAAATAGCAATAAATTTACAAATTTTTTATCAATTCTTACAATCGGTAATTTTGTTGCTTTTGATATGCACAATTCCATATAGAGAACATACAATATTTTTCTTGTTTTTGCGAAAAGAAAGAAAATCACATCTTCAAAGGTACAAATGTTTGTTAGTACCCAAATGTGTTATCAATGTTATGAAATTAGTTTTGTTCTAAATTTAATACTTTAAAAAATAATCCAACTTTTAGTATAACCTTAATTTTGTTGCTTATGTTCTGCATAGCACTGTATGTCCTTATATAGTGTTATTTTAACTTTAATCACATTTAATTTAGCTTTAAAAAATCATATCTTAGTCTTAATTGTCGGACTTTATATGGTTCACTTTTATCTCTAATCGCGAGGGTTTATATTTATTCGTGGATCTTTTATTTATATTCTATTTTAGTTACAATAGTTGCTCCTTATTTAGTCTAATTTTAGCTTTTATCGGGAGTCTTCATATAATTCAATTTCAGCTTTTATTGTGTATCTTTATATAATCGAACTTTAGCTTTAATCGTGAGCTTTTGTATAGTTTAACATTAAATTTAATAATGAGTCTTTAAATGGTTACATTTTTGCTTTATTCGTGGGTTTTATATAGTTTAATTTTAGTCTTAATTGTGAGTCTTTATATAATACAATTTTAGTCTTAATCGTTAATCTTTATATAGTTAAATTTTAGCTTTAATCATGCGTATTTAAATAGTCCAATCTATACCCTAATATTCGGGCTTTATATAGTTCAATTTCAACATTAAGTATGGATTTATATAGTACAATTTTATATAATTAAATTTCAGCTTTAATCAAGCATCATTATTTAATCGTGGATCTTTTAGTAAACAAAAATTTTAGTTTTAATTATAAGTCTTTATATAATCGAATTCTAGCTTTAATTGTGACTCTTCTTTTACTTCAATTTCAGTCTTAAATCCAATATTTATTTTAAAATTTTGTTCCGTTTTAATTATGTGAAACTATTTAAAATTTCTCTTTGAAATTTGAAATTTGAAACAAAAAACCCCTACAACACCCCTGAAAAACACCCACCACTTATTATAAAATGTTATTTTGAATTCCTGTAAACATTTAAAATATCCACACATCCGGTTTTAAAAAGCAACTTTAAGTTTTCTAAATTAACAAAAATTGCTGACAATGCTTTTGTTGCTGCTGTTGGTGGTAGTTTTCTTTCTTTTTTTAATGGTATTTCATTCAAATTAATGAAATTTTGTTACATAGCCAAATGTACCTAGGTTTGTTGTTGGGTTTTTTTGTGTACGTATGTTTTTTTAGTTCAAAACGTTTTGTTGTAATTTTATAAAGTGCAACCTGTTTAAACATATGCTCATCTTTTTGCTGTTGTGGTGGGTGTGGGTGGAAAAACCACCCTATAGATAAAACTCAACAAAAAACACAATTGAACAAGTATTAAAACATGAACCGGTAAACATTTACATGGGGCTGAAAAAATGTACCCCCACTACTATTCCTAACTGTATGTGTTTTGCTGAACAAAAGCTTTTTTTGGTTTTTACTATGTGTGTTAAAGATTTGTTGCGCTTTTTATGCCCAGCCGGCTGTTTGTCAGTCAAACTCAGTGGAATGGATGGTTGATTTTGTTTTATGACGTTTAAGCAAGGTAATCCCGAAGAGCCAGCCGGCTTTTTTTTAAATTTTTATTTGATATTTGGGGAAATCCCTGTTTATTGTCTAATGTTTAGACAATTTTTTTTTGGGGGGGGGGGTAATTCCCCAATGTAACACAATGATGACTCATACTGTTTTGTATTTTTAAAAAATGAAATTTTCAAAAAGAACAGCAGAATCACTGAAGCAAATATCCATTATTCTTTAAAATTAGTTCCAAATGTTAGGTAGTTTTAAACAAAAAGTAAACAATACAGGGAATTCCCTGGTATGTTTTATGACCCCCCAACTCCTTAACTGATGTCTGATGCTTTACCATGAAGAAAAAAACTTTATACCCTTTTTTACTATTTTGGCGGCTGGGTTTTCCTTTACCAAACCAAAACAGTTTCATATACTAAACTAAAGGTGTTTTTGTATTATTTGTTGTGTCTTGTCTCCTTGTATTGACAGCATCCCTCAAATGTTTTAACATTTATTATGTCTTCGTTTTTTATTATTTTATTTTTTGTAGAAAGGGGGGAGATGTTGTGTAAATGTTTAAGACTATTGTTTAGAAATTGTTACAAAACGTGTTACCATTAAAATAAAACTCTTATTTTAAAATTCCTCCTTCTTCTTTTTTAAAATAGTCTCATGTAATTCGCATATTTTTAAGGCTTTGGAAAACATAATAAATGTTTTGCATTTAAGTTTATATTTGTTAAAGCTTTAGTATTGTTGAGTGATGCTGGAGGGTTGTTTATTGTGGTCTCATAGTATTTGAATTATAACCATCATACGTGTCACAAAATTTGACAGTTTGATAAATTATATTGAATTAAATGCAATTAATTTCAGATGCAAAAAGAAAAAAATCAATAAAATATTTAAAAACTAAAAACTAAGAAAAACTTTAAAAATTCTCTTAATTAAAGCAAAAATTTTAACAATTGTATTTAAATTTTAATCTTGAGACTAATCTGAAACGTTAAAATTGGAGTTTTAATGCAGCCATGATTAAAATCACTATTGAATCATAAAAAGACCCCATGATTAAAGCAAAAATAGGTTTATAGAAAATCCACGTTTAAATCTGTAATTCAACTATAAAAATTCAGACTATTAAAGTCACAATTCGACCATTAAATGTTAAAATTATTAAAGCTAACATTTAGCTAAAATAAGACTAGTCGGGATTCACACAGAGCAATTTTGACTTCGTAGGCGAGCAGTGATGCCAAAACGGCGGTTTTCCCGCTAGATCTGGCTGTATTTTATTGTACATAGCGGGTACTTTCCATAAAAAACCGCTAAGTGGATTTTCTGGCTGCAACGTTTTTCAAGCTGGCGTTTTCTACCGAATTTTCCTTTATTGTTAAAACATGTGTTTGAAACAGACGTAAGAAAATTCAAAGACATTTTTTTACTGCAACTAATTGATTTATCTAAAGGCTGAGGTTCCCAGAAACCCGGAAATTTTATATGAAATAAACTGTTTTTCTATAAAAAAAGATATTGAAATAAAATTTTTTCTAAAAATTTTAAATCACCACGACATGATTTTATGGAAATATGTTTTAAATCCTGCAGTGTTATTGGCTAATTCGATTCGAAAGAAAACGTTTTCGAAAATTAATATATTTAAAATCGATTCGAAATATACAATAAGCCCCTCGATTTGAAATTTGCAGTAAGATACAGCAGAATTTTTAAAGAATTAGAAGCGGATTTTGCTTGCAAGTCTTCTATATATCTATGTAGTAAAATGTAGTAAAATCTAAACAAAAAATAGATTACAACTGTGATTTGATGACTGTGGAATGCATTCAGGTATTTAAAATGATGATTTTGAAGACAAAATATTAATTTTAAACATGTTTAAATATAATAAATATTTTAGCCGTAAAAATTGCCGAATTTATTACCGAATTTTAAAAATTTAACAATAAAAGTCTCACTATTAGAGCTCTAATTAGATTATAAAGATATAAGGCCGTATTCAAAAAAAATTAATGTAGGTTTGATAACGAGTTACTAACTTTTTCTTATGGAAATTTACATACAAAAAGTTAGTAACTCGTTATCAAGCTTACATTATTTTTTTGTGAATACGGCTGATAAAGATTAATAGACATATTCAAAAAAACTTAGCATAGCTTTACTAACCACTATTAAGCAAAATTCCTTAAAGTTGTATTCAAAAGAAGATGATTAAATAAAGCTTACAATTTCATTTAAATTTGAACTATACAAAAGCCCACGATTTAAAAACTCATATATAAAGACCTAAAATTTAATTATAAAATGATTCACGATTACACCAAAAAATTTTCTTTTATGATAAATTTAACTATAACAAGCGCGAATGTTATATTCGGCTCAGCCGAATCTATATACCCACCATCAACTTTTTCAAATATTGCGTTATATGGGAGGTGGGCGGTAAAGTGGGGGTACCACGCATATTTTTTGTTTTCTAGTTTACATTGGTCTTTGAACTATTTGAACACAATTTCATCTTAAATAGGAGGTGGGCGGTAAAGTGACAAATATTTGTGGCAAATTTCGTCCCCGTTCGAGACCTATCCTGCTTTCAACAGACGGACGGACATAGCTAGATCGACTCAGAATCTAACCAGGATGAAGTCAAACGTTATGAAATAAAATTGTACTTTAAAAAAATTTATAGTTTAAGCTGCAATTGGTTGATACTAAGATCCACGAATAAAGCAAAAGTTTTAAATAGTTTAAGATCTTCAATTGATCTAAAGTTCGATTTCAAAAAAGCTCATGATTAAAGCTAATCTGGGATAGTTTAGAGATCATCTATTGAAACTAAAATTGCAACTTAATTGAGACTATGAAAAGGACTATAATTTAACAAAAATGTATAATTTTTTAACAATATAAAACTTACTTTGAATTATAATCCGAATCAAGGTAAAGGGTAAAATTTAGCAACATAATTTAAACAAAATAAATATAGTGCACTTATTTTTATTCATTACTTATTTAAAAAATACCTATTTGATTGTTAACTTTAACATTCAACATACCTTAATGGCAGACTTTATCCATTACACTTTAATTTAAAAAAGTTTTTATTTTTTTAAAAAATAACAATAAATTGCTACATTTTTAAGAACCCCACAATAAAATGTTTATTTCTAATTTTAGCTTTAAATATTCTACTAAAAATGTTCTGCTACTTTAGCTTAAAAAAAACAACTTTACTAATATCAATACCAAACAAATACTTACTAATGCTACACGTTTTTTTATAGGCAACATAAAATATTTTGTGTTAGCACCTTAAAGTATGCTTTAACTTTGTATTACTCTTATATATAGTGTTTACGAGAAGTAGCGACTTTGAGACCATAAAAGAACATCATCTTATTGTAAAATGAAGATGTTAAACGTATTTTTTTCGGTACTTATTTTTCTCATTTCATGGCAAAAGTACTTACATACTTACAAACACCAAAAAATACAACAAAAAAAAAAAAAAAATGAAAAAAGAAACCCAACATATTTAAGTTTCATTTTCATTACATCAAGGGAGCTTTAAAAATTTAACGCAGATCCCTGGCATATATGCTATACTTGTTTTTAGGGATTTTATTTTTATTTTTTTTTTCTTATTTTATAAGTATGTCTGTCTTTTTGGCTTTTGCTTATGAACTACATGAAACGACCTTGTCTGCTTTAAATAAGATGCCTTAGGAGTATAAATATATGTATATTACTTGGTTTATATGAAGTTGTAAAATATGTGCTTAGTTTTTTTAAATTAAACACAAAAGTAAAAGAACTCCAAACAAAACTTTAATCAGAGGAAACATGTAAACAGTAAGAAAGTTCAAAAATACTTAAAGCTGTTTGTGAGAGTTAATTTTAAAACAAGGTCAGGTAAGATAATAAAAATGTCATTTAAACAGAGGGAGAAGTTATAACTGTGAGTATGTTTTTATTTAAAAAAAAAAATAAAGTGAACTAGAGGGAAATTAAAGTTTTATAGGATACTTTAAGGCAAAAGATTTGTTAGAAGCAATAGAGCTATATTCAACTGTGTCGAATCTCATTTGCCCTATTAACCGAGACGGACAGACAGACAGACGGACGTATATAGTTATTTCGACATCCCTTCTTGCAAGCACCCAGAAGAAATTACAAACAGAATGTCAAACTTATAAACCCTTTATACCTGTAACAAATTTTCTATGATATAACGAAGTCCTTAACTTATATAGGTGCTTTGAAAAATCTAAAAACACAGTTTTTGGCAATATCTCTTTTTTGCAGTTTTCAATACCTAAATAAATATCATACAACCGACATACGCACTGTGGGATCGTTGGGAAAAATAGATAAACATGTCTACTTTTATATTATGTTAATATTTTTGCTTACTTAAAAAATATAACGAGTTTAGCTAAATAAATCTAATTTTGGTGTTTATAATTTCTAAGAAAAATTTGTTTTAGATTTGAAAATATTTAAAAAATTATCCGCTAAAGCTATCAAAATGATTTTTATTACATGAAAACAACATTAGTTTTCTAATATACCACATTAAAAATAAATTTAATAAGATTTTATTTTTTTATTTTTTGTGCTTTCAAAAAATATGATTTTAAAAATTTTACTATTTTCATAAAATATGCTCCCCTTACCACAATTTTAAGCGAATGGGAACTAGTTTAGTGTCATATTAATCTATATATATGTAGTTATTAAAACTATTTTTTAGATTTGAAAAATCTTGCATGACGTCATTTTTCTAGCCCAATAAAATTGAAATTTCGTTAAAAATTTCACCATTTTCGAACAATGCTGAGCGAAAGGTGCAACTCTTAAATAAATAAAAATTTCTCTATTATACATTTCTGAAGCCTTGGTTTTTGAAATATGTGAATAAAAATATTTTTTATTAATTAAATTTTGAGAAAAAAGTGTAAGAGTGAGGAAACTTTTTTTTTAAAGCAAAAAATTTTTTGTATTTATTTTAAAGTCTTTACTTTGATAATTTTTCAGGACTAAACGAATTGAAATAATTAAAAAATATGTCCAACAAATTATTTTGAAATGTAATGGGAGTCTTGGGATATTTTTAAGCAAAATTTCACTTCTTTATTACGGAAATTATTTGAGAAAATTTAAAAAATGTCAAGGAAGAAAATTTAAATTTCCAAATTCAAGAGCAAATATTTTCTAACCATAAGTCATCATCAAAATCTTAAAGAAGTTTTTCAAATCTTTGAAATCGAACTTTATAAGTGCAACTTATTTCGTATTATTAAATTACTATAATATGATCTTTCTAAAAGCCGATTGCCAGATACACATTTATTAACAAAATGTTTGCAATCGGCCCCAATGTGACACGGGCGGACGGACTGACGGACATTGTAAGCCTGCTAGAGGTTGTCATCTTTGACACCCTGTGGCTTATATCGTATTATTAAAGAGTGGTTACAAAATAATATCTCTAAAAGCTGAGGTCCTCCTCTACAACTCTCCCGTACATTTCAATTCGTTCCGACTAGTAATTTAGGAGGTACATATTTATTATCAAAATTTTTCCAATAGGTTCCCTCTGTGACCCGGGTGGACGGACTGATGGACATCGTAATATTGAATCCCTTTCCTTTTCTGATCCAGAAGAAATTACAAAAATAATAAAAAATATCATAAGTGAGTAAGCACATCATCAAGTTCTTTACAAAAGTTTTCAAATCTTTGAAATCGGACTTGATTTGTAGAAGTTACCAAATTCTTTCTAAAAACTTCTACCGATAGTATAGGAGATACAGATTTATTACCAAAATTTTCGCAATCGGGCTCTACTGTGACACAGGCGGACGGACTGACGGATATTGTAATATCAACTCCTCTTCCTTTTAGAATCCAGAAGAAATTATAAACGGAATAACAATCTTATATACATTTTATACATGCGTCGAAAGGTAAAAAAATATTATAAGGTAGCTGAATTTAAGTTGAAATGGAAATTATTTTTTAAAGTAAATTAATAAAATACAAAATATGATTTATGGAAATTTAAAAATAATTTTAAATTACCCAGGAAATTTTTGTTTAGTTCTATAACTAGTTCCAGAACACATGAAAATACCGTGTACTCGTTCTACTTTGGCGTTACGACTAATAATTTTTGTTTGAAATTGTCACCTACAGAACTAGTTCTTTCGAAGTGTTATCGAGTCAGTACCCATTCTCTTGAACGGCTAGAACTAATTCTTTAATCAATGATTTTTGTTTGAAATTTTCACATTCAAAACTCTTGCCATAGAAGCGTTAGGAAATGGTTACAGAACCTATTTATTATCTAAAGAGCTTTTTCAAATCAATATAATTTTGTTAAACTTTTTTTTTTATTTTTGTTCAAATTTGTATATTTTTATAAGTTTTTAAACATTTTAAGGAAGTCATTTTAGAACCAATAATTTGTTCAGAGAAGTGACCACTAGTTCTAAGGATGTTATTAATAAATCTGAAGTGATTCTCATTACACCATTTCTATAACTAATGATTTTAGAACGTGTTCTAAAATATTTCCTGGGAGGTTACAATTTGTTCTATTTTAGTTTATTTTATTCTATGCTTTTATGCAAATAATTCCTATGTTATCCCTATTTTTTCTTACTTTTTTAAGTCGAATATTATTCCTTGTGGTTTATTAAATTCATATTTTTCCTAAAACCGCAAACAGACTGTAACACACCATAAAAAAAAGAAAAATAAACCCCATAACAAGTACTAAATAGAAAAATACACAAAGTACTTTTATACATTATACAGGAAACACAACAACATATTGAAATTATGACACCACAAATGCGTTTAATAAACAATAAAAACCATAAGGAAAACAAAGACAAATTGAAATGATTTTTTAATAACGGTTTTTTCTTTAATATTTGTAGCTCTTTTTAGTTACTCTTATAAAAAAAAAACAATTATTAGAAAATATTTATACTTTTTTCCTCTTTAACACAATACACAAACATATGCAGCTCTAAAAAGGAAATACCGTTATGTTATTTATTTTTTTTTATTTCCCTTTCACATGCATTACAGAGATCCCCCATGGTTAAGAGTGACTTGCTGTGAGGTGAGTATAATATTTGTGTTAAAGTATGTGTCACCAACACGCACTTCCACTTTTCCTCCCACACACAAACCCATACATACTTTTACTATTAATATTAAACATAAATATTTTTCAACTAAATTGCATTGCATCAGGTGTTCTTGCTATTGTTATATTCGGGTGGGGGAGGAAATAAAGAGAATGAGAATTTTTTCTGTTCTTGTGGTATTGCTTATCATTGATAACAACATCATGCAATATTAATGCGTTTATTGAGACCTATAAGAGTGGGTGGAAAGGGAAGAGTGAGTAGCAAAATAAGAGAAAATATTCATCATAAATAAGTAGGAAAAAAATGAAATACTTTAAATGAGTAATGGAAATATGACACAAAACAAAATATATATAAAGAAAAAAATGACAGATATTGTATATTGTGATAACGGTAAAATAATACATATAAAATGCACATGTTGACATAAAGGCATTTAATATATTATGATTAATGTAGGTAAAAGTATATTGGAAAAATGAGAAAAAAAGTAGACAGGGATTATTAGCAAAAAAAAATGGAAGAGGAATAAAGGGAGAAAAGAAATTTCGTTATAAAAAATATTTAAATTATTTAAAAGAACAAAGATTAAAGAAAAGGAAAATAATACACAAATTAAATTAAGTTTATTTTGAATGGGGCCGATCACAAAAAAAAAAAAAAAAAAAAATCTTTATCTCCTAAACTGTGTTATTGGTATAAATGGCATATAATATTAAGACAAGTTTATCCATATTATATTAATATTTCAGTGTGATTTCTATTTGTTTAAATTTTATTTGAGTACAATTATTAAAATTTGAACAACAAAAAAGTTAAATTTAAATTTGTTAATTGAAGAATTTAGACCGCACTTAACTATTTTTTAACAAAATTAATTTCCATTAAAAAAGTTTACACAATTTTCTTATCAATGATATACAATTCTTACGATTCTTCTTTCCTTAATTTAAAATTTAAACCATAGATTATAACATAGATATGAAGCTCAAAAAAAAAAAAAAACTCAATTGAAAAAAAATTACTCAAAAAAAATTACTAAAACATTCTTAGACTTAGGTTTTTATGACAACCGACTTAGGTTTTTGAGAACTGCACTTGAGAAAAACACTCCAAAAAATCTTTTTCATAAACCCACTCAAAAAAACTCATTGAATCTCAAAGTTTACTCATTGAAAAAAGTACAGTTACTTCAACTAAGGCGTATTAGCAATTCGTCACGTATACGCTTAGTCTTTTTTCTTTTCTAATGCTTTTTTAACGCTATCACTTAAAAAACTACTTTAGCATCCAATAACAATAACAACAACTCAAATACTTTACGTAAATATTAATTTTTATTGAAGACTCTTATTACTTTTTTCGTCACTTTAACTCATATACACTCCCATATTCCAACACACTATAAAGAATTTTATAGTTGTTGTTTTTTATTAGCTTTAACAAAGACAGTTTTTATTTTTTTTTAATAATGCCTGCATTTTATTGTGTTAATATTGAATGTGTGTGTATACAATTTTTTTTATTATGTATTTGTTCTTTTTTTTTATAGATCATTAAAACAAAAACAACATGTTAAGTATTATATGAATATAGACAACAACAATAAAAATAAACGTATAAAATTCAAAACCAGTTTTGGATTTTATTTTTTTATTTTTTTGTGGTGAACTTTTTTTATTTATTTTATATTGTTTCTCTTTAATTACGATAATTCGAAGAGTACAGAAAAAAAGTAACAGTAAAAATTGTATTAAAAAGAGATCTTAATTTGAAGAGCTGTATTTTTTAGGTACAAAGTAGGAAATTATTTTTCAAAGGAAATTACAACACTTCACAAAGTAAAAATTAATTTTAACTGAAAATTGTACATACTAGATAAATGTGGACCACACGAGCACGGAACAATTTATTTTGTAAACGCCCTGTTGACATTAAACTAATCTACAGCCTGTCAAAGCCAAATAAAAAAAAAAAAAAATATTTTTAATAGTTTTTTTTTTCAAATTTTTAAAAAATGTGAATCTATTTGATTCGACTTAAGAAATTCCGTAGATAATAATTGAGGACAAGTTATACTTTCAGAAAATGAAGGCCATAAACATTTTTTAATATACGTATATAAATTGATATGTATATGTATATATTTTTTGACAAAATAGTTTTCATTTATTCAAATGTCGACTTATTTTGAGTGTTAGAAATTTTATATTTATGGAAATTATAAAGAACATCCGACATTTTCAGAAAATTCCATGAACAACCTGTTATGTAGTGTTTACATTACTCGTTGTCTTAACCTAACACAAAATATTTAACATTAATACTAACATCATGTTAATGATAAATGTAGATCGTTCAACTTGATGTTAACGTTAATTTATTCGATGTTTAAACACGGTTGTTAAAGCAAATGTTAAAAGAACCATCTTTAAACATCGAAAAAATGAACATTTACATCAAGTTGAACGGTTTACATTTGTCATTAACATTATGTTAGTATTAATGTTAAATATTTTATGTTAGGTGAAGACGACGAGTTAGTAACATTTTCATCAAGACAAACATCAACATCAGTGCGAATCTGTAGTTATTACATCTGTCAAACTGCATGTATAGAAAAATTAATGTATTCGCCATATTGTTGTTTTTCTGCAACAGTTGATGCCTTCCATGAATTCGCATGAATTTTGACGTTCGTCTTGATAAAAAATTGTCTAATGTAGACACTATGCTCATAAGCTACAGCGTTCAAAATTTAATAGCTATGTCATAGTATAATTATAAAGTATACTCGTAAGAACAGCTGTTTTACAATTTTTTCAATGACATACCTCGCGGAACTGTTAAATTGTTTTTTCTGTTCATAGCATTTTGACATTATGTGCATTAGTTTTACACTAACAAAATACAAGCAATTGTTGTTTCTGTAGATGTGCGAGCACTTTATAATTACGCCCATAGTATAATAATAATGTATACTCGTAAGACCAGCTGTTTTACAATTTTTTCATTGGCAAACCTCGCGGTACTGTCAAATTGTTTTTGTATTCACATGTAAAATATTTTTTGAGTTTTTTTCTCTTGCTCACTTTCGTTCTCTCATTTTTCCGTTCAAAGCATTCTGACATTGTGGGCAGTAGTTTTACACTAACAAAATACAAGCAATTTTTGTTTTTGTAGATGTGCGAGTACTTTATTATTTTACTATGAATTACGCCATGTAATATGGGCTTATTTAATCTAACTCCAAACTAGTGATGCCGGATAAAATTAACAAATAATCCCTGCGTTTAACCGGTTAACCGTTTTTTTGCTGAACATTTTTGAAGACAGCATACTGTGGCACACTTAGTTAAATAATTCAATCAAAACAAATATTTAAAATTTACAAACAAATCATGATTTTCTGTTAACATTGGAACTTAGGGTAATGTAGACTATACATCTTATGTGGTTATTGCAATTTGATGATCAATTGGTAGAAACAAATATTTACGTCCAGAACTAATTTCTATACCATCATATGTGTTTCGGATATTATGCGTTTGTGTTAATAATTGTAACACACAGAAAAAAATCTTCTTTTGATTACTATTCATATGGTGGAACCAATATGAAAGAAAAATTGATGATTAAGGTCTATTGGTAGTTCTACCGATGTCTAACTACAAATTATGAAAACGGTTTTGTAATTTAAAAGTTATTGATTATGATACAATTATAAACTTAAAAAAAATTTTTGAAAATACAGTACTTTTTAAGGAAAAATGTTTAAAGATAATAAAAACCGAGTATTCGACGCGAAATCGATATTCGAAAATCCGAAAATTTTTCAAAAAACCGGTTAAAACCAGTTCGATCTCTCTATCTCTGATTCATTTCCGAATTTTTCGCCAATGTTGGTACTTTAAGCTGTGAAAATATTGATGTAAAGATTTTTGGGTGCAATTGAATAATTTGGAAGGCTTAAAAAACGTATTTATGAAACTCCCGTCCAAAGGCGATTTAAAAAATATAAATAAAAAAGAAAAATAAAGAATATTATACAGGAGAAATTACAAAAACAGAAATTAAATAAACTAAAAAAATCACAATTCCAAAGCTTTCAATTGATAATTTAATATTTGCAATCAATCGTGTAAATAGTATACAAAAAGTTAGGAATCCCAATTAAATTTGTTTAACATTTTATCCATTAATTGGCTTATTTCTTAATACAAATGAATTTTAACCAGAGCTTCGAAAGAATGAATTCAATTTAGAATTAATTCACGTATAATCTTAATTCAGCTTATAAAAATTTAGTTTAGCATTCTTTAAAATTATTCCTCAGAAAATAATTCCTAGACTTAATTCTTTAGGCTTAACTTTGTATTGAATTAATTCCCTAGAGAATTAATTCCTTGAAGAATTACAATTCAATTTGAATGATTAAATTTTTCTTTCATTCCATTCTTTTACAAAATAAATGAAAAAAATGTAGAATTAATTCCTTAAAAAAATAAAATTCAATTGAATGATATATTTTTTTCTTTCATTCCCTTCTACTACAAATTGAATGACAATATTTTTCTTTAATTCTATTTTTATATATCTTTGAAAATAAGTATTAAAATGGTTGAAAATCATTGGTATTTTGCTAAAATCTATATAAAATCAACATGCTACTATCCTGCTAAACTCTACAAAGAATGGAAGATGATTCTGTACAAAGATGCTGAACTTTACAGTTTAAAAGAAAAATAATACTCGTAATACGTTCTCCGTAAAATCTAGTTATAAATCCTATCATTCATAATAATCTAAGTACATATAACAGATGAAATTTAATATACGTTCAATATAGAGCTAATAAAAGTACTCGATATCTGAAATTAAAAGAAGTGCACGCCACGAAACATGTGTGTATTTAAATATGGCTTACCATACATCGTTTTTGCAATTATATAAACTTGTTTAAAATATAAAGAATTAAAAAATAAAACTTCATTCAATCTAGTACAAATTGAATGGTTAAAAACTTTTATAATTCAATTTGTAATAGTTTGAATTTAAACAAATTTGAATGAAATCAAAAGAATTAAGCATTCCATTCCCAAAGAATTAATTCACAAATGAATTAATTCCATTTTAACAAAAGCTTTAGGAATTAAGCTTCAGAATTAATTGCAATGAATTTATTTGAAAGAATTAATAATTCTTTATAATTTAATTCCATTTTAAAAAGTGAATTAAAGAATTAATTCTTTCGAACCTTTGATTATAACGCATTTTTCTTTCATTTAATGCTCAGTTTTTACAACCCTTTTTCTAAATACCAAAAAATACAACCCTACATATACCTTCCACTTTGTAGCATTTCATCGAGATCACTTTATTGCATTAGTTAGAAAAAGACATTAAATAACATCCACTTACAAATAACACAACATCTTTCTTCTTCTGACCTACGACAAACAAATTTGTGCAAAAACACAACACACAGTCAAACAAACAAAAAACTAAACACACAACAATAACAAAATACAAAGGAAAAAAAGCAACAAGAGAGTAAACGTACAAAAAAATAAAACAACAACCACTTATGGCATTAAAGAAATAAACGCAAACAAAGCAAAAAATAAAAAATAAACCAGACAAAATGCGATAGTATGAGAATGTGTTAGTGTTAATGACAACAAAAACATTTTTGTGGAAGATAAATCGAGTGAAAAGCAAAAACAACAAGACTGAAAAAAGCGGCGTCAGTGGATTTAATTTGTTGAGTGTGTGTAGAGCAAAAAATGATTGTTAACAAGAAATTAAACAAAATTTATTAAAAAATATAAAGTAAAATTAATAAAATATTAAAAAGAAAATATTATTTAAAAGAGAAAAACAAAGTAAATTTATTTATTTTAAAAGAATAGCAAAGAAAAGTGTTAAGCAAATTCGTATAGTAATTGAAGTAAAAAAAGAGCAAAAGAATTTATAATAGTAATAAAGCAAAAGACAAAATGATCAACACTTTGCTGGAGCATGTGCCCATCAAAATGGAAGTTAAAGATGTAGATGAGGCTGAAGAAGAACAACGAGCCAATGAAGAAACAGAAAAAGAATTAACAAAAGACGATGTCCAAATGAAGGAAACAGATGAAGACTTAGAAGACGATGATGATGAAGATGATGATGATATGGTTGATGAAGACGATGACGAAGATGAGGAGGAGGAGGAAGACGAAGAAGAGTCTGATACTGAAACAGATGCCTTAGAAATTGAAAAAGAGGCTATCATGTTAATAAGCAGTGATGAAGAAGCCGAATTGGAGGCTCAAAGAATACGTTTTCCTGATAAAATATTTCCTAAAAAATCTTCACGCTGTTCTTCACGTAATAGTCAATGTAGTAATAATTCTTCGTCAATAGCCTCCAAAACTGAAACTAATACTACAAAGGTTACCACGCCACAGGAGGAAGACAAGAAACAAAGAATTTCCCCGCGCCTTAAGGCAACAGAGAATAATAAATCTTTAGAGAATTTAAATAAAGAGAACAATACTTCCAGCAGCAACAACAATAATTTTAACACTAACAATACACTCTCACAAACAAAAAAGAAAATAGAAAATAAAAAATTGGAAAATAATAAAACTATGGAAAATAACAATAAAAATAAACAGCCACAACAACAACAACAAGACACTAGCAGCAAATGTTTGCTGGACAATAATAACACGGCAGAGGTCAATAACAAAACGTTGGAAAATAATCGTAATATAGAAAATTTACACAAATCTCCGGGTAATTTATCAGGCTCTAAAAGTCGTCGTGGCAGTAATAATTCTACATGCAGTGTAGCCTCTACTGTGGCCTCAGATTCTGCAGAAACTGAATCCTGTGGCAATATCTATGTCTTTAACTTGCAACAAAAACTTATATTCAATTGTGAATTTTGTGATTTAAAATATGGTGATTTGGACAATTTTTCCCGTCACCTCCATGAAGCCCATAAACTTTTCAATTTCGATGAAGATCCTGAAAAGGAAAATGCTCCCCGCAATTTGCGCAAAAGTCAACGTAATAATGTTACTAAAAATGCTGCCACTGTCAAAAAAGAACCTTTACAAACATTAGAAACTTTAGCAGAACCACCTGTTACTTTGCCTCTGTCTGTTTTGGCGGAACCTCTTAATTCATGTGGCAATGTTTTTTTGCTGAATCATCGTAAATTGTTTTTAGTATGCGGCTATTGTGAGTGTAAATATGCCAATTTGGATTTATTTGAAAAACATTTGAGACAACAACATCGTATTTTTGAGGGTTGTCACAATGAGGTTAATGTAGTACCCAAGGTAGAGGTCAAAGAGGAGCTATACGTTATTGCGGAGGTAATGCCCCATCAGGATTTAATGAATCCTCAGGCCATGGTCGCTATACCAGCAGATATACCTTTAGATATAAGTATTAATCCGGAAAATGTGCATTTAACCGAAAAAGCTTTAGAGGAGGCCGTTGAGGAATGTAGTAAAGAGGCGAATAAAGAAGAAGAAACTACTCCTGATGTTCCAATAGCTGTTGAGACTTTGGAAACTACTTCTACGACAGCTAAAGTTGTTGAGGAGGTTTCTAGTGCAGCAGAGACTTTAGAATTACCTGTTGCTATGGAGGTGGAAGAGGATAAACCTGTAACGCCTAAGAAAACTAGAGTTAAAAGAAAATCTTCACCCATTAAGCCCTTAACTTCGCCTAATAAAAGACCTAAAAGGAATACAAGGAATAATAAAAAAACAACAGATGAGGTAAGTTGAAAATATAAATCAATTTAAAAAGTTTGTTTTAATTATTAATTCCAAAGAAATTTAAATTGTATGAAAAGTAAATAGATCAAAATCTCAGTCGTATTTAAGGAAATTGTTTTTTAAGTCTAAATGCCAGATTTTATATAAAATGAAACAGATCTCATTAAACAGCAAACATTTTTTAACCACTTTTTTTAGCATTCATTTCGATTTATTGATTTTATTAATTTAACTTTTATCAATCAAATTAAAATCTTCACCATTTTACTAAACTGTTCCCTATTGCTAGAAAACAGTAAAAATATGAAAATGATTTTCGAAATTATGTTTCAATGATTTGAAAAAAATTAATAAAAATTGTTAGGATTTTATTAAAAATGTTTTATTTGGTTAAAAAATTCAATTTTAAACTAGCCACTTGCGAACGTTTCGAAAATAGGTTAGAAAAATTTGAACATTGTATTTAAATCAGAGACATAACAGTTATAAGACTTATGTAAAAACGTTATGTCATAACTGTTAAATAATATAAAAAAAAATTTACGTCTCTAAAAAACAGTTATTTTTAACAAATATAAATTTTCGTCTTCCTTAACAGTTATAGTTATTTTAAAAAAATTTCCGTTTTTTATAATTTATATTTTTGATTTTTATTTTTTACGTTGCCTAATAATAGTTATTTCTAAAAAATATTTTTTTCTATTGCTCAATAACGTTTATTTTTAAAAATTATTTTTTTACGTTGCTTGATAACAGTTATGATTGAAATATATTTTTTTACGTTACTTATAAATTAATTTTTTTTTTTTTTTAAATTTAACAGCTATTATTGTTTGCATTTTTATAAATAATTCCGTTATAATATAAACATTTACATATCGATGTATAAGAATAAGGGGATTTTTTGCAATATTTCCATATTCTTCAAACTTTTTCTAAAATTTTACAACTTTTTCGTTTATGGAATTGATGTTACGGCCTTATAGATTGTTGACGTAATTTTTGAAGACATGAATATGAAATTTTTTTGTGTAGATGTTGTTTGGGTCAGTGCATTATAATACAGTAAATACCCAACCCAAGAGGTTACGGCTTATTGTGTTTTAGGTGACGATATTAAAATTTATGCAAACAAATTAAAGCCAATTCTTATTCAACAGATCAAAATCATTATATTCCACATATGTAATTTTTACGATGTACAACGGACTTTTTGGCAATTGGGTAAAATATATCAGGATCCCTATTTAACTGCAAATCGACACTTAAACCGTAACCGGTCCTTTCTAACATTTAATAACACTTTTCTTAGCCATATTAAAAGATATATAAGTATACTTCATGTAGAATTTATCAAAATAGAACACTATGCACACAAATTTTTATTTAATTAGTTCTTTTTACCGTTTGTTGAAATTTTGAAATACTAAATAGGCCGATTGGACTTTTGGTGACGAATATATCTATATTAATATTATAAAATCAAATTTGTATTTGTTTGTTACGCAATTACGCCAAAAACGCTGAATCGATTAAATATAGATGGATATAAATTAAAATTCAATTGATGAAAATAACGAAAAGAGAAGTAATTCAAACTGTTACAAGGTGAACGTGAGAGTAATGCAACAATAATCTCCTGCACCTCTGAAGAAAGGCCTTCTTCTTGTAAAATTTAAGTTAAAAACAAACTAAAAAAATATTTTAACGTTTATCAAGCAACGTAAAAAATATATATTAAAAAATAAAAATTATAAGCAACGGAAAAAATTTATTTTCAAAAATAAATATTATAAGGCAACGTAAAAAAAAAAAATTCAAAAATAAAAATTATGAACAATAGAAAAAAATATATTTTAATAATAACTGTTATCAAGCAACGTAAAAAAATATTTTTAAAAAATAAACGTTATAGAACTATAGAAACATTTTTTTTCGACAATAACTGTTATCAAATAACATAAAAAATATTTCTTATTTTGTACTCAACTTTTTTAATTTGAAATAAAATTTAATAGTTATTTTTGGTCTCTGATTTAAATCAATAAAATATTATTAAAAATTAAGTATTTGCTTAAAGAATTAAATTTTAGCGCATTTTAGTCATGTTCCAAAAGTTCGAACATTGAAAAATGTATTAAAAATAAACAAAATATTATGTTAAATTAAGTTCGAAAATTCGAAAATTGAAAAATGCATTAAAATTAACAAAATATTACAAATAATATTTTTTTATTTTTAAAACTAAACTATTTTTGAAATGATTCTATGCAATTTTGTGATATTTTAAACATTTTTGGATATTTCTAAATTAAGTATTAAAATTCGAACATTGAAAAATGTGATAATAACACGGAAAAATATTTATTAAACGCGATAATAATTAATTATTATGAACAATTTTCATATTTATAAAGATTTTAAAAATTTCGAAATTATGTTCAAAAAATTATTCACAAAATATTATTAAAAATAGTTAATTTGTTCTTAGAGTTAAATTATATTATAGAAAATAATATATTTCTAAAGGTAAACTATTTTTAAACAGATTCTATGCAATTATGTGATAGTTTAGCCGTTTTTGAAAATTTCGAAATTTATTCTGAAAAATTCGAACATTGAAAAAATAACCAAAAAGAGATAAAATTCTGGAAATATGCATTAAAAGCGATAACAAATAATTATTTTGTAAAATTTTCATATTTAGAGCAATTTTAAAATTTTCGAAATTAAGTTAAAAAAATTTACATTTAAAAATTTTCAAAATATTATTAAAAATAGTTAATTTGGTCTTAGAGTTAAATTGTAGGTCATTTTAGCTATGTTTGAAAATTTCGAAATTATGTTCGAAAAATTGGGGAAGTCAAAAATGATAAAATTTTAAAGATAAACCATTTTTAAACAGATACAAGCAATTTTTTGATATTTAGCCGTTTTTAGAAATTTCGAAATTAAGTTTGAAAATTCGAACATTGAAAAAATCGCAAAAAAAAAATATATAAAATTAGAGAAATATGCATTAAAAATTATAACAAATAATATTATTTTGTAAAATTTTCATATTTAGAGCGATTTTAAAATTTTCGAAATTAAGTTCGAAAAATTCGAACATTGAAAAATGAACAAAATATTATTAAAAATAGTTAATTTGCTCTTAGAATTTAGTTATAGGTCATTTTAGCTATGTTGGAAAATTTCGAAACTAAGTTAGAAAATTCGAAGTCGAAAAATCGATTTTTTAAAATAAAAAAAAAAAAAATTAAATAGTATTTTTGTTCCAACTGTTGATTAAACAATATTTGGTACAAATTTAAAAGTATATTTAATAATTCTTTTAATTTTTAGATCACCGTCCCAATTGTAGAAGACCAAGTTCCTGAAATTGAAAATGTTACTCCTGAAACAATAATTCCTTCTACAGAAACTGAAAAACCTACTGAAACTTCAGAGAGCGGAACTAAAGATACCAGCAAATCTAACAGATCTGTAGTCGAAGCTAAGGAAGCAACTATTGAAAAATTAAATGAAGCAAAGGAATCTAAAGAAACTAAGGAACCTAAAGATACTAAGGAACTTAAAGAAACTAAGGAACCTAAAGAAACTAAGGAACCTAGAGAAACTAAGGAATCTAAAGAAACGAAGAAACCTAAAGGAAGCAAGGAACCTAAAGAAACAAAAGAACCTAAAGAAACCAAGGAACTTAAAGTGTCAAATGAACCTAAAGTAACAAAGGAGCCTAAAGCAGCAAACCAACCTAAAGTAATAAAGGAACCTAAAGTAACAAAGGAACCTAAAGAAACCAAGGAACTTAAAGTGTCAAATGAACCTAAAGTAACAAATGAACCTAAAGTAACAAAGGAGCCTAAAGCAGCAAACCAACCTAAAGTAACAAAGGAAGCTAAAATAACGAAGGAACCTAATGAAGCGAAGAAACCTAAAGAAACAAAGGAATCTAAAGAAACTAAAGAACCAAAAGTAACAAAGGAACCTAATGAAACGAAGGAATCTAAAGAAACAAAGGAATCTAAAGAAACTAAAGAACCAAAAGTAACTAAGGAACCTAATGAAGCGAAGGAATCTAAAGAAACAAAGGAATCTAATGAAGCGAAGGAACCTAAAGAAACGAAGAAGTCCACAAGAACAGCAAAATCTAAGAAAACATCTACTGAAACTACATCTTCTCCAGAAACTAAAGAAACTACAGATACAAATAAATCCACAAACTCCGAAGATAAAGTCACAAACTCCGAAGAAATAAATAAAGCTACTCCAATTGAAAATATAAAACAACAAAAAGAACGTAGAAAATCTAAAGTAATAGAGCCCAAGCAAGAAATACAAAAGACCGAAGAAATAAAAAAAGCTACACCAGTTGAAACCATAAAACAACTAAGAGGACGTAGAAAATCTAAACTCATGGAACCTAACAAAGAAATACAAAAATCCCAAGAAATAGAAAAAGATACACCAGTTGAAACTATAAAACAACAAAAAGAACTTAGAAAATCTAAAGTCGTAGAGCCCAACAAAGATATACAAACTAAACAGGTTGAAAAAACGTATGAAACCAGAAAATCTATAAAAGCTGTAGACACCTCAATACTACTACCAAAACCAACAACAAAATCGGTAGCAGAAACACAAGCAGAAATAAAATCTAAAAAGAAATACGAATGCAATTATTGCGGTAAGGACTTTGCGACGAATTGTGCGGTGCAGATACATGAACGCATACATACCGGTGAGAAACCATATGAATGTGATATTTGTCAATGGACCTTTCGATCGAAATCAAATCTTATGGCACATAGAGAATCGCATTTTGGGGAATCGAAATGTGATAGTTGTGATAAAACATATGCACTAAAAAATTCCCTACGAACACATATAAAAAACAAACATTTGGGTGAGAAACATTATTTTACATGCGCCATTTGTGATCGAGATTTTACTCAAAAAGCCTATGTATACTCACATATTGAAAAAGAACATATGATGGTGGTTCAGAATGAAGAAGAAGAAAACATACAAGATGATGACAAACTAGATGAAGAAGAACCTATGGAGGTGGTAGAAAAAGAGGTAGTGGAAAATGAAACTTTAACACTGCCAATGCCAATACCAACAAAAATTCAAACAGAAGCTTTGCCAGAAACAAAATTGCCCTCTGCAAATTTAAGTTATCAAGAGCCTGAAGATGATGATGAAGATCTTGCTGCTGATCCGGTCAATGATATTATGGCACAATTACAAAATGAAGAAGAACAAAACGCCATCACATTTACCATAAATACCTTACCCGATAGTGCAGCTTTAAAATTACCCAATAAATCTACAACACCTACCGAGTCTCTTCCCACTTCTCCACAAGATATTAAACCAACAATAATACAAATCGTTAAACGTTTCGTTTGTGATCAATGTCCACGATCATTTGAAAAACATATGCGTCTAATCGAACATAAACGTTTGCATACCGGTGAAAAACCCTATGAATGTGATGAATGCGGTAAACAATTTCGCATACGAATGCGTCTAAACGAACATAAACTACGACATTCCAAAGAAAAAAGATTTAAATGTGAAATTTGTAATTTACCCTGTTGTACCAAACAGGATTTGAATTTGCATATGCGTCATCATGCCAAAGATCGTCGTTATCAATGTACCATGTGTACTAAGGCTTTCGTACGCGGTTCAGATTTAAAAATTCATGTGCGTGTTCATACAGGAGAGAAACCTTATGTATGCGATATTTGTCACAAATGTTTTCGCGCCAATCAAAATCTTATCGTACACAAAAAGTCTCATATGGGAGATGCTTCGAAAACCTTTCAATGTGAAATGTGTGATAAGAAATTTATGCGTAAAATTGATCGCAAAGTACACATGAGAACGCATACGGGAGAGAAACCTTTCAAATGTGAAATTTGTCAACGTGGTTATTCTTCAAGATTTAATGTAAGAACTCACATTGAAAGAGATCATATGGGCAGTATTAATGGTGAAACCAAACCCACTAAAGCAAAACCGGGACCCAAACCTAAAGCTTTAAGGGAGGAATTGGAAAAACAAAAGAAACTAATAGTAGAATTACAAAATCAATTATTGCAACAAATAAAAACCGATGAAAAAATTATACCCTGTGATGTAGATATGCCACTACAAGACACTTTACAAGATTCCACTATAACACCTTCCTCGCCCATTAGCAGTACTACTAAAGATCCCATACAAAGTGCTTATGAATTGTTAAATAAATTAAAAACCGCTAATACAACTACCTCTAAACCATTAACTATTATACCTTCACCTACACCTTTAGAGGAACCACCTTCCTTTACGAAAGGCAAAAAGACCACCTCAACATTACTACCTCTAACTGTTACACAAAAAATTGAACAACATTCACCAGCACCATCATCTTCCTCTTCCATATCCAACTCAGGTTCTACTACATCTTTATCATGTCTAACAACACCCTCACCACCCAAGACCACAGCCACAAAGGTAGTGTCACAAAAGACTTCATTGGGTATACAACAAGTATCGGTGACAGTTTCCATGCAAGTGGAAAATGTTACAACAACACCAAATCCTCCCACCACCCTTGAAAAAGAGAATGCTGGCATTTTGACAACAAGAACAAGTGATGCGGCGGCGACGACAACGACAACAGCTTCTAGTGTTAAGAAGGAAAGAAAAATCACAAGTTATTTTACAGTGGTGGGTCAAAAGGGTGAAGTTTAATTTGTTAACAATGAAAGAGTAAAAGACAGAAAGAGAGAGAGAGCGAAAGAGAGTGAAATGATTTAAGAAGTATTATAAGGAGATTAGAAAGGTAAACTTTAATTTTTTCTCTTAATATTAAAATAAAGACAATAATATAATTATGAATTATATGTTTATTAAATTCTAATAAAAAACTTAAATTATATTTTTGTAAAAATTTATATTTAAATTATTTACAATTTCAGTTTATTTGATTTTAATTGATATAATTTTCTTTTCTTTAATTTTTATTGAAATGTTTATTTAAAATACAATATTTTTTCTTAATAAAATGAAAATTAATATGAATTTAAAAGACTTAATAAAAATATTATTACCCCGAATTTAAACGACTTTTGAATTGTCTGTTTTCAAAAATAAACACTTGCAAAATATTATTTAAAAAAGTGTTAAACAAAATTTTTATTTAAAAGAAAAATTTCTAGATTTCAATATTTTTGATATTAAAAATGTTTAAAACTTTAAAACTATATTTAAATAAAATATAAAAACAAAAATAATAAACCGCATTTTCTTCAAATTTGTATCGCTTTAACACAACAAGACTGGATGGAAAATATATTTTAAACAATAAAAATTTAAAAAATTGTTTATTGTGATATATTTTTCAAAAAGAAGACAAAAAATATTGATTTTTGAATTCAAATGTAAGAATATGCAAAATAAGCTGAGAAAAACCCTGTAAGTTCCAGAAAAATTTTTTAAATAAAAAAAATTTTCTACAACAATTAACAATTTTATGAAAATAATTACTCCCAAATACATAATTGTGTCAAAATAGATAAACATTTTTAGTTTCATTAAAATATGCAAAATAAGCTTTTTACTAAAATATGAAATTTTGGCAAAATATGGCATTTTATAATATTTCATCAAAATTTTAACAAAATGAAAATTTTTTGTTATAATATAAAAATAAGTAAATAAGCTTTTTAAGCTATTTTCGAAAAATTTGAAATTTTATAATATAATATCATAAAAAATCTTATAAAACACTAAATTTTATTAAAATTAAAAAAAGCTATTTTGGCAATTTTATGGTACAATTTAATTAAAAAATCGTATAAAATACAAAGGTGTGTTGAAATTCTACAGAATATATTAATTTAATAAAAATATGCATAATAAGCATTTTAATAAAATATGCTATTTTCGCAAAATGTGCTATTTTATAATATAATTTTATCAAATATTTTAACAAAATGATAAATTTGTGTTATAATACAAAAATAAGCAAAAAAGCTTTTTAATAAAAAAAAAACTGTTTTCGAAAAATATGAAATTTTAAAATATAATTTCATAAAAAAATCCTATAAACCACAAAATTGTAGTAAAATTAAAAAAAGTGCATTTTGAAAAAAATATGCAAAATAAGCTTTTTAATAAAAAAGCTATTTTGGCAATTCTATGGTACAATTTAATGAAAAATTCGTATAAAACACAAAGTTGTGTTAAAATTCTACAAAATATATGTATTCATTTTATAAAAATATGCAATTTTGTAGTAAAAGTTCATGTTTAATTCTTATAAAACGCAAATTGGGTTAAAATTCTTCAAAAATTATGAATGCTTTTTAAAAAAATATGGTATTTTGACAAAATTCCTAATCTCATAATACTATTTCATATAAAACTGATTATAAAACACAAAATTGTAATAAAATTCTACGAAATATAAATTATTAAATAATAAGCAATTGATATTTTGGCCAAATATTCAATTTATAGTACAATATCATGTTCAATTATTATAAAAAACAAAATTTAAAATTCTCGAAAAATAATGAATGCTTTAAAATAAGCAAAATAAGCTTTTTCAAAAAATTGCTATTTTGAATAAAGTGCGTTATTTCATAATACAATTTCATGAAAAACTGATTATAAATTTTAACACAATGTTAAAATTCTACAAAAAACATAAATTCTTTAAATATAAGCAAAATAAGCTTTTTTAAACAAATGTGCTATTTTGTTAAATTATGCAAATATGGTATAATTTCATTCAAAAAATCTTATAAAACACAAAATTGTGTTAAAATTTAAAAAATTATAAGTTCTTTGAAAATATGCTAAACAAGCTTTTAAATAAAATATGTAATTGTGGCAAAATATGATATTTTGTGATGAAATTTCCGGAAATAAATTCTTATAAAATTGTCTTAGAATTTAAAAAAAAAATAAATTTAAGTAAAATAAATAAAATAAGCTTTTTAATAAAATATGTTATTTTGGCAAAATTTGCAATTCTATAGCACATTTTCATGAAAAAACTTTTATGAATCACAATATTGGGTCAAAAAATTAATATATTGGAAATTTAATTAAATTAATTCCAAAAATTAAAAGGCTAAATTCGGAGTTCTATTAAAAAATTAAATTAAGTATTTTTCTTGAAATATGCCAAAACAAGAATTAAACATGATTTTTTATTAATAAAAAGCTAATTTAAATATTTTGTCATTCTAAATTATTTTTGGGTTTGTATAAAAATATGCTTTTAAGCAAAAATATGCAATCTTAAATTTTTCATGAAAATTAAAAAAAAAAAAATAATAATAAAATTAATTATATGCAAAAATACTAATTCGTCTTAAATATATGCCACGGTTCTTGTTTGATATTTAAGCCAATCTTGTTGTGTTTGATTGAATAGTTATTGTATTGAATTATTTTTAAATAAATATAAGAAAATCTTTATTAGCTTCGTTTGATCTGAATGATAATAAATATTTGATTTATCTAATAAAGTTTTAATTGAACTAATTTTTCTTTTCCTTTTCCCCTCTCTTTCTCACTCTCTTTGCTCTAATATAAAACACAGATTAACAAATTATAATTTTTCCAATACTTAAATATTTTAATTGCATTAATTTTATTTTAAAAATTAATTGAAAAATGTATCTAATTTTTATTGAAAGTTATTTGGATTTTTAAGAAAATTATTTTAAAATTAAAATTTATTTATGCTTACTTAACACTTTTTTTCAAATAATATTCCTTTTTCAATTACATTATTATTATACCTTAAAGATTTTTTTAAAAAGAATCTTTAATATAAATATTATTACTGCTATACTATTAAATATACTATTATTAAATACATACTACTTTTAACTATTATAAGCAATAACCTCGCAGCAGGATTTTTTAAAATATTTAATTTCTTCCTTTTTTATAAAATTTCAAAATATTATAAAATGAATATATTTTTATATAAATAATATTATTACTATTAAAGATTTATACAAAGTACTATTATTAGTTAGTAAGTTAATTTTTTATAAAAGAAAAGTTTTTAAATGAAAACTTTTTAAAAATAAATAAAAGGGAAATGGAGCAAAAGTATAATTCAAGGAGTTAACAATATAATTAAAAAAAATATATATTATATAATTGAAAATTTCATTATTGCCTCAATGGAAATAATGTATAAGAAATTTTATTTTTGGTAAATTAATTTTTTAAGATTGAAATATTTATTGATAATAAATTTGTTTAACATAAATTTGGAAAAAAATATAAATTTTAAGAATTTGTTTAAAGAAATAGGAATTAATTTTAATTCGTTGAATACAATCAAATAGATGGGAAAGATGCTAGGTGATCAGCAGAAGAATATACTTAACTAAAGATTTTTCTTAAATTTCAATGAGATTCAATACAATTTTCAAAAGTGTATGATTTGTTATTTAAAAAAATCGTAATTTTTTATTGAAATTTTTTGTTTGCAACTGTCTATAATTTTTAAAATTTTAAGATAAAAAATCTAAAGGAAAATTTTATTAATTTGAAAATAAATTATTGAAAAAATTCCAAATTAAAAAAATATAAAAAAAAAAATCTGTTGAAAATTTATTAAAAAAAAAATAATTATATTTTTTTGAATGAAATAAAATATATTCTTATTATTTGAAAGAATTTTATTTTAATTATTTGAAAATAAAAAACAACTGATTTAGCACAAAAATTAAATTGTTTGAAAATAAAATTTTATGAAAATTACTAATTTTTAAAAATATTTTTTGAGTTCTTTTCATAAAAAATTTATTTTTAAAAAATTTTCTTGTTGTACTGAATCAGGCCTTGAAAATAATAATAAAAATAATAATTTTATTTTAATTTATTAAAAATAATAATAATAATAATAAAAAACAAAACACATAAATTTTTTGAAAAAGAAAAATTTTATTTTAATTATTTCAAAATTAAAAAAAATAATCTAATTATTTAAAAATAAAATTAATTATTTAAAAATCAAAAATCGGCAGCTTTCAAATAAAAGCATTTATACGAATACAAAAAATTTATGGAAAATTGTATCCAACATTTCCCCTCCCCTCCAAAAGAATGTATTAAAACTTGTTAAAAAAATATATTAAAGTTATGAATTGATATTATTAAAAATGAACAAAAAATGTTATAAAACATAAATAATAAGAAAACAAATTTATAAAATTAAAAAAATCGTTAAAACTAAAAATATTACTATACAGAGAAGCAAATACAAGAGAAGAAAATATATTTTTTTAAAATAAAAATAAAAAAAAAAAAATGTTAATAAAAATAAAATTTATATTTTTATATAAAATTAAAAAATAAAAAACACAATTTAATAAATAAAAATAAAATTTATATTTTATATACAATTTAAAAAAAAATCCAGACTTAAATAAACAACAGTCTAATTATTAAGAATTATTTATATAGGGTTTTCTTTTAAATACCTTTTGTAATGAAAACAAAATAAATTATTTTTTATATTTTTTTTCTGAATCAACATACATTCTTTATTTATACTCATAATTATTTAATATTTTTTTTTATAATTTTAGTTTTAATTATCTAAAAAAAAAATATGATTTCATTTAATTTTATAAGTTAATTATAGTTTTAAAATAAATATCATATTTTAAATTTTTTCATTTAGATTTAATTTTAATTTAATTTAATGATAAGTTTTTAATTTCAAATCAACATAAAAGACATTTTTGTGAAATATTAAGATTTATTTAAAAAATACAAAAAAAAAAAAAAAAAAAAAAAAAATGGGACTATTTTTAAACTTTAATTTTTATATTCATACCTACATTTATTATATTTAAAAGTTTTCTATATATGAAATATATATTTTTTATATTTAAAAAAAATCTAAGAGTTTTATTTAAAAATTGGGGATAAAAAAGAAAGAAATTTAAATATAATCAGATGTTTATAAGGGTCTTTCTAAAAACACTTTATTTAATTTTTAAAGAAGTCTAAAGTTATAAATTATAAAATTTAATGTTTCAAAAACATAGATAAAATAGACTTTAAGTGAGCCATGATTTTTTAAATGATTAAGAAATCAGTTTGTATTTCAAGCAATTTTGAAATTATTTTCCAGCTTATAATTTTTGGTCTAACATAATTAGCAATTTGCTGATGACGATTGTAGCGGATCAGTGTCTAATAAATCTTTTTCTTTATTCTACAAAAATTATTACAATAATGAACTTGAGCCTAAATAAAGATTAAACAATTATTAATTTTAAAAATCTTTCTATAAAATTCATGAGATTATTAAATAAAATCAAAAGTCAAAATTTTGCGCGACAAAACTAATTGAACAAACGTTAAGCTTAATATTCTGTGAAAATCCCTTTCCTTTTGACCAGTTCAGAGAATTTTTTCTCTTATATTGGGAATTAATCAAAGAGACTTGTTTATTAATAGCATTGGTATTGCTGTCCAAGCTTTTAAGATGACACAGGAGTCTTTCTGGGCTTTCACCGACATCCTCTACATTCTGACTTATTATTTTCCAAAAGTTTTAAATAGTATTAAGATCATAAAACTGTGTGGTCTTGTTCATGACATTTACCATTTGCTGATTTAACAATTACTTCCTGCAGAATTTTTCGCCTCACTTTCATAATCATTATACCATTAATTTTAAGTACCAATTCTAGCCTTTGTCTAGAAAAGCATCCCAAGCCATTACATTACGATTCCATGCTTTTTAGTACTCTGTGAGTATAGAGAATGCATACGTTGATAAAGGGGCAGACTAACACTTCTCATTTCATCCAAATATTCATATTAACTTCGATTTGCCTGTTACACATGAGTACAGTGAAGTTGCTCTTGCGCAAATTCAATTTTGCTTTTTAATTTTTCTTAGAATTAAATTGCTTTTTGCGGACCTGTAGAATACTACTACGGCCTTACCTGCTGTTCTTTGGAATGTACATGAGGTTATTTCAATGCTGAACGATTTTAGACCTCTTGAAGCAGTTTTATTATGATAGTTTTGACTTCCTCTAACAATTTATGTACCATTAATGATAGTTGATCATCTTGGTCGGCATCTATAGTCGACTAATTTCACCATTTCTTACGTTTTTAACATATTTGTAGCATATATTACCGTCGATTTAGCCATATTCGTATTAATATAATTTTATTAATTTTTCACAGGTCTTAATTTCATAACACTTCGGAAATCTTGAATATGTTAATTTTTATCTTACTCGCTATTTTAATTTTTATCAAAAAACTTTTCTTAATTACCAAAATTCTTTAATTTCGTTTAAAAATTTCATAATTTTGTTTGCACCATTTTAGATAAGGAAAAGTTATTTTCAAATTTCCTTCATATAAAAAACATCAAATATGATATATCATACTGAATATTTTTGCAGAATGGTAAATTTTTCTTTGATGTTTAGATGAAGTCCTATTTTGTTCAGTTTGTTTTGTCGCGCCTTGCGTCAATACTTAATAAAATAGTATATTACAGAGAAAAGAAAAATGTAACAATTTATATGTTTTTATTTAGAGCGGAAAACAAGCTTTGTATGGAATAAATATTTTCTCAATCTTCCACATATAGAATTTGTTCAGCTAGTTTTGGCCGACAGTGTAATATAATAATATATAATTGTATTACAAATAACCTTTTTATTTATCAATATATTTTTAATATTTCGAACTAATACCCCAATGCGTACAATTAATATTAATTACTTGAAATAATAATTTAATTATGATTACTATTTATTATTTCTTTAAATTTTCAAACATTATTTAACAACTTTCCTAAAAGCAATAAAAATTTTTAAAAATGATTGAAAGATTCCTTGAAATCTCGACAATATTTACATAATAAACAAGTTGTGAGAAAGTCTTATTTTAAACTCTTAAAAATTTGATTAATTTCTACAATAATTAAAATCCTTTTAAAGGAAGATTTAGTCCACTTTAGTATGTATGTATTTCTTTCATAAACAAACAGATAAAGTTATATCTTTTAGAAGTTTAAATATCCTATATATTTCTCTAATAAACATTTGTATAATTTGTGCAATAAATTAGTGTATCAGGTGGCGTATGATTAATTTTAATTATTTAATAAATTTTTTTGATAATTATTTAAAAATATTTCCAAAAGTGCTAAAGTCTTTTAAACATTATTGAAAGATCCTTTGAAATCTTAACGATATTTTAATAATATAAAATTATAGAGCTCTTAAAAATAAGTGATAATATTTGAAACATCAAAAAGTTGTCTAAGGAGTTAGTAAATTATTTTTTATTTTAAATAAAATTTTCAAAAATTTATTAAAAATATTTCTTAACATTATAAAAATCTTTAAAAATTATTGAAAAATTCTTTGAGTTCTAAATAATGTTTACCTATTAAAACATTTACAGAAAACTTATTTAAAACTCCCAAAAAATTACATTAATTAAAGGAATTGTAACTTGAAAGGAATATTGGTACAATTTGACACCCTGTAACTTAGTTCATTGCCAAACAGGGTGGCTGAAAATATATTTCATGAAAGCTTAACTTAAACTCTTTGCTATGATTTTCATATACAAATGATTTTGTCTTACTGTTAGTTTAGAAATTATAACATTATTGCGATGAGAGCGTATGATTAATATTAATTATTTTTTATTTTAAATTTATTATTCTAGTATTAAAAAATACTAGAAAAATTAGTAGAATATTTTAAAAATTCTTTGAAAAGTTAATCATTTAAAGATGATAAATAATTACAAAAAACTTATATAAAAATTCATGAAACTTAATTAGGAGTTAAAACTTATAAAATTTTGATACAGTTTGACTGCATCATATTTTATGAACATAAGGACTTTGAAAACTATATCTTGTGAAAGGAAGGAACCTTTTCTATGTTTTTGTATACAAAGGGGACTTGTATTTTGAAATTTACATCATTATTACGGGATGGTATGAGGTTACGTATGATTAACATATTTTATTTTTCGAAAATTTATTAAAATTATTTGTGAAAGTAGTAACATATAATATAAAATGTTAAAAAAAATCCTTGCGCTCAAAATTATTTTCAAATAATATAATAATCAAAGAAAACTTATTTAATGTTCTTAAAAAATGGATTCAATGTGGAAGTTACAACTTCAAAAAGTACGTTTTGACATCCGTAATTAATTTTGTTTATAAAAGTGAAAGTTGTAGGTAACATTTTGTGAAAGCTTAGGTCCTCCTCTATAATTTTCATGTTCAATATATTTTTATCCGATCATTAGTTTAGAAGTTATATCATAATTATTACGGAGACCATGATGGCGTATGATTAATTTGAATTATTTTTATTAAATTTTTAAAAATTTATTAAAATTATTCTTAAAAGTGATAAAATTTTTTAAAAATTATTAACAAATGATTTAAAATTTAAACAATATTTAGATGGATTTAAAAATCAAAATTTTCAAAAATAAGATCTTCATTAAAATTTTATTAAAATGAAAAAAGTTTAAAAAATATTTTAAAATTCTTTAATTTTTTAAAAATAAACAATTTAATTTTCTTATAAATTGTTTTATCCGATCATTAGTTTGGAAGTTATTTCATTATTTTATTACGAAGTACATATTGGCGTATGATTAATTATAATTATTTTTATTACATTTTTAAAAATGTATAAAAAGTATTTCTAAAAGTAATACAATTTTATAAAAATTATTAAAATATGCTTTAAAATCTAAATAATATTTAGATACATTTTAAAAAATTTTTAACTCATATAAATTTTAACAATATTTATATGAATTAAAAAATCTAAAATTTCAAAAATGAAATATTAATTTTTTGAAATTACAATTAACTGCCTGTTTCTCTATGTCGAACGAAAAATTCGTTTCGAATAAATATATAGAAACCAAATACAAAATTTTAAATTTATTTGTTGTTTTCCATACATTTATTCGAAACGAATTTTTCTTTCGACATAGAGAAACAGGCAGTAATATTAAAGTAAAAATAATAAATTTAAAATTCTTTGATATAAAAACGAATTGAATATATTTTTATAAAATATTTTTTAAAACTTTTATATATATTTTTTTAATTTATTTAATATGTTAATTGCGTCATTTAATTTTCTTAGTAAAATTATTTTTATTTAAAACGGTATTCAACGATTTCTTTAGAATATTATTATTTATATTTAAAATATTTTTATTTATTTCCTGTTGTAAAATTTCTTCCCCCAAAATGACATCATTTTAAAATTTCTTAAAAACCAATTTCAACTAAAAAAAATATAAGATTTCAAAGCTAACTGACTGATATATATTTTTTAACAATAATTTCAGGTTATTCATACGTCAAGTAGTACAACGACATTTAAATATAAAACTACTACTACGCAATAATCATTTCAATAACTAATACATATAAACAGCAATAATGAAAAGACATTAAGTAAATATAAATAAAATAAAAACACAATAAATACTTGAACATGAAGAGAAGCAAAAAAAGAAAGAAAAAAAATCACAAACTAATAAAAGCAAAACCAAAAAAAAAAAAAAAAGAAAAAAAAAAAACAACTTGTATGATTATTAAAAAACAAGCATACGCCTAGAGTGCCACGTCAAAAGCCAAAGAAAATTAAATAAATAATTTCTCTAAAAAAATCTAAACTTAACTAAATTAAAAAAAAAAAAAAAAAAAAAAAAAAATGGAAAACTATTCGTTAAGCTCTATTACTTTTTCATGTTATTTTTGTTATTA
Organism: Protophormia terraenovae; assembly: GCA_951394005.1. NCBI lineage: Eukaryota > Metazoa > Arthropoda > Insecta > Diptera > Calliphoridae > Protophormia > Protophormia terraenovae. The sequence goes on from OX596075.1 coordinate 23,027,973, forward strand.
TTACTTTCCATACTATTAACTTCATTTTAAAAATATTCATCAAACACTCTTGCCCTCTCTTTCACTCTTTTAGATAATTTAATATTTATTATTGTGTTGTATATGTTACTGTACATCATTTTGTACTTAAATATTTATACAAAGTAAACATAATAAACTCTTTACATCTCCACTATTTACTCATTATTCATATTTTTTTGTTGTTTTTGGTTATTTAACATGTGTTAAGAGAGTTTTTTTTATATGTTATTGTTATTATTTTGCTTTGTTTTTGTTGTATTTTATTTTTCATTTATTTAATTTTTTTATTTTATTTTCCCATTGTCTATGGTTTTCTTTTTTTATATTTTTGTTTACCTTAAGTTTACTGCTATTCTCATGACCGCACATTTATACTCACATATGCATTATACAAAAAAATTAATAAGTGTAATTGAGTATATTTTTTATACTCTCTGTCTCTTTGTTTCTCAGGCATATAAACACACAAACTTATGTATTAAATATAGCGGGTCGTTAACTTTGTTTTTAAAATTCTTTGTAAATAAAAGCTTGCATACATATTTAAAAATTTATTGCTTGCATACATGTGTGTGTGTTTGTGTGTTAGTTTGATTGTTTCTTAAGAAACCGGTTAAAGTGGTAGTAAAATGTGGAATGTATTTTGTTATGATGATTTTTTTTGTTGTTGTTGTTTTTGTTTTTGTGATTACACTACAAATGAGTTCGTTGTTTTGAGAGAAAAAGAAAACAACATATTTACACTCACTTTTAATTGATTGGTTGTTTAAAAAAGTGCTTAGTTTGTTTACATTTAGTTTGATTAACAGAAAAACGGTTAAATTTAAATTTGAAATTAAATTTTAAATTTGAAAAAGTAATTAATTAAATAAAATTTTAAAAATAAATAAATATTTTTTTTTTTTATTATAATAAAATTAAAATTTTAATGAAATTAAAAGAAAAATATTATGTAAATAAATAAAATATTTTTTTTTTATTAAAATAAAATTAAAATTTTAATGATTTTTTTTATTAAACTTGAATTTCAATTTATTATAAAATAATTATTTAAATAAATGAAAATTTTAATAAAAGTAATTTACTAAAATTTTTCATTTCAGTAAAATTTTTATTTTAGTAAAATTTTTATGAAAATTAAAAAGAAATAAAATTATATTTTAATGAGATACATTTAATAAAATTTAAATTGAATTTTAATAAAGTGTTTAACAAAAATAAAATTAAAATTTAAAAAAATGTTTAAAATTTAATAAAAAAAAAAGAAATTATTATTATTTTTTAATTAAACATGAAATTCAATTTATTATAAAATAATTTTAAAAATAAATAAAAATTTTAATAAAAGTAAATCATTAAAATTTTTATTTCTTAAAAATTTTTATATCAGTAAAATTTAAATAAAAAAAATGTTAATACAAATTAAAAATATAAAATATATACAGTTAGGGACAAAACTATTTGTACACCTCATATATTTCGTATACCTTCACGCACATTTTCAACAGACCCGCTGTTTTTATACTTGCTTACAATGTATTGTACTGTGGAATGTTGCAAATTTACTAAATTACTTATATTCCGGAGAGATTTTCCTTTTTTATGTTCATCAATAATTAAATTTTTAATATCCAAACTCAACTCTTTTCGCTTTCCCATTTTTGATGTGCTTATTATTCAAAACGTTAAAACCAACTTCTTATTTTGTAAAATAAAACTCGATTAACGAAGAAAATATAACGGTATTTAAAAAAATCATCATACAAGAGTCCAACGTACAAATAATTGTACAAAGTACTGATGTACAAATACTTTTGTCCCAAAGATTTTTACTTAAATTGTACTTTTTTTTAACAATGTGTTATATATTAATTTATTTTTTATCTAATAATTCAATAAAAATGGACCTGAATTAAAACTACATATAATAATTTTTTATTCTTTATAAATTTCTGAAGATATACGAAATGCATGGGTGTACAAATAGTTTTGTCCCTAACTGTATATATATATATACATATCTGATTGAGATGTTAAAAGTCTAAGTTTTATTTTTTTTATAAAATAATTAAATAAATCAAAATTTTAATAAAGTAAATTATAAAATTTTTTATTAAATTAAACTTTTTATTTCACTAAAATTTTAATAAAATTAATTGTAATAAAAATAACAAAGAAATTATATTTTAATGAAATACTTTTTATAAAATTTTATTGAAATTAAATTTTAACGAAACTAAATTTGACATCTCGAAGAATATTTTTATATTTTTTTATAATACAAAGAATCCCCGAGGAAGAGCATGTGAAGGCTCGGCTATTCTAATAAAAACTCGCATTAAACACTACCTAATGTGTGATCTTTGTGAAGATTTTTTTCAAGCTACAACAATTTGTATTGAAGATTGTTATATAAACTTAGTGCTTTCATCGATATATCTTTTAAATTTCAGAAAATCAATATAAACACTTTTTTAAATCACTAGAACCCCATTTCCTGGCAGCTGGCTATTATAATGCTAAGCATACATTCTGAGGATCATGATTAATAACCCCTAAAAGTTGTGCTTTGTTTGATACAATTTCTAAAATGAGTTTGAACGTATATTGAATAATTGAATTTTAAAATTTAAAGTTTTGTAATAAATTTGGGTACCAAATAAAAATAGATAAAATTATGTATCAATATCAATTAAAATCTTTAAGCTAGGTTATGTTGTTTTCTTTTAAGGAGCTGTCAAAGTTAAGAATTTTTTTATATTTTTGAAAAATAGTAAAAAAATTAAATTTTTATCAATTTTCAGTGTATTTATTATAAATAAAAAGTCGTTTAAGGTAAAAATTTAAAATGAAACCATAAACTTCAGATATTTAAGTGTACTTTTCTTCAAGTATTTATAAATTATATTTTGTTCTAATATTTTTGTTATTTTTTTTTTTAAATTGTCCTAAAATACACTAATTTTCAACTTTCATGGAATGCAACTTAAAATGTTGCAGGATGTTTGTACTAAAAATGTTCAGAAAAATAGTATATATTGCCCACTTTAATATTTGAGAAAATAATTTTTCTTCAAAAAAAAAAACTCCAGTAGATTTCATACAAAAAACAGCTTAAGTGCCAGACATTTTATTTGCGTTATCAAGCATTAAACAGTGGAGAGGAAACGAAATAAATTTGTAACTTATAATCGGCTGGTTGGATTTGAATGAAATTTCATATAGGCTTAGCAAAGGACAGTAGCATTTTGAGTTTAGAAGCAGGATTCAATATACGCATCAGAAGCGGAACTATGAGGGTTCAAAATAGGGTACTAGTGCCATTGAAAAGATTTTACCACTATTGAATTTTTTATTCTTACCCAATTTCCAAGACTTTTATATCACCTTAAAGACCTTGATAAATCCTTTAGAAAACATGCTACTACATGTACTACTTATCTTCTATATTTTTCGAGTTATATACATTTGAAATTTCAAAAATCTCAATTTTACAAGATCTCGATTAAGATTTTTCCATATAGATCCAAATATTTTCAAACAATTTTATAATGTTGTATGTACATAGTTGATTAAAAAGTAAAATTACCTATCGAACGAAAAGCATTGTGAGTCATTATATTTATTGAGTCAAAAGTTAAACGATTTTGAATTGGAAAGTTTGCAAAAATTAACAAACAGACGGACAGACGGACAGATGGACTGATGGACTGACATTACAATTCTTTCAAAAAAATCTTAAAATTTGAAAAATATTTCTTTTCCGCTTCTCGATTAATATGAAAACCAAATGAAAGTATTAAAACTTTAATATCACCTTTCCTTGAATTAAGTGTCATTTTCGTGCCATTTAACCCAAATGTATAGACGGACGGACATTGCCATGCTGCCAAAAAATATTTTAGAATTCTAAAAATGCATTTTTTTACTAACTAATTAACAGAAAAAATAGAATGTGATTATCAAAATTTGGTTATCAGCTTTTCCTGAATTCAGCGTCATTTTCGTCCCATTTAACCCAAATGTATAGACGGAAGGACGGACATTACCCTTCAGCCAAAAACATCTTATAATTCTAAAAATGCATTTTTTATTTACTAATAAATAGGAAAATTAAACGTGATCATTAAACTGTTGATACCACCTCTGAATTATGCTTAATTTTCGACCCATTTAACTCTAATGTATAGACGGACGGACAGACATTACCGTTTTGCTAAAAAAAATTCTTAAAATTCTAAAACTCATTTTTTTTAATTAATAATCAATATAAAAATAAAATGTGATCATTAAAATATTGATATTACCTTTCCCTGAATTAAACGCCATTTTCGAACCCTTTTACCCTAATGTGCGAAGCCTTACTGGGAAATCCCATATTCATGTAATGTTACCACAAATGAAACTGAAAGCATTTCAAATAAATTTAACGGCAGAAACTCAACACTTTAGATTGTAAACTACTCTTATAATACTCAATTTTAAAGCCAATATGGAGTTATGGTATTCAGTTATGGGGGCGTCAAATATATAGAAACTTCAAAAAATATTTATAAAAATGCAAAAAAAAATTTTAAAATTATTAAAAAATTTTTGGAAACAAAACAATATTTAAATTATATAAAATACTAAATAATCCTTAGTGGGATAAATTAAGAATTTATAAATATATAAATAAAATTAATATAAAATAAATAAAATTATGATAATATCTAATTGCTTTCACTTTATTATATTTCAAATATACTTATGTATTTTATTTGCTTATTTAAATTTTCCATTTTTCATTTATATTTCTATGATAAATTCTTTAAACAAACATCATTTCATTTGCATTGTGGCATAATTTAATATTAAACTAATTAAATATTAATTGACAAACAATTCCAAAAACGAAAAAAAAAAAAAAAATAATAATAAGAGAAAACTAAAATAAATAAATTGTGTGACAGCATTTTCATAATTTAATTATGTACATTATGCAGGATTATCATAATTTGAAACAATTACATTACACCAACACAATATCAAAATAAAAAAAAAATTCAATTTAAATAAATTATTTTGCCCAGTATTTGCCATAACAAAATCAAATATAAAGTTAATAGCATTAAAATATAAATGTAAGCTAATATTTAGAGAATAAAATTAAATAAAAAGGGCAAGGTGGTTTTGCGTAAAAAAAAAAAAATATTTAAATAAATAATCTATGAAATTCTCTTGAAAAAATTTGTTTACATTATAAGCATTTTTATTCAAATTTAAATATTTTTCCTTAAGTTAGTTAATTAATGATTGTGATTTGTTGTTTATTTTTATGTAATCAAATAAAATTAATATAAATAAATAAATGTTTTTTTTTTTGTGCATAACAATGACGAGGACAAATTAAATTGAATTTAAATTAATGAAAATGGAAATTTTTAAATAAAATAACAAAGGGGAAATGAAGTAAATAATTGTAAAAACATCTTACGCTGATATAAAATAATTTTTAAAAAGAAATTAATTTTTAATCATTTTTGCGTAATTTTTATTAATTGTTAAAAGTTTATTTAATCTTTTTGTATTAGTTAATTTTGTTGCTCTGTAGCTCACCCTGTGCTGAAACAGGAAGTTTACAATTTATATTTTCTAAAAGCTTAAGTCGTCCTCTTAATCTTTCATTTATACTACTTTTTAATAGAACCAGTAGTTTAAAAGTTATACTTTAATTAACTAAATGTTTCAATTTATTAACTGGGTGCGTATGATTGATATTAATTATTTAATATTTTTAAAAATTCATTAAAAATAATTGTAGCTGACATTTTTTTTATCGAATCTTGTTTGATACTGTTTTCTCTTACAAAACATTTGCAAGATCAAACAAGGGGAAACAATTTTTTTTTTGCAAAACTAGTGGTCACGCAAATTTGGTCAAATATTTGACATATGTGAACATAGCTTTACGTTATTAATGGAAAAATTAGTGAGATAAATAAGAAATATTTTATAATGTTTAAGAATTTATTGATTAAAAAATATTTAAAACAGTATCATTTATATGACAGTTACGAAACAATATTGTTATAATCTTATAAACCATTTGACAAAACTGTTATATTTGATAAATTGCTTTTACTTAATTGTTTATTATAATTTGTCATCAAAAGGTTTTTTTTTTTTTAATAACAAATTCAAAACAAACTGTTATAATTTTCAAAAAGTTTAAATGAGAAACTGTTATACATTGACATTATATTTATTTTAACTTTGTTTACTAAATAATTGTTTAAAATACCCAAAATAAACTGTTATAATTTTCGTACAGCTTAAGCAAAATCTGTTATACTGAGTGGAAAGGTTTAACAAATTTTTTTGCAATAAAAATCTGTTGCAATGTTTTTAAATTTGTATAACAGTTATAAAATAACTGTTATATTTTTTGAATAATTTCAGCCAAAACTGTTATACCGAGTGGACACATTTTACTAAATTTCCTCTAATAAAAATCCATTCGAAATTCTTATATTTGTATAACAGTTTTGAAATAAACTGTTATAAATTTTGAAAAGTTTAATCAAAAACTATTATATTTCAGCATGTTGTTCCACTTATTTTATTATATTATAAAATTTTGAAAATTATTATATTTGTATAACAGTAATATGATTAACTGTTATAATTTTTGTAAAATTTCAGCAAAAACTGTTATACTGGGTGGAAAATTTTTATAAAATTCCCTTTAAAAAAAATCTGTCTTAAACTCTTATATTTGTATAATAATTTCGAAATTAACTGTTATAAATTTCGAAAAGTTTAATCAAAAACTGTTATACTGCAGCATGTTGTTCCACTTATTTTATTATATTATAAAATTTTGAAAATTATTATATTTATATAACAGTAATATGATTAACTGTTATAATTTTTGTAAAATTTCAGCAAAAACTGTTATACTGGGTGGAAAATTTTTATAAAACTCCCTCTAATAAAAATCTGTCTTAAACTCTTATATTTGTATAATAGTTTCGAGATTAACTGTTATAAATTTCGGAAAGTTTAATCAAAAATTGTTATACTGCAGCATGTCGTTCCACTTATTTTATTATATTATAATATTTTGAAAACTGTTATAATTGTATAACAGTTTCGAAATAAACTGTTATAGTTTTTGTAAAATTTCAGCAAAAACTGTTATACTGGGTGGAAAATTTTTATAAAATTCCCTTTAATAGAATCTGTCTTAAACTCTCATATTTGTATAATAGTTTCGAGATTAACTGTTATAAATTTCGCAAAGTTTAATCAAAAACTGTTATACTTCAGGAAAATTTTTATAAAACTCCCTCTAATAAAAATCTGTCTTAAACTCTTATATTTGTATAATAGTTTCGAAATTAACTGTTATAAATTTCGGAAAGTTTAATCAAAAATTGTTATACTGCAGCATGTTGTTCCACTTATTTTATTATATTATAATATTTTGAAAATTGTTATAATTGTACAACAGTTCTGAAATAAACTGTTATAATTTTTGTAAAATTTCTGCCAAAACTGTTAAACTGGGTGAAAAATTTTATTAAATTTCCTTTAATAAAAATCTGTTCGAAGCTCTTATATTTGTATAAAAGTTTTGAAATAAACTTTTATAAATTTCTAAAAGTTAAAAAAAAAACTGTTTCTTTTCAACATGTTGTTTCATTTATTTTATTATATTATAAAATTTTTGAAACTGTTATATTTGTATAACAGTTTCGAAATAAATTGCTATAATTTCAGAAAAGTTGTATAAACAATAGTTATATTAAGTAGAAAGGTTTTATTAAATATTTTCCATTATAAATCTTTTTAAATCTGTTATATATTTATGAAAAATAAATAAAAATAAAAAAAAAAAAATAAATTTAATAGATTCGTATCGCTCAAATTCTATAACTCATCCCGAGTAAAAAAAGGATGGCTACAAGTGAAAATTTCTAAAGGATTAGGTTTTTATCTACAATTTTCTCATACAATATTTTTTAATTCGTTAAGCAGTTTAGAAGTTACATGATTTTCTAACTGAGAGCGTATGATTAATATTAATTATTAAATAATATTTTTTAAAATTTATTAAAAATATTTTTAAAAAATCTAAACATTTTTAAAAATTATAAAAAGAATCTTTACAATTCAAACAATAATTTAATAAAATAAAAATGTTGGAAAAATTGCATAAAATAAAGCAAATTTTTGGTATTTTTATAATATTCCTTTTTCTATAGTTTTAATATTTTTAAAAAGGCGAGAAGTAGTTGTTCTAAAAATTTTATAATTAATAAAAAAGCGTTGTTGTTTTTTTTTTTTTTTTTTTTTTTTTTAAATCCCTTTTTTATTTTTTTATTTCTTCTTGTAAAATACAAAAAAAAAAAAAAAAAAAACAAAAATATTTTCTTGCTCGAGGAGTTCAGCTTTGCTACCCTGTGACTCACTGTATTCTCATTAAGATGTCATAAGTATAACATTCTTACAGCTCAGCTCCTGCTTTATAATGTTTTATAATCTGATAAGTAATCGATTACAATTTCGTATGATTAATAGGTATAAATTATTAAATAATGTTTTAAAAAATTAATATAAAAATATTTCAAAAAGAACTAAAATTTTGTAAAAATTATCAAAAAATTCTTCAATGGTTTAACAATGATTTAAAGAAAAAATTATCTTTATTTTTGTCAGCTTTGGCATCCTTTATATAGTTAAATTTTCTTAAAGAATGGTTTCCAATCTGATATGCAGTTTAGAAGTTTTCTAACTGGTTGCGTATGATTAATAAAAATTAATTAAAAATATTTCCGAAAGGACTAAAAATGATTTAAATATTATAAAAAATAATTATTTAAAATTTAAACAATTACTTGACGAAATAAAATTGTGAAACATTGTACAGTGGCACAGTGAACTGAACCCATACTAAAATTGGAAGGAAGGAAACTAGGTACAACAATGAAATTTGGTATAAGTGTAGTTATTAAAAATTATTAATTATGTTTTTAATGCTGTAATTTTTGTTTAAATTCACTTTAATTTCTTTTAACTTTTACATTTTCGAATCATATTTATTTGCAATTAATTTTATTTAAAGATGACTTATTGTTATATTTGTATTAAGCATTTCTGTAAAAGCCATTGCAGATAAGTATTATATAGATTTACGAAAATATTAATTTTCTGAATGGTTAAACCATGAAAAAACAATATTCGTAATAATTTTTTAATACGAAACTATTGTTTCGCAATAGTTATAAATACCGCTCTTTTCATCCGTTATATTTCGATAAACTGTAACTACATGATTGGGTAGAATTAAAAGTTTTATTATTTGATTTTCATTCGTATTTTCTTTGCTAATTTTTCTAATAAAATCGCGAATGTTCTGGGTTGTTTAGCAAAAACATATTAATGTATCTTAGGAATATCCCCTACAATTATTTATCTTTAATACATTATATTGTCAATAGATTTTTTTAAAAAATATATATTTCATAAAAAATTATATAGATTTTTATTAGCTAAAGTTTAATTAAAGTTCTTTAAAAAAGTACTTAATATTAATCATCATAAGATACTAAAGAAATTAAAAAAGTTTTCTACAGAAACACAATAAAGTTTAAGTAAAATATGAACATTTTGTTTTGATATATATTGAAATATAATTTCTTCTAATCAAATTTCTTTTCCGGCTTATATAGTTTAATTTTAGTAATTTGTAGATTTTACTATATTTAGAACATTTTGCTTACACAACATGATTAATTTTGATATTCTTTAACTTTCCCTGTCTTTAAACAGAGTAGTTACGAATAAAATATCTTAAAAGTCTCTAAACTGTTTTATAATATGTCTAAATCTTAATACGCTTAGAAGTATACAAGTTTTATTATAGTTTTTATTATTTAACCTCCTGGTCGTATGATTAATATTAATTATTTTATAAAATTTTCAAAAATTAATAAAAATTATTTCTGAAGAAGCTAAAATTTTGTAAAAATCATTAAAAATTTCTTTAAAGTTTAGACAATGATTTAACGAAATAAAATCTTTGAAAAGTTGCACATTGGGATGAAAAATAATTAAAAATAAAAAAATTAAATTAAAAAAAGTTTGGAATTATATTAAAAATGTTATAGAATAATTGTCAAATGAAATAGAAAATAATTGAAATAAAATTAAAATAATAGACAAAAATCAATAAAATAATTTTTTAAAATCATATTTAAATTAGGCCAAATAAATAAGATATTGAGATTAAAAAATAATTGAATTTTTTTCTATATAAAATATATAGATAACAAATTTATAACAAAAGTTTTTTAATCCGTGTTAAAATCTGCAAGATTTATCATAATTTTTAATATTTGACCCTTTGAGTGTAAAAAATTATTTAAAAATATTTCCTAAAACTTTAAAATTTTTTTAAATATCATTAAACATTTCTTTGCACTTAATTTTAACAAAATAATAATTAGCAAAATATCTACAAAAATCATAAATTTTCTTAATTTTCTACAAAATTTATAAACAAAACAAGTATTCGATTAAAAATCACAAATAGTATAAACAACATTTCCTTTTTGTTTAAAAAAATATGACTAGTTGTCATAATAGACAACTCCCCCTCTTCTTAGGCTTTTTGTTTTGTACGTCATCATATAGTTAAATGTGATTTTAATGGTTTGTTTTTGTTAAAATTAAAATTTACGTAAAAAATTGTTATCAAAAAACCCCCCAGCCATGGAAATAAATTAAAAAAAGAAGTGTTAATGTTTTTTTTTTAGATTTAAATAATACATAATAAAAAATTTATAACATTATGATAAAAATATATACGCTATTATCTATCTGTCACACACAACAAGATAATAGTAGTAATAAAAATCACACGTTTTTTTTTTTTTTTTTAAGAATAATAAAAGCAAATCAACAGACAGACAAAGTAATATAATAAAAATATAAAATCAAAGTTTATTAGTAACAGCACATAATTAAAAAATTAAAAAAAGTGTTAATAAAATATTTAAAATTATTTAAAGAAAAAAATTTCCATAATTACCAGTTTATTTTTATAAAGAGCAGATTGGAATCATAGTAATTTAAAGAATTAAGTAAGTTTTCCTTTAACTTTTTTTATTGAAATGTAATTTAGAAAAAAAACCTTTAATAAAAAAATAATATATTTTATACAAGTGTTTATTTGATAAACATTTAAAACAGTAATTAAAAAATTATAAAAAAATACAACAAAATGTAAATAAAGAATAATTGACAATCAAGTAAATAAATAAATAAATTTATAAAAAATATATTCATTTAACCTAAAGTCATTAATTCATTTATTTACATCAAGTAAATATTATGTTTTATCAAGGGGGATTTTTATTGTTACTGTTCTTTTGTGATATTGCTTAAAACAACAACTATTAACTTTATAGTATTAAGTTAGACAGATAGCTATCAATGTTAAGATTCTTTTATAGTTTTTACAACAGCAGCAGCAAATATTGACAAAAAGACACAAGTTGTAAATTTTGGAAATTTTTAAAAATTTTATCTTGAATTAAATTAAATAAGATTACTTTGTTTTGATTATATTGAATACTTTGAGTAATTGTTATTGGCTTAAATAAATTGAACACACCTCTTTGTTGTAATTTAAAATTTGAGTTTGAACACTTCTCTTTGTTGTAATTTAAATTTTGAGTTTTTAACACATATTGCAACATATCTCGGGAACAAAGTGTCTGATTTGGTTAAAAAAACAACAAAAAATTTTAAAAGGTATAAACTCTAAGTTGTGTTGACAAATTTTTTAATATCCGCAATAGTTTTATAGATATTAAAAAAATAGCTTAAAAAAATTCTTAAAAAAATAAAAAAAATTGTTTTCAAAAGATCCTTAAAAATTGAAAACATTCAAAATTTCCCTTTTGTTCTCATTTATTATAAAGCTGGATTTGTTACAAATAAAATGTCTCATATTTTATACAAATCGATTCCAAAATGTGGATTTTATTCACAATAAAGTGATAATATTAAATTTTATAAAATGTTTATATTTTCTTACTCGAGAAGGTCAGCTTTGGCACCTTGTAGCTCAACAAGTATTTTCATTAAGAGCTTTTAAGTTAAATTTCCATAAAGATCAGGTTCTGTGCTATTATTTTCTCCTGCAATGTTTTTTAATCTGATAAACAGTTCATAAGTTATATCATTTATTATAGTTTTCAAACTGGAAGCGTATGATTAATATTAATTTGTTTATAATATTTTCAAAAATTAATTAAAAATATTTTTGAAAGTCATACAAATTTTTAAAAATTATAAAAAAATTCTTTAAAATTTAAACAATGATTTAAGAAAATAAAAATCTTCAAGAAGGTTGCACAGTGGGGTTATTTTTAAATAATTCTAAAAGAGTTAACATTTTTTAAAAATTATTTTTTTTTTTTAAATTATAGTTTCCTAACTGGAAGCTTATAATTAATATTAATTTTTTTATAACATTTTCAAAAATTAATTACAAAAAAAAAATTTCTTAAAGTTATAAAAATTTTTAAAATTCTTTAAACTTTAAACTGGTTTAGGCACTCTGTAGCTTTTGTATTTTAATTAAGAGCTTTATTTCCTTAAAGATCAGGTTATTTTCTATTATTTTCCCCTGCAATGTTTTTCAATCTGATAAACAGTTTAAAATTTATATCATTTATTGCAGTTTTCAAACTGTAAGCGTATGATTAATATTAATTTGTTTATAATATTTTCAAAAATTAATTACAAATATTTCTAAAGGAGCTACAAATTTTTAAAAATTAGGAAAAATTCTTTGAATTTTGAACAATAATTTAAGAAAATAAAATCTTAAAGAAAATTGCACAGTGGGGTTTATTAAAAATATTTCTAAAGGAGCTAAAAATTTTTTTTAAATTAAAAAAAAAAAAAAGAAATATTATTTAAAATTTAAATAATGATTTAATAAAATCTAAAAATATTGCACAGTGGGTTGAAGAATAATAAAAAATTAATTGTAAAAAATAAACGAAAATTGTTAATTTTATAAAAATTGCTATATAAACTCAAAAAAAAAAAAAAAAAAAAAAAAAAAAAAAAAATATACAAAATTAAAAATTTTACTATGCGAAAATATATGATATTGGAAATTAAATTACCAGGAAAGATTTTAGAATATGTTCTAAAATAATTAATTCTATCAGTTCTTGAACTGGTGCAATCAAAACCACTTCAGTTTCTTTAATAACATCCTCAGAACTAGTGGTATCACAATCATTTCTGACACTAATGGAGTAAAACTTTATTGTGGTTCTAAATTCATTTTAAGGAATGTTTTAGAGAAATAGTGCTTAAGAACTAATTCTGTATGACTTCTACATCACTTCTGAGAACATATTACTGGTTCTCGAATGACTTTCTAGAACTGTTAAAAAAATTTTAAAATTGTAAAAATTAAAAAAAAGAGTATTTACAAAATTAAATTGATTTTAAAAGTGGGCTTTATGAAATAGTCCATTAGAATAAAAAACAGATTCTGAAACCGTTCTCTAACGCTTCTATAGAACTAGTTCTGAGTGTAACAATCAACAATCATAGATTAAAGAACTAGTTCTAGAACCTTTCTATATAATGGGTACTGGTTAGCTAACACTTCCACAAAACTAGTTCTGAAGGTGACAATTTCAAACAAAAATCATTGGTCGTAACGTCAAAGTAGAATAAGTATAGGCTGTTTTCATGTGTTCTGGAACTAGTTTTAGAACTAACAAATTTTTTTCTGTGTTGTTACTTTTTTATAAAAAACTAAATTTTTTAATAAAAATTAAAAAAAAAATCTATAATATTTTTTGGAATAAAATTTCCTCTACCCATGCTTTTCCATAAAAAATTTATTTTAACCAAATAGCTTTACAATTGTAGATTTTACAATATTTGCAAGATTATGTTTATTCAACATGATTAACTTTGATACCCTTTAAACAAAGTAGTTACAAATAAAATATTGTAAAAGCCTCTATACGGTTCTATAAATTTGTAAAAAGTTTTTGCATCACTCTAGTATTCTATAAGTTTTATTATATTTTTTAATATTTAGCCACCTGAGCGTATGATTGATATTAATTATTGAATAAAATTTTCAAAAATTCATTAAAATTATTTCTAAATGAGCTAAAATCATTTAAAAACCACTAAGAAATTCTTTAAGATCTTAACTTTACTTTAATAAAATAATAATTGCAAAAATATTTAAGCAAATTATAAATTTTTTTAATTTTACAAAAAATGTATCAACTCAATTTTTTATTATTTGATTAAAAGTCATAATTAGTACTCGTATAAACTTTTCATTAGTTTAAAAAATAGGAGTAGTTGTTATTATAGACACTTTTATTAAATTAATTTTTTAGTTCTATCATTAAATGTGTAGGAGTCAATCCCCTAGTCCTGGAGTTAAAGCAAGAGTTTCAATTAGAACTGTTGAAAATTAAAAAGATAAGTAGCACTTTAATACATAACTGAATATGCTCATTAAAACTCTAGAAAATTTCAAAGAGATTGTGTGACTACATTCAAAATTATAGTTGAATTATTAAAAATTCATAGAATTTTTAACTGGAATTTTAGCAAATTATTTTTAAACATTTTATGTTTTTTATTAAAATGATGCTAATTAAAAACATTTAAAAGGTGTTAAATGACCATATGCGAATTTCTATAAGATCAAAGATAAATAATAAACATTTATTATTATAGTATTTATAGTATTCAAAGCAAGTTTTTTAAATTTATTAAAATTAAATGAGGAGGCGAACAAAAGAATTTTAAATTAGTTTTCTATTAAAATTTTCGGCTTAAAATATGCTAGAAAATTTGTTGCCAAACAAAAAAGTTGATTGATTTTATTTTAAAATTAGAATTCAAAGAGTTTAATGGTTTTCTCAAATTAAAAACTTGTTAAAACAGCCAAATGCATTTAGTCTAAAAATAGTTTCTTGTATGTGAAATTAACAAGATGCTAAATAGTTATTCATATAGTAGCAGTAGAAAAAGCTAGTAGGAAAGATAAATTTATTATTTGTATTGCCAAGCATATGAAAATTTGATTTATTTACCAAATTTTGCCACTTTTAATAACGTTTATACTTTAACTATTTTAAAATTAAATAATATTTAATTTTTAGTCCGCTCTGACGTATGATTAATATTAATTATGTTATAATTTTTTAAAAAATCTTTTAAAAATATTTAATAAGACGCTAAAATTTTTTAAAAATCTTTAAAATATTTTTAACAAATTAAATAATATTTTAAATTATTTTATATGTAATTATCTAACACTTACATGAATTTTTCCATTGTTGAAACTTGTGATATAAAAAACAAGCACATATAAAAAATATCACAGATACTATTAGTAAAGTTAAAATAACACCAATCCATATATCACTAACAACACGAGAATATTCCACTTCCTCTAGACCATGAGCCAAAGTAACATGTGGTGGTCCAGCACGACTGGCAGCTATAGGATCACCACCCAATAAATCACTTTGACCCAAAGTAACTTCAACAGCCTTATGATCCACTGCTATATTATCCAAACTAGCATCAACACCCAAAGCTAATTGTTCTAATTTATTTATTAACAAAGAATAATTTTGTATTAAATCGAAATTTTGAAATTCAAAACGTTCGGAGGTATTAGAGGAATGATTGCTTAATAGTTGTAAATCGGCCATAGTTTAAATTTTTCTTTTATCGTTTTTATTTTTTTTTTTTTTTTTAAGTTTCTTTTCTAGTTTGTTTATATTTTTAGTTTATTTTTATTTATTTTATTAGTTTTATTAATGTTTACTTTTCGTTTTTTATTATTTTTTTAATTTCTTTTTTATTATTAGGTATTTTTTTTAATTTTTGTTTTAAACACCAACTTTATTTGTTCGTTGTCATTTTGTAACTGATTTCTGAATTTAAAAATTTTCTTTATTCCAAAAATTGAAGAAAAACAAAATCTTTAGTTTATTTGCAAAATTATTTATTTATGTATATATTATTTTCTATATCAGTTTTTTTATTTATTTGTTATTTTATCTATTTATTTCGAGTATTTTTATTTATTTTTTATAAGTGTGTTTTTCTGTTATTATTTTAAGTTAAAAAAATAATCGTAGATTCTTTATTAACACTTTATTTAGCAGCATTTATCATATAAATGTTAATTGATTTTTAAAATATTCAAAATGTTTTGGGTTTAAACTGGAGTTTTTTTTAGCTAAAAATAATATGAAAAATAAATTGTATTGAAAATTTCAAAAAGTTTAGAAAAAAAAAAAATCTTTTTTTAGAAAAAAAATTTTTAAAGAAATTTTGAAATAAAAAATAATTTAAAAAAAATAAAATTAATCATAAATTAATTTTGAAAATAAATTTTCAGTTATATAATTTTTTTTTATTATTTCTTAATAATTTTTTTAAATTTTCTTTAAAATAAGTCGAATTTTATATATCCTTTTTATACCCACCATCAAAAAGATGGGGGTATATTGATTTTGTCATTTCGTGTGTAACATATCAAAGGAATCATCTAAGACCCCACAAAGTATATAATTTCTGGGTCCTGGTTAGATTCTGAGTCGATCTTGCTATGTCCGTCCGTCTGTCTGTTTGTTGAAAGCAGGATAGGGCTCGAACGGGGCAACGTAGGAAAACGAAATTTGGCACAAAAATTTATCTTATATAAGGTTTGTTTGGTATTGGAAATGGGCAAAATTGGTTAATAAAGAAAAAAGTTATGGGCTAAAAACTAGAGATACAGGGTGTCCATTAAATACTTTTCTACTAATATTTCTTCAATAAAAGCACGTACGACAATGAAATTTTGTATGTATAGTTCGGGGGTCGATATAAACTCGGAAACCAAAAATGGACGTGGTCCGCCCACTTTACCGCCCACCTACCATATAAGGTGAAAATCAACGAAATAGTGTTCAAATAGTTCAAGGACCAATATAAAGTTGGAAACAAAAAATGGCCGTGGTCCCACTTTATTGCCCACTTTACCGCCCTCTTCCATATAACGTAAAATTTGAAAAAGTTGATGGTGGGTATATAGATTCGGCCGGGCCGAATCTATTCGCGCTTGTTAAAGTTTAAGAAGTTTTGAACCAAATTTTAAACAATACCTTTTATATTTTTTTTTATTTAATTCAAAAAACGCCGCATTAGAAAACTTAACTTAAAAATCTTACAAAATTAATTTTTAACTTCGAATTTCGCTTAATAAAATCTAAATTTTGTTCATCTCTTTCAAATCATATTTTTAACTTTAATTCTCATTAACATATGTAAATCAATTTATTGCCATGACGTTTGTTTTTTTAAACAAACATCTGTTAATTCTTTATTTGTTTATTTATGTTCACTGATAGATGATCAAATAAACAGCTAACAGAAATTAGCAAATAAAGCCAAAAGAATATCTCAACCATACCCTGCATTTACATTATTGAAATCTAATGATCAATTATGTATATTTTGCTGAAAGCGTAGTAAAAAAATGTAAAAAAAATGCACAAGTACTAGATGATAAATTAAATATTTACTAACATTTGTATACAAATATTTTTATACTCTCTATACTAAAAATTGTAAAGAAAAAAAAAACTACACTACACTTGAAAAAATTTAACTAAATTGATTTATGATTAAAGCTGAATTAAAAAGAATTAAGTACTGCGCACGAAAAAATCCGTGCATGCAAATCTGCTTATAGAAACTAAACCAGTGGACGAATTTTTTTAAAGTGATATTTTTATTAATGACTGTTATGTTCAAGTTCTAAACATAAAAGAATAAATTAGTTCCTGTTGGTTTTTAAGGAAATATCTGATCTTTTCCGGAATTATTCTATTTAAAGGTTTTATTGTGTTTCGGCCACTCTTTTGCTCGAACAGGTCCACTTATTTTTAAACTCCGTTTCATTTTATGCTGAGCGTTTAATGTTCTTTAAATTATTTTTTACTAGAGTCCAATATCTTTCAATTGCACGGATTTTCGGACAATTTGATGGATTAGCCTTTTTCGGTACAAACGCGTACAATTTCTTTGTTGCAATGCCATTGTTTTGTTGTTGTAATGAGGAGAAGTGAAAAAATGCCAGGAAATAGCGGATACACTGAATTTTATTAGGAAAGGGAGAAGTCTTTTCCAAAGGCACTCATTTACGTATATTTCTGTGTTAAAGCAACCATTTTTTAGGAATGAAGTGCTTCATTCCTGCGTATGCATATGACTTCCCAAATCAAAAACTTTCTTAGGAATTTTGATTTCTTTGATACATGAAATTTTTCTGCCATAATCCCTCTAGCATCTGCGACATAGAATTTCTGGCTAGGAAGTTGAAAAAAGTCACCCTGTACGAACGTTTCATCGTCTACTATACAGAAGTAAAAAATCTGAAAAAATTCCTCAAAATTCTTGCTTGCGTTTCTTATATGATTTTTTTTCTTACTTTATACGTCTTTAGCCTAGACTTCCTTTAAAATTTTCTGATAAAGATTCAAAGCAATTAACTTTTTCTGACACTTTTCTTCCAGAGATGAGGGGATTTTCTCTCAAAATCCTTTCTATTTTGCCTGAGTCCTACAGCCTGAAGATACTATTTGTCTTCCATTACCAGGTTACCATTCAGTGATCATGACTTCTTTGTGTTATATTATGACCCAAGAAACTGTATTTTGCGGCACAACATCCTTCCCTGCAATTATTTCATATGACCAATGCAAGATTTCATGAAAAATTTGAATTATGTGTTTAGGTGTTTTTTGTTAAATTTCCATTTTAAGAAAGAACAATTTTGCTAATACTATGAAACTTAGCACGTGGCAAGTGAGCATATTGGCTAATACAAACCAATTAACAGAATTATTAATTTTTCACTACATCAAAAGTTATAAGCCCAAGAGCATGCACGGATTTTTTCGAGCGCAGTCCTTATTATCGACTATAGTCTTATCTATAGTTTAGACTATAGATAAGATAAGACTGAAGACTTATCTAGACTTCTGTCTAATCTATAGTCTCATCTATATCCTAATCTATAGTTTCATCTATAGTATAGACTATAGTTTCATCTATAGTCTAGACTATAGTTTCATCTATAGTCTAGACTATAGTTTCATCTATAGTCTAGACTATAGTTTCATCTATAGTCTAGACTATAGTTTCATCTATAGTCTAGACTATAGTCTCATCTATAGTCTAGACTATAGTCTCATCTATAGTCTAGACTATAGTCTCATCTATAGTCTAGACTATAGTTTCATCTATAGTCTAGACTATAGTTTCATCTATAGTCTAGACTATAGTTTCATCTATAGTCTAGACTATAGTTTCATCTATAGTCTAGACTATAGTTTCATCTATAGTCTAGACTATAGTTTCATCTATAGTCTAGACTATAGTTTCATCTATAGTCTAGACTATAGTTTCATCTATAGTCTAGACTATAGTTTCATCTATAGTCTAGACTATAGTTTCATCTATAGTCTAGACTATAGTTTCATCTATAGTCTAGACTATAGTCTCATCTATAGTCTAGACTATAGTTTCATCTATAGTTTAGACTACAGATTCATCTACAGTCTGTGTAGGATTCTAAAATTCCTAATATCTGTATATCTCCCTGTTATAATACGGAATGAGTTATAGGGTGTCAAAATTAACAACCGGCCGTCAAAAATTTAAATCCATGAGAATAGTATTTTTTTTTTTCAATTTCAACAGAGATTTTTAGCTTTACGCCACTACAATTACAATATGTAATGAGCTATTTTATATACCAATAGATAGGTAAATATATCTATTTGTATACTATGTTTATAATTTTCATATAATTAAAAATTAAAAGTAGTTTTGCTTCAAATAAATTTAAATTTTAATGTTTATAATTAAAAAAAAAAAATTGTTTTAGATTTGAAAATTAAAAAAAAAAAAAAAAAAAAAAAATTACCGGCAAAAGCTATAAAAATAATTTTTTAGCCACAAAAACAACGTTATCTTGCTATTTTATTAAACTAAAAATTAATTTAAAAAAATAATTCTATTATGATTTTTGTGCACTTAAAATATATGATTCTAAAAATTTTATAATTTTCATAAAATATGTTCTTCTAATTACATTTCTGAGCGGGCAGGAACCATTTAAGTATTAAATCAATTAATATATATGTTATTATTAAAACTATTGTTTAGATTTAAAAAATATTGCTTGATATATTTTTTCTAGCCCAAATAACTTGAAGTTTTGTTAAAAATTTCACCATTTTCAGCAAAGGTTGAAGATAGCGTGCAACACTCAATCAAAACGAAATTACATTCCTAATCTTTTTAGAATCCTTATTTTCTAGAATATTAAAATGAAATATTTTCATTAAATAAATTCTGGGGAAAAATTAAAAGAATTAAACAAGTTTTTTTTTTTTGTTAAAAATCACTTAATTTTTATACTTATTTTGAAGAGTTGATTTGATAATTTTTCACGGCTAAATGAATTGAGATAATTCAAAAACAAATTGCAGCACTTTATTATGGAATATATTGGTAATTGAGAGATATTTTTGAAAAATGTTCACTACAAAAAAGATAGAAAATTATCTTAAAAAGATAAAAAATTCAAATGAAATTATCAAAAGTTTAAAATTCAAGCGTAAATATATTTTTAAATGTTAGCCAAAAGCTATCCGTAAGCATTTTTTTCTTCATGTCATTAAATGTCATGCCATTAAAATTGCAAATTATCAAAATCATTTATATTTTGAAGAATGCTTCTAAATATATTTCATGATCGAGTTAAACTTATGCTGTATTACAACAGAATGGCTGCAATATAATTTTAAATAAAATAAAATACTATGTCCTCCTCCACAAGTTTCTCATACATCTCAATTCGATCCAATAAGTAGTTTAGAAGATTCAAGTTTATAACAATTTTTTTTCTTTACCGTGGAATATCTATATTGAAATCAAATCTATTTGCAAAATTTTATTCAGTTATCTTAAAAACTAGAGATAATATTAAAAAATGCTTAACACCATTGGATTCAGCAAATACATTTTTTACAAATAAAGTTTCTATTTCGAATACAATAATATTAAAAAAATATTATTTTAACAAAGCAGCCTTTAAAATTTTCTTCAATAAAATCAATTTATTATGTTTTAAAATAAGCAGCCCTGGAAAAAATTGTCAACGAACATTTTTCATATTTTTTAAGTCTGAATGGCAGTAATTCCCTCATGAATTTAGAAAAAAAAAAAAATAAGTAAAATATTTTTATTTATGAAATATTCCCTTAAAAAAATTTCAATGTATTTCTATTGGACAAGATGTTACTAATCTCAATTTTATGCTTGTTTAAAGGTAAAATAAGAGAGCCTCTCTGAAGACTTCAAGAATTGATCAAGATTTTGTCAGACAAAATTTTTTATTGCCAAAATTGTTGATTTTTTTAAATTGGTTTACAAAAAAGGATACTAATTGTAGATACATTTTTGCACTAATTTATTCCATTAGGATGCTTAGAGTGATCTTTCTCAGATACTCTGGAGAAGAAAAAATAATATTGATTGGATAAATTTGATTTCTGAAGATGATCCTTGATCAGAAGGGTCAATTGTTGATCTTTTTTTAATGTAGAAAGTAATATTATTGTTGGTATTTAGGCAATTTGTATCTTTATCCTAAGGCAGAACGAAAATATCACAAAGTGTACTATCATGTCGTATTGTCCTAAAATATTTCAATGTATAAAAAATATTGTTATTGCTTTTCCTTTGTAAAATTACATGATAGTACACTTTGTGAATCCCCCAATTTATTTTTTTTATTGATTATTTTTTTTTGACACATCATAGAAAAAAAAAAACAAAGAATTTTTTCCACGCAATATTAAAGCGATTAAACTATCCAGAGAGCTTAACTTGAATCCATTAGAATCACTAAAAGAGTCATCTGTTAGACCATTAAAAAATAGCTCCTATTTTCCTCCTTTCAAAAAATCAATATTATTTTTTCTTTTCCACGAGTATCTGAGAAAGAAAATCCCTTTGAAGTTTTTAATGGACCAAATTTGGAGGAAAAAATTTATCATATACGAATGTCCTTTTTATTAAACTAAATTAAAATATCAAATATTTAGCCAAAACTTTATTTCGTCTGAAAAAATCTTGATAACATTTTAATGTTACAATTTTTGTTCTGGGAGCCTCCAGACAGATTCCTCTCTGTTTACCTTTAAAGAAGCATAAAATCCAGCTTAATAACATCTTATCTACTGGAAATAGTCCAGCAGCAAAACATCGTCTCTTCCGGGTTTAATTTAAAAGATTTTTTGTAATTTTTTTGTCATAAATATTAAATTTCCTCGACAAATATTTTACTTATTTTTTTTTTTAATTCATGAGGGATTTACTGCCATTCATACTTAAAAAATATGAAAAATGTTCGTTGACAATTTTTTCAAGGGCTGCTTTTTTAAATCGAATTAAATTAATTTCATTGAAGAAAATTTCAAAGGCTGCTTTGTTAAAATAAAATTTTTTTAATATTAATATATTCGAAATAGAAAATTTATTTGTAAAAAATGTTTTTTGCAGATAAATAAACCTAATTCGAGGATGCTGAATCCAATGGTGATAAGCATTTTTTATTATTATCTCTAGTTTTCTAGATAACTTAAGAAAATTTTGCAAATTGATTTGATTTAAATATAAATAATCCACGGCGAAGAAAATAAAAATTGGTTACAAATCTGAATCTTCTAAGCTATTTATTGGATCGAATTTAGATGTATGAAAAAGTTGTAGACATAGTCTTTTAGAAAAATAATATTGTAGCCACTCTGTTGTAATACAGCATAAGCTACAGGAATTCAAAGTTGACTACATCAATAAAGAAAAATATTTAAAAGCATTCTACAAAATATAACTGATTTTGAAGTTTTAAATTTTAAGTAAAAATTGAATGATATGAAGAAAAGATGCTTATGGATAGCCAGAGCTTCGAAAGAATGAATTCAATTTAGAATTAATTCACGTATAATCTAAATTCAGCTTATAAAAATTTAGTTTAGCATTCTTTAAAATCATTCCTCAGAAAATAATTCCTAAACTTAATTCTTTAGGCTTAACTTTGTATTGAATTAATTCCCTAGAGAATTAATTCCTTGAAGAATTACAATTCAACTTGAATGATTAAATTTTTCTTTCATTCCATTCTTTTACAAAATTAATGAAAAAATGTAGAATTAATTCCTTAAAAAATAAAATTCAATTGAATGATATATTTTTTTCTTTCATTCCCTTCTACTACAAATTGAATGACAATATTTTTCTTTAATTCTATTTTTATATATCTTTGAAAATAAGTATTAAAATAGTTGAAAATCATTTGTATTTTGCTAAAATCAATATAAAATCAACATGTTACTATCCAGCTAAACTCTACAAAGAATGGAATATGATTCTGTACAAAGATGCTGAACTTTACAGTTTAAAAGAAAAATAATACTCGTAATACGTTCTCCGTGAAATCTAGTTATAAATCCTATCATTCATAATAACCTAAGTACATATGACAGATGAAATTTAATATACGTTCAATACAGAGCTAATAAAAGTACTCGATATCTGAAATTAAAAGAAGTGCACGCCACGAAACATGTGCGTACGTAAATATGGCTTACCATACATCGTTTTTGCAATTATATAAACTTGTTCAAAATATAAAGAATTAAAAAATAAAACTTTCATTCAATATAGTACAAATTGAATAGTTGAAAATTTTTATAATTCAATTTGTAATAGTTTGAATTTAAACAAATTTGAATGAAATCAAAAGAATTAAGCATTCCATTCCCAAAGAATTAATTCACAAATGAATTAATTCCATTTTAACAAAAGCTTTAGGAATTAAGCTTCAGAATTAATTACAATGAATTTATTTGAAAGAATTAATAATTCTTTATAATTTAATTCCATTTTAAAAAGTAAATTAAAGAATTAATTCTTTCGAACCTTTGCGGATAGCAAACTGTTAGCAATATTGCTAACAGTTAAAAATATATTTACGCTTGAATTTTGAATTTTTGATAATTTCCCTTGAATTTTTTGATCGTTTTAAGATAATTTTCACCGTTTTGGGGATGACAACTTTTAAAAAATATCTCTCAATTACCAATATATTCCGTAAAAAAGTAATAAAAATTTTGTGGAATTTTCTCAATTCATGTAGACGTGAAAAATTATCAAAATCAACTCTTTGAAATGAGTATGAATATTAACCAAATTTTTTTTTTACAGAATCTAATTAATATAAATTTTTTGTTTATATATTTAAAAAAATAAGGGTTCATTGAAGATAAGGAAGATATTTCGATTCGATTGAATGTTAAAAGCTACCTACAGGCTTGATCGAAAATGGTGAAATTTTCAACGAAATTTCAAGTTCATAGGGTTAGAAAAAAAATTGTTACTCGAAACTGTTCAAATCGGAACAATATTTTTAATAACTAAATATATGTACATTGATCTGACATTAAACTGGTTTCTGTCCGCTCAGAAATACAATTAGGAGAACATATTTTAAGAAAATAGTGAAATATTTAGAATACATTTTTTTTAAGTGCACAAAAAACTTATTAAAATTAAAATTTTCGAATTTATTTTTAATGTAATATATTAGCAAGATAATTGACTTTTTGTACTCTAAAAATCTTCTTTTAAATTTTGCAGGTGTTTTTAAAAAATTTTTAAATATGAAACAAATTTGACTAAAAAGTTATAAATACAACAATTTATATTTTTTGAAGTAAAAATTGTTTAAATTTTTAATTATGTAAAAAATATAACCTTAATATGAAAATAGATATATTTACCTATCTATTGGTGTATATAATTTCTATATAGCTCATTATATATAGTAATTGTAGTGCCGTAAAGATAAACATAACGGATGAAATTTATAAAAAGAATTACTATTTTTACGGATTAAATTTTTGACGATTGGTCGTTAATTTTGACACCCTGTAGCTCATTCCATGTTATAACAGTGTGACTACAAGATAATTTTTCAGAAAGCTTAGGTTCTCATCTATAATTTTTCAATACATTTTAATTTGTTGCAACTAGTAGTTTAGGCGATACACTGATATTAGTAATTTTAGAATCGTACACAGAGAAATCTTTTCGAAAAAAATTTAATCAAATTATTAATCAGAATTTTAAAATGATTTCAAATATTTTTATTATTAAATAACATAGTGCAAGTAGAAAAAATTTGTAGTCTAGCAGAATCACTAAAGAATTTTTCAAAGCTGGATCGAATTTCGGTTTTATGGCCTCTTGAAGTTCAAATTTTTCGGAGCTCTTTTTTCAGTGCGATTGAAAATAAAAATCGTTTTAATTATTTAATTAGCACTTTATTATATGTTGTTGTTTTATAGATTATTAAAATTATTACACATAATTTATGTTGGATGCTACTCCCATTTTACGGCCATTTTTGTCATAATATTGTTAACTTTATTTAACTTAAAGAAGAAGAAAGTACTGACTGGATGCCTCACCCACTTTTTTAAAGAAAGAATTTCTTTGCTTCGTAGTAAGTGGTAAAAAAAATATTACAGTATAATAAAAGTGGGCGAAAAGTAGGCGTTACACTCATACAGATTAAATTTTATAATAAACAATATTTCAATTCCTCGTGTATGTAAAATTTTATGTGAATTTTTTTAGTATCATTAAGGAAGTAGCAAAATTATTTTTTACAAAAAGTGGGCGTGGCATTTCGATTGATATTATATCCTATATTTCCTTCCAGTGGATGCTCAATATATATACGTCCTAAATATCAGTTAAATCGTTAGAATAATGCGAATACTCATATATTACAAAATATAATATATTAAAAATATTGTTATGAAATGGGCGTAAAGAGGGAGGAGCATTTAATGAAAATATTACATATTATCTAAAAGAAGCTCTGTACTCTATTAAACAATAAAAATCCATAAATATAAAGAAATTCACAGATTTAAATACTTTTCATTTACACATTATAAAACGAGAGAAAAAGATATAGTCGAAAGATATGGTGATACCCTACACCATTGCGTACAGTATAATTTGGGGAGGGGTCTTTTATTAGACTTGGAGTCAAATGTGGACCGATACTCATAAGTGTAAAATAGGACATACAAATATTACGTTGATGCTGACATTTATATGGATGATTCCCGAAAGGGGGCCTTATATGGGAGCTATGGTAAATTATGGACCAATCTTTGTAAAATTTGGCACTATCATTTATGTTTATATAAGACATATTTGTATCGAATATTAACTAACATTTTAATATGATTTATGGTCGTTAAAGTGATTTTCTGAAAAGGGGTTTATATGGGAGCTATGGTTATTTATGGACCGATCTTTTTAAAAATCGCCACACTTATTTATACTTATATAAAACTTATATGTGCCCAATTTCATTAAAATATTGCTATATTTAAGGGATTTATGATCGTTAAACCCTTTTCCGGGAGGACATTTGTATGGGGGCTAGGTGAAATAATGGACCGATCATAACCAATTTCAATAGGCTTCGTCCCTGGACCAAAAGAAACCTGTGTATCAAATTTCATAAATTTTGGTTCAAAATTGCGACCTGTAGTTTGATTACAAGGTTTACATGGACGGACAGACGGTCAGACGGACGGACATCGTTAAATCGACTCAGAAAGTGATTCTAAGCCGATTGGTATAAATTAAGGTGGGTCTTAGACCAATATTTTTGGGTGTTACAAACATCAGCAGAAACGCATAATACCCTCCCCACCTATGGTGGTGTAGGGTATAAAAAGTGCTCCAAAATATCCGAAGTTTAAGAGTCCATTAAATCAAAATTCAAACTAACTTTGCAAAACCCATTGGAGATTTTACTAATCCGTTGGTATACTTTCATTTCGCATTGAAATCATTGAGGCAATATTTGATAACTTATCTCATAGTGTAATTTACTTAAATACAAAGTATTTTAACAAAATAAGTGCAAATTTTACATAGAAAAATCTAAAATCACGAACAATATGTATTCAATTATTTTATTAATTGAAATTCAACCTATGAAAAAATTTTATTTTAATTATTAAATTTATCACTTATTTTCATTTATATATGATTAATTTATTAATTGATACAATAAAAAATTAATTGAAAGCCAATAAATTGTTTGTTTTAATTTTGATAAATTGATTAATTGTTGCAATTAAAAAAGTAATTGGAATAGCTTTATCTTTGATAAATCATTTAATAGATCATTTATTTTCTATGTAAGGAAATAATAGTTCAAAATGATACTGGCTTTAGTATATTGACTAGTCTGTAGTTTAGTCTACAGCTTAGTACAGGTATTGAAGCTGGCTTTGTAGTATATAAAGAGCTTCAAGCCCCTTAAAATCTTTCCAGAGTCAATTCCAGTTTTATATTAAAATATTTTCTTATACAATTTTTTATTTCTTTTTTACTTTTCTCTCAGTGTTTTCATATTGTTTACTACTCCTTGAAATGTTTTTAGCATATTTAATAGATTATTGATTTAATTTTTTTTGTTGTTACTCAGCTCGCACTTGCAAACAATTAGTAAATGAAATAGATATAAAATTCAACATTCAATTATAGTAAAAAAATAAATAAACTGAAGTTTAAATTGTAATGCATTATAATAACTAGTACGTAGTATGTGAGATTTAACACGTATTATCGATATAAAAAAAAAAAAAAATATTGTAAATATTAATGGATAATAACTAAATAAATAAAAAATCATACATTTATTATTTAAAATACCCTACATACAGAGAGATCTATTAGAATAATTTGGAAGGTGATGATCAAAGTAATTTTATTAATAATCATTTAAGTTCTAAATTAAATTTTAGATTTAAATTAGATTTTTAATAATATTAGTTTTATATAATGAAGACTATTTTATTATAAATTTAAAGCATAGATCGGCACAAAGGGAGTCTGATTTTAGATTATTATTTATTTTTATTTTATTTATGAGTTACAATACAATTACAAATTATATTTTAGCTTTTAAGAGAACTAAGTAATATAGACTATATGCCCGTTGGGTTAAAATGTGTCAAACGTGGCGCTTAATTGAATTTAAAAATTTGAATTTTTGTACTAAGGTTGGATACCGAATAAAAATAGACAAAATTATGTATCAATATCAATTAAAATCTTTAAGCTAGGTTGTGTCGTTTTCTTATAAGGAGCTATTAAAGTAATTTTTTTTTTTACATTTTTGAAAAATAGTAAAAAATTCAATTTTCATCAGCTTTCAGTGTATTTATTTTAAATAAAAAGTCTTTTAAGGTAAAATTTTAAAATGAAATCATCAACTTCAGATGTTTAAGTGTACTTTCCTGCAAGTATTTGTAAATTATATTTTGTTCTAATATTTTTGTTATTTTTTTTGAAAATTGTCCTAAAATACACTAATTTTTAATTTTCATGGAATGCAACTTAAAATGTTATAGGATGTTAGTTCTGAAAATTATCTGAAAAATAGTATATATTGTCCACTTTAATATTATGAAAAAAATTGTGCGCATATATAGGCCGATTTGAGAAAATAATTTTTTTCAAAAAAACTCCAGTAGATTTCATACAAAAAACAGCTTAAGTGCAGACATTTTCTTTGCTTTATTAAACATTAAACAATGGGGAAGAATCGAAATAAATCTGTAACATCTAATCGGCTATTTGGATTTGCATGAAATTTTACATAGGCGTAGCAGAGGACAGTAGCAGGAGCGGAACAATGGGGGTTCAAAATAAGGTACTAGTGTCATGGAAAATGTTTAACCATTAGCGAATTTTTGTTCCTTACCCGATTTCCAAGATTTTTATATCATCTTAAAGTCCTTGATAAAGCCTTAAGAAAACATGCTTGCATGTACATGTACTGTATATATATTTGAAATTTCAAAAATTTCAATTTTACAAGATCTTGGTTAAGATTTTTCTATATATAGATATTTTTTAGTCATTATCTTTTTTGAGTCAAAAGTTAAACGATTTTGAATTGGAAAGTTTGCAAAAATTAACAAACAGACGACCAGATGGAGGAACTTAGAATTCTTAAAAAAAAAAATCTTAAAATTCAAAAAATATTTTTTTCCACTTCTCGATTAATATGAAAATCAAATGAAAGTATTAAAATTTTTATATCAACTTTCCCTGAATCAAGTGCCATTTTCGACCCATTTAACACAAATGTATAGACAGACGGACGGACATAGCCATGCTGCCAAAAAATATTTTAGAATTCTAAAAATGCATTCTTTTACTAACTAATAAATATAAAAAGTAGAAAGTGATCATCAAAATTTGGATATCACCTTTTCCTGAATGAAGCGTCATTTTCGTCCCATTTCACCTAAATGTATAGACGGAAGGACGGACATTACCATTCAGCCAAAAAACATGTTATAATTCTAAAAATAATTTTTTTTACTTACTAATAAGTAGAAAAATTAAACGTGATCATTATAGTGTTGATACCTCCCTTCTTTGAATTATGCATAATTTTCAACCCATTTAACTCTAATGTATAGACGGACGGACAGACATAACCTTTCTGCTAAAAAAAATCTTAAAATTCTAAAACTGAATTTTTTTACCTAATAATCAATAAAAAAAATAAAACGTGATCATAAAAATATTGATATCACCTTTCCCTGAATTAAGCGCCATTTTCGAACCCTTTTACCCCTATGTGTGTCGTATTGAAAACTGACAGCTGAATGTCATTCTGCCCTTGCAATCCCAGGGGGCCGATAATAGATTTAAATGAAATTTAATTTTTATTATTTCATTAATAATTCTGCTCTAAAATTCCTTTTAAACTACTGTAGGAGATTTTTAAATATGCTCTATTTGATTTAAATTCTCAAACCATCCATCCATCACTATACAAAAAAATTTATTATTTTTAATATAACAAAAAAATAATAAAAAAAAAAAAATGTGAAAAAATCTATGTATGAAAAAAGGCAACCAAGTGTATGTAAATAAAAACACTTGCACTCGATAAATCTGACACATCGTTACGAACCCGTGCTCTCTAAAGGCAAAATTTTTTGTTATTCATTTATTATATGAACTGGTATATATACTTACATACATACATTTGTATGTATGTATTTAATTTCCAGAGCAGCCGCAGCAGTTGTTGATGTTAATGTTGTTGTTATTATTTGTTTTATTATTTTTCAACCTGATGAGATATTGACATAATTTAAATTAATTTATTTATTTTATTGATTAACACAGATTTGTTTTTCTTTTACACATACACACGTACATACATAAATAAATACATTTAAAATGTTTTTTGTTTTTAAAACTAAAAAAAAAAAAAATAACAATAAAAACAAAAGCGCAATACTTAAAATAGTGACATTATTTTGTTTAATAAATTTTTGTTTATAAAGTATTAGCTGTCATAATTATGTGTTTATAGGAAATTGACAGGAGTCTTGTTAAGGTAAAAATATTATATTTGCCATATAAAGAGCTGGACATAGTTGATCGCAAAATAAAAATGGCAATTAAACTTTATATTCTAAACTAGTACTAGTACAGTGGAGTCTATTAAAAAATTTTAATAAATCATTTGTAACTCCTAAAGTAATGTTATAATCGAATTGATATGTATGAGAAAGTTGTAGAGAAGGTCATAATATTATATTTTAGTCACTTTGTTAAAATATAGGATAAGCTATAGGGCATCAAAGTCTACCACCTAGATCATGAACAATTTTTTGGAACATGTAACTTATTTAGCTTTTTCACAAATAATTTCCAAAGGCAAATTTTTTAAAAATATCTTTGAATTCCTTATATTTTTCAAAATAATTTGTTGACTAATTTTTTGAATATCATAATTCGTTTAGCTGTGATAAATTATCAAAGTCAAAACTTTGAAATTAGTACGGAAAATTGCATTTCTTTTTTTTTTTTTTTAATTTAGTAAGACGTTATATGAATAAAATTTAGTAAAAATTTTATTCATATAAAATAATGTTTAATATGTTTCGGCTTTGATAATATAATATAAAGGCTTTGAAAATGATTCAACATTTTAAACATTTTATTTGACTGAGTGTTGTACCCTACGTCCAGCATTGATTGAAAATTATGAAATTTTAAATGGAATTTCATGTTTATTATGCTAGAAAAAATTTCCAGAGGATTTTTTTTCAATTTTAAAAAATTGTTTTTATTACCAAATATATATAGATTGATTAAACATTTAATAGCTTACCATCCGCCGTAAAATGTAGACAGGAGGTCATATTTTATGAAAATAATCAAATTTTCAGTACCATAGTTTTTAAAATCACAAAAAACATATTAAAATTATGATTTTCAAGTTTATTTTTAATGCAATGTATTAACAATACAACAATCTTTTCGTACTTTAAAACATATTTTGTAAGGCGACTCACTTCCCTATGGAAAGAAATGTTCACCAAAATATTTTGGGTTCTACTGCTGACCGTATGTGAGCTGGACCATTTTTAAAAAAAGGTATTTTTTCCAGTTTTTTGTACTTTTTTGTATTTTCTCCCAAAGCAATATAAAGAAAATATGATATCATTTAAAAGCTATTTGGAAGGTGCGTTCATTGGTATCTAAAAAATATCCAAGAATTTTCTCAATATTTTTTTTTATTCCATGAAAGATCCTATTTTTTAAGGTTTTTTCACAACATTGTTTGTTATTTTTATTGAAAATTCAAATTATTAAATTTTTACTTGCTTTTAGACATGGGTTTTTGGTATCTGTTTAATATTTGTTTCAAAATTCATTCAATTTCGTGGTTTATCAGACAATCAATCTGTTTAAAAATTTTATAAAAACATAGTCAATATGGGTATCAAAATTCTTCTTTTGATAAGAGCTACTAATTTGAATTAAAATATTTACAAAAATTGCAATAATGCAAATGAAATAAATAAATAGCATTAATATTGATTGCAAAAAAATCAAAAAGGACTAAAAATATGAGAATTTTATGTATTGAAAACGTTTATTGACTGTAAAACGTTAAACTATATAAAAAATTGCGGTTTTATTCCCTCCTGTCTTTGAGAAAGAGCTCCATGATTCTAATGAAATAATTCAAATAACAGGTAAAAAAATAATTATGACTATTTAAAGAAGTCAATTGAGATAGTTTAGGCTGTATAGTTAAATCGCACAAGCTCTACGCGTAAATTGAATCACAAAAATATTTTTTATAAAACATTACTTTAGTTTTTACATTCTCCGTTAATGTTTTTTGATTCTATATTAACATTTTTGTAATTTTCATAAATGTGTTAATTTAAACAGTTAGTTCTTATCAAAATAAGAATTTTCATACCCATATTGACTATGTTTTTATAAAATTTTTAAACAGATTGATTGTCTGATAAACCACGAAATTGAATGAATTTTGAAACAAATATTAAACAGATATTAAAAACTCATGTCTAAAACAGTGATGCGCACACACACTACTATACATTTGTGCTTGTGTGTGTGAAGCAGCAAAAAACTCTGCTTGGGAGAGCAGCAGTCGAATGAAATAGTTTATAGTGTACGTGTTAAGCAGCGTTGCGTAAGCAGCATTTGTAGTCTAAACTCGCGAGTCAGGAAATTTGAAAATTGCGCATCTCTGGTCTAAAAGCAAGTAAAAATTCATGGAATAAAAAAATATTGAGGTCATTCTTCGATATTTTTTAGATACCAATGGACGCACCTTCCAAATATCATTTAAATGATATCACATATTTTATAAGTTGCTTTGGGAGAAAATACAAAAAAGATCAAAAAAAAAAAAAAAAAAACTGGAAAAAAGACCTTTTTTAAAAATAGTCCAGCTCACGAACGGTCAGCAGTAGAACCGATATATTTTGGTGAACATCATAAAACATATAAAGGTAAATTTTGAGGGGGGTAATTTCTGAATCTTAAGCGAATAATTTTTAATAAATTTTCAAATTTAAAACAATTTTTCCTTAAAAATTATCAAAATTTAAGTTAATTTTTTTTTTTTCAGCTAAACTCGTACTATTTTTTTAATATGCAAAAAGTATGATCAAAATATAAAAATAGGTTTATTTATCTAATTTATCTAAAAAAATTATTGCAACATTGCACAGTGGTTCCAAAGAGTTTCGTTTTTGACAATAATTGTATAATTTGTGAAACGTGAGAGAATTAAACAAAAAAACTTTAATTAAATCTAGTACAAATTGAATGGTTGAAAAAATTTTAATTCAATTTGTAATAGTTTGAATTTGAACAAAATTGAATAAAATCAAAAGAATTAAGCATTCCCAAAGAATTATTTATAAATAAATTAATTCCATTGTATAAAAAAAAAATACACTGTAGCTCATTATAAAAAATTGATCACAAGATCATTTTTCTGAAAGCCTAGATGGATCGATATTTGAGGATTGTTCCTCATTCTAAGATCCTATTTTTGAACAATTTCATTGTAGAAAGCATTGTTGGAATTTAGCTGGAAATTGGTGCCTTCATTATCATTCTTAGTTAGTAACATTATCGCGGAAGCAGTGTCATCTTAGTTGTGCTATGTGTCTTCCATGTTAGCTAGACAAGAACACAAAAAGTAAGTTTTAAATTATAATGAAAATATTTAATTTTTCCACATTTGACTAAATAAATAATTTCTAACACATCTTTGAAAAAACAAAATCATCTTTCGTACATAAAATCTTAAAACAATTAAATCATCCGACAAATATTTGAGGGCAGACTTTAATCAAGGTCATTCAAAAAACTCATCGAATTTCTTACATCATTTACAAAATAGTAGTCTCCTTTTTTCGCCTGCCAAAACGTAAATTTTATTTTTTTCCTTTTCACAATCTCTGAGAAAGATTACCCCCTTTTAACTTTCAATGGACCAAATTTGTACCAAAAATTTTACTTAAGTTAACGACCTTTTGTGTGCACAAATCAAAAATATCAAATGTCTTACAAAAATCTTGTTGCAATTCTGAAAACACAATTTTAGTTCTTAGAGATTCCAGACAGACTCCTTTGTATTGACCTTTAAAGGAGTATAAAATCAAGCTTAATAACTTCTTGTCCACTAGAAAAAGTTCTCAAACATCAAATTAAAATCTCTTCCGGGTTCGGTTAAAACTATATCCAGTAATTTTATTATTTTTTTTCCCTTAAAATATTTTTATATATCGTCCATTCCATGAAAGAACGCCCAAAAATTTACTAAGTGTCTTTCGATTTTTATAAAATTTTGCACGTATAAGGTCTATGGGTAACTACATACATTTTCGTTTTAAGATTTGCTAAATTCAGAAAATTTGCGATTATATTTCGCTTTTTCACTTTCGAAAAAACCTAAAAAATATCGAAATTATACAACTTTAAATTCAAATATTTCTGAGAAGGCTTTGCGGAAATTTATGATTTAAACGGCATTTGAATTGTACTTAATTATATCATCTTAAACATGAATATTTTACAAATAAAAAATACTTTTTAAAAATACATTTTAATGCAATTGCATTTTTTAAATGCATTTTACTTTAAATATGCTATTAAAATTTTTTACGTATTTGAAAAGCATGGAATCTTTACATTAAAATAAAAATCTCAAATTTTTGGGACACACACATGTACTGTGCACAATTTCGCCTATTTTTCAACTAAATAAAATTTTTTCATGTAAAAATTAAATTTTTCTGGTATTATGAGTAGCTTTACATATTTTGTTAAAAAAATGTATTGTGTTAATTTTTGAAAATTCGTTAAAAATAGTAAAATATTATATACCAGACTAATTATTGTTTCAAGTTATAATAAACAAAGCATTTTTAAATAAACTTTTGAAAAATTTAAATTTAATAAATTCGAAGTTAACAAAAATGCATCTGCTTTACAATTTCTGCACAAAAACATAATACCCCAACCACATATGGTGGTGTAGAGTATAAAAACATGATTGTTCTGGTTTAGACTAAAGTCTAAAATTCTATAATCTGTTCTATACTATGTTCTTTAGTCTCTTATATAACCTATAGTCTAGCCCATAGTATAATCTGTAGTTTAGCCTATAGTCTAGCATACACTCTAGTCTATAGGCTACTGTAGTCTATTCTATAGTCTAGCCTATGGTCTATTTTATAGACTAGCACATAGTCTATTTTATAGTCTAGCATATGGTCTATAGTCTAGCCTATATTACTTATTTATTTCGTAGTCTAGTTTATAGATAATATGTAGTCCATCATATACATAATTAATTCTCTACTCTACTTTCATAACATTTCTTGCGGAGTCCCTCTGTTTAGTCAGAGTTGCATTTTGTTTACATATATATATATATATATATATATATATATATATATATATATATATATATATATATATATATATATATATATATATATATATATATACTTATATACATATATTTTTTACAATATTTTCATAAAAAAAAAACAATTTATCATATTTATTTATACTCGTATTTTTTTTTTGTTTTTGAATATTAATGTGCATTTTTTTAAATTCACTTAAAAAAAGATTAACTAATCTTAATCATATTTATTTTGACATGTCTGCCGCCTGTCAAAGTCAAAATACATATATTTTTGTGCAATCAATTTATTATTGTAATATAGCCTCAGTTTGACTTTATTAAATATTTTTAGAATATTTTTTTTATGTGAAGTGCGTTCAAGTGGTTTTTTTTTTAAACAAATCATGATTAATTGATTTAATTGAAATTATTGTTAAAAAAAATAATAAAAAAAGTTAAATGATTTGTGATTTTTTTTTGTGTGGAATTTTGGGAATTTTTTTAAATTTTATAGAAAATGTTATAAAAACGCATAGTGAATAATAAACAAAATTTAATGAAGATATTAACTTAATATAGTATTTGTTGATTATAATAAATTATTAATAAACATTGTAACTATAAGGTCAATCCCCTGAAATCACTTAGGAAATTGTGTAAAATATATTTGTAATAAGTAATCATATTATTATGATTATAATAAAAATTTATTTCCGTATTTGCTTTTAAATTAATCGAAGAATATCTCTATCTATTTAATAAAATCAAAGCTTTGTTAATTGTAATTATTTTTTTATCTGATAAATTTCACAATTATAAAGAATTCCTTCAAAAGAATTTTATTTGCCCTTTTTTTAATAACTATAGTAAATTAAATATTGCTATAATATGTTATTAAAACAATAACAAAAAGGGGTTTAAAACTAATCTAAACTAATAAATGTTATTAATGTTATCTTAATAATATACTAAAACAATTTTAATTAAAAAAGAATTTAATTGTTATTAAAAAATAAAATATTAACAAGTAGAAACAATTTTTTCCTGGTATTAACTGCTATAAAAAAACAACAACAAATAATTTGTTTATATATTTAAATTTGTTATAATTTTATTTTTAATTAAAATTCAATGATGATAGTATTTTATTATTATTATTATTATTGTTTTAAACAATTATGATCAATGTTTTTTTTTTAATAAATTTTTAACATTTTTGTTATTTATTTTTCCTCCAGCAACTACAATAATATGATCGATTTTTTATTGTTGTTGTTTTGTTTAACAAAAACAAGTTCCTATAACAAAGTCAAATATTTTTTTCATTTAATTTATTTAAATTAAAAATATATTAAAACAATCATACTGCCTTGTTTTGTTTATGAATAAATTGAATTAATTTATGTAAATGGAAAGTTTATGGAAATAAAATATTAAAACACATTGACTTAACTAAATGTGGCAATTTAAGGGGCAATTTTAATATTTTATAATTGGGTCGAAATATAAAACGACAGGCTTAAAAAGTTTATAAAAAAATAAGAGAAAAAAACAAATAAAATATTTTGTTTATGATGATTATTTTAGGTTGAAGTATTTAAGAAATGAAAGTATAATAAATTTTTTATAATATTTGGAACTTAAAAAAGCCTTTTATTAAAAATATATATAATATTTTAGAAATCATTTTAAATATTGGTTAATAACTTTTATTATAGCAAACCACTTTAGCTAATTTTCAATACCATACATCTGAAGGTAATAGTGAAAATAAGTGATAACTTTTGTATATTTTCGTTCTGTATTTTGAAGTTTAGAGAGTTTTCCACAGACATCAGGGACAAGAAACTGTAATTGCTAAACTAACTTTTTCTTCGGCTGGAAGTTGATTGATGCAGGGTTAAAAAAAAAAACAAAATTAATTTTGTGTTATATATCAATTTTAAAGTTTCTGAATTAACAGTTTGGATTTAATAAAAAGATATGACCTGATTATTATTTTTGGACTTCATAGATTCAGAAAGAAATTGAAATATTTACATTTTACAATGTAAAAAACTCGTTTACACAGTTTTTAAATAAATTTGTCCAAAATTTTTGTCTAATGTTTTACAATTTTTATGATATTTCGTTGACTGATCTGTCGAAACTATAAATGCATATATATTGTCAAGACTTTGAAAAATCTGAAACATTTTAGCCTTCTCCAGTACCTGCATTTAGCCTTCTCCAGTACCAACATTTTAGCCTTCTCCAGTACCTGCATATAGGCTTTAATATTTACAAATAAAAATTGCTAAAAATCAACACACAGACTGGGAGACAGACATTGACGTGGTCTCTAAAAAAACTATACAATTTTAAAAAGTTTATTTAACTCACTAATACCCAGTAACAAAGCTAACAAGTGCTTTCAAAAAATAGCTTTTTCACAAATTCAAAAACTATTTCACAAATTCAAGAAGTTTTCACAGCTCCAGAAGGCCTTTTAAGTTCATAAAAATGTTTTATTTTATTAATTACTGCAACATACGAGAAAATTTGCCAAATTTCCATTATTTACCTAATTTTGACGTCATGTAAACAATTAAAAATTCAATATTTTTATTATCAAAATAAAATTATTAATAAATTACCTCAATAAATAATAAAAATTGCAAATTTTACATTATTTACCCAGTTTTTACATCATTTAAATAATTAAAGTTAAAAATGTTATAAAATAAAAGAAATGTTTAAAAATGAATGCAATATGCTAAACGAATTATACATTTTACATTGTTTACCTAATATTGACATCATGTAAACAATTAAGACTTACGATTTTCATAATAAAAATACTATTTTTAAAAAATTAACTTTATGTAAAATAATATTTACTAATATTACATTATTTACCCAGTGTTTATATCATGTACATAATTAAAAAAGTAAAAATTTTGTCATAATATAATATGTTTAATAAATTACTGCAATTACTCATTTTACATTGTTTACCTAATATTGACATCATGTAAATAATTAAAATAGTTGCAATTTTAACTATCAAAACAGTATTTTTAATAAATTTACTCTATATAAATGAAAATTTACTAATTTACTAATTTTATATTATTTACATAATTTACGATCATGTAAATAATTTAAAAATTACAATTTCTGACATAAAATAAAATGTTTAATAAATTAATTCAATATGCCAAACGAATTACATATTGACATTATGTAAACAATTAAAAAAGTTACGATTTTCATCAAAAAATAATATTGTTAATAAATTAACTTTATGTAAAATAATAATCACTAATGTTACATCATGTAAATAATTAAAAAAATTAAAAATTTTTTCATTAAATAAAATGTTTAATAAATTACTGCAATATGCGAAGCAAATTACACATTTTACATTGTTTACTTAATATTGACATCATGTATACAAATAAAAAAGTTACGATTTTCATCGTGAAAATAATATTTTTTAATAAATTAATTTTATATAAAAGAAAAATCAGTTATTTCACATTGTTTACATTATTTACCATTATGTCAAGCAAATTAAACATTTTAAATTGTTTACCTAATGTTAAGGTCATGTAAATAATTTAAAAAATCTCGATTTTTTTATGAATATATATATATATATATATATATATATATATATATTTTTTTTTTTTAATTAAATAAACGAGTAAAATTGTCAGTTTTACATTATTTACCCATTATTTACATCATGTAAATAATTAAAATATTAAAAATTTTGTCGTGAAATAAAATACTTAATAAATTAAGGGTATATTGCATTAGCAAATTATACATTTTGCATTATTTACCTAATATTGACATCATGTAAACAATTAAAAAAGTTATGATTTTCATGATCAAAATAACATATTTCATACATTTACTTTATATAAGAGAAAAATTACCAATTTTACATTATTTACCATCATGTAAATAATTAAAAAACTAAGATTTTTGCAATAACATAAAAAAAATTTAATAAATTAATTCAATATTTGAAGCAAATAACAAATTTTACATTTTTTACCTATTATTGACATATTGTAAATAATTAAAATAGTTACGATTTTTAGTATAAAAATATTATTTTTAATAAATTATCTCAATATAAAACAAAAAATACAAATTTTACATTATTTACCTGATGATGACAATTAAGCAATTTAAAAATTTAATATTTTGATCATAAAAATATATACCATACAAATACTATGTATATGCTATAGAAAATACATTGTATTAAAATACATTGCACTGATAATATATCCTAAAAAAAGAAAATCCTTTAGTTGCTACTTATAACAATTATATAACCATATTTTATATATAACCATATATCCAATTATATAACCATATTTCCAAAGATTCATGGTTATATTTAGTAAAGTGATTTCTAGGAATAAATTATATATGGGAGTTAGGGATCATCAGGATACTTTTTAATGAATTTGTCAAATCTTAAAAAGAAAATCTTTTAACGAAATAATAATTAAAAAAATTTACTATTAAAACAAAACTGTCTTACATAACAACTCTTAAGACTATCAAATGTCTCCTAGGTTCTATATAAGACCTGTCAGTGATCAATATGTTTTTAACTGAAATACTAAATACTCAGTCATTAAAGGTTTAAATATAAAAATACATTTTTATCATTTTACGTTTTATTTATTAAACATGTTTACTATATTTACGTAATCGAACAATGCACATTGGGGTAAAAGGAGTCGAAAATGGAGCTTAACTCAGGAAAAGGTGATAGCAATATTTTAATGATCAGGTTTAACTTTTTTTTATTTATTATTAGGAACATTTTAGGATTTTTATTTTGCAAAATAGTGTCCGTCCGTCTGTCTCTACATTGGGGTTAAATGCGTCGAAAATTATGCATAATTCAGGAAAAGTTGATAACAATATTTTAATAATCACGTTGAATTTTT
Organism: Protophormia terraenovae; assembly: GCA_951394005.1. NCBI lineage: Eukaryota > Metazoa > Arthropoda > Insecta > Diptera > Calliphoridae > Protophormia > Protophormia terraenovae. The sequence continues at coordinate 23,068,464 of OX596075.1, forward strand.
TATTAATTTTTTATTAGGTAAAAAACAAAACTTTTAGAATTTTAGGATATTTTGGAAAAATGGTAGTGTCTGTCCTTCTGTCTATACATTGGGGTTAAATGGTACGAAAATAACGCTTAATTCAGGAAAAGGTGATATCAGATATAAAATATAAAAAATATATTAGCAGTTACATCCACATGAACCATAATATTCAGTGTGAGGAAGATATTGATACATCCACAAATGATTTTACATCACTAATAATCTCGGCTTTAGATCATTCTAAGATTCAAATCACTCCAAAAAAACATACACAAATTTTAAACTCTGAAATAGAAATAGAAAGAAGAGAATGACAAAAACACAGATCTGCAGCGGCAAAGCAAAGGCTGTCTGCTGCAAGTAAAACACTCAGAAGTGCCTTTCTATTACAAGAGGATCGCAGAAATAGAAACTATATTAAAAGCCTGACTAATACCAAGTATATTAACTTCTCCCTCTGGAAAGCAGTTAGAAATATTAAACCACCAGTAGAGAGACAAAGTCCTTTAAGAAAAGCGGACGGCACCTGGGCACGGAGCGCCAAAAATAAAGCCTTAATATTTGTTCACCACTTAAGTAATGTTTTTCAACCAAACCCCCCAATGAATGACTTTGTTTTGGGGCAGCCTCACAATCATATATTTTCAGGTAGCGAATCGTTAACTATAACACAAGAGGACATACGAAAAGATTAAGATACCAAAAGCCAGGAAAATATTTGACAGTACCAACGTCGTACAGACCAATTAGTGTACTACCATGTTTATCTAAGCTACTTGAGAAAGTATGCCACAGAACACCAGATAATATCATTATTGAATGAGTAAAATGTCATCCCAGTTCATCAGTTCGGTTTCCTTTTGACAAAGCTTGGCATAAGGACCTTATAAATAATATAATAATTAGTAGAGTCCTACCTAACAGAGTGTTTCGCGTAAAACAGTGTGGCTATACTACGGGAGATTATGCAATTAGAGCTGGATTTCCACAGGGTTGTGTCCTTGGACCATTGCTTTATCTAATTTACATCTCGGATTTAGCTATGAGTACCAGCTTGATCAACATTTGCGATGATACTGCTATTTAAAGTTCTCATGTGGACCCATGTATATCATCTAGAGAAATAGATAAATACCTTAAGAATGTGGAGACGTGGTTGAAAAATTGGAGAATACGAGTAAATGAACTAATTAAATAGAGGCAATTGACCACCAGCCTCACTTAACCACTAAAATATCCCACAATCTGATCATGTAAATTACCTTGGTATTCATTTAGACAGATGTCTTACATGGCGTCGGCACATTGAAGCCAAGAGGCTTCATATGCAAATTAAACCTTCCAATCTCCATTGGCTGATTAGCAACAAATCTAAATTAAGCCTTGACTGTAAAGTCATCCTGTATAAGACTATCTTAAAACCAATTTAGACGTATGATATCCAATTATGGGGAACGGAAAGTAACACTAGTATTGATGTTATACAGAGGGCACAATTGAAAATCCTTAGGACTATGACAGGCTCGTCATGGTACATAAGGAACGAGAACAGCCACAGAGACTTAGACTTAGTAAAAGAAGAATTTGAAAAAGTTAGAGGGAGATATGCCTCTAAATTACAACAGCATCCTAACCCGCTAGCAATATTGTTATCCAGAACTTAATCTGAACTCAAATAGTTTTTATTTTTTGATATACGATTTTAATACATATTGTTAGGCAAGGTAGATACAATAATTTAATAAATAAAAGTAAAAAAAATTATCACGTTTAATTTTATTTTTAGTTATTACTTAGTAAGTAAAAAATTAGTTTTCAGAGTTCAAAAAAAAAAAAAATTGTTCCATCCGTCCGTCTGTCTATACATTGGGGTTAAATGGGTCAAAAATGGCGCTTGATTCAGGAAAAGGAGATATCAATATTTTGATATTTACATTTGGTTTTTATATTTACATTTTGTTTTTATATTGAACTAAGAGAAAAAATGTTTTTTTGGACTTTAAAATTTTTTTTCTTGAAAATTACAAATTTTATAGTAAAATAAAATACTTAATAAATTAAGCAAATTATACATTTCACATTGTTTACCTAATATTTACATCATGTAAACAATTATAAATGCTAAGATTTTCATTATCAAAATAATTTTTTTGATAAATTAACACTATATAAGAAAAAATTACAAATTTTACATAATTTACCTTCATGTAAATAATTAAAAAATTTAAAATTTTGTGATAAAATAAAATGTTTAATAAATTGAAGCAATATGCGAATAACTCATTTTACATTGTTTACCGAATATTGTTATCATGTAAACAATAAAAAGAGTTATTATTTTCATTAACAAAATAATATTTTTAATAATTTAACACAATATACAAGAAAAAATACTAACTTTACATTATTTACCATCATGTAAATAATTAAAAAAAAATTAAGATTTTTGCAATAAAATAAAAAAATATTTGAAAAATGAATTCAGTATGAAAAGCAAATTACACATTTTACATTGTTTAACTATTATTGAAAATTGTAAACAATGAAAAGAGTTACAATTTTTAAGAGAAAAATAATTAATTTTACGTTATTTACTTAATGATGTGATCATGTAAACAATTAAGAACTTTAAGATTTTGATCATCAAAATAAAATTTTCAATAAACTATCTCAATAAATTATCAATTCTAGATTATTTAAGGTCGTCATCAAGTAAACAATCAAAAATTTTAATTTTTAGAATCAAACTAGTTTTCTCTAATTATTTATATTATTTACGTCATGTATACAATTAAAAGAATTTTGAATTTTATCATTAAAATATATTTTTCCATTAAATAGTCTCAATAATTGAGGAAAAATAACAATTTTGAATTGTTTACCCGGTGTTGACATCTTGTAGATAATTGAAAAATTATGATTTCTATCAACAAAATATAATTTTTACTATAAATTTTTTCCTGGTATTAACTGCTATAAAAAAACAACAACAAATAATTTGTTTATATATTTAAATTTGTTATAATTTTATTTTTAATTAAAATTCAATGATGATAGTATTTTATTATTATTATTATTATTGTTTTAAACAATTATGATCAATGTTTTTTTTTTAATAAATTTTTAACATTTTTGTTATTTATTTTTCCTCCAGCAACTACAATAATATGATCGATTTTTTATTGTTGTTGTTTTGTTTAACAAAAACAAGTTCCTATAACAAAGTCAAATATTTTTTTCATTTAATTTATTTAAATTAAAAATATATTAAAACAATCATACTGCCTTGTTTTGTTTATGAATAAATTGAATTAATTTATGTAAATGGAAAGTTTATGGAAATAAAATATTAAAACACATTGACTTAACTAAATGTGGCAATTTAAGGGGCAATTTTAATATTTTATAATTGGGTCGAAATATAAAACGACAGGCTTAAAAAGTTTATAAAAAAATAAGAGAAAAAAACAAATAAAATATTTTGTTTATGATGATTATTTTAGGTTGAAGTATTTAAGAAATGAAAGTATAATAAATTTTTTATAATATTTGGAACTTAAAAAAGCCTTTTATTAAAAATATATATAATATTTTAGAAATCATTTTAAATATTGGTTAATAACTTTTATTATAGCAAACCACTTTAGCTAATTTTCAATACCATACATCTGAAGGTAATAGTGAAAATAAGTGATAACTTTTGTATATTTTCGTTCTGTATTTTGAAGTTTAGAGAGTTTTCCACAGACATCAGGGACAAGAAACTGTAATTGCTAAACTAACTTTTTCTTCGGCTGGAAGTTGATTGATGCAGGGTTAAAAAAAAAAACAAAATTAATTTTGTGTTATATATCAATTTTAAAGTTTCTGAATTAACAGTTTGGATTTAATAAAAAGATATGACCTGATTATTATTTTTGGACTTCATAGATTCAGAAAGAAATTGAAATATTTACATTTTACAATGTAAAAAACTCGTTTACACAGTTTTTAAATAAATTTGTCCAAAATTTTTGTCTAATGTTTTACAATTTTTATGATATTTCGTTGACTGATCTGTCGAAACTATAAATGCATATATATTGTCAAGACTTTGAAAAATCTGAAACATTTTAGCCTTCTCCAGTACCTGCATTTAGCCTTCTCCAGTACCAACATTTTAGCCTTCTCCAGTACCTGCATATAGGCTTTAATATTTACAAATAAAAATTGCTAAAAATCAACACACAGACTGGGAGACAGACATTGACGTGGTCTCTAAAAAAACTATACAATTTTAAAAAGTTTATTTAACTCACTAATACCCAGTAACAAAGCTAACAAGTGCTTTCAAAAAATAGCTTTTTCACAAATTCAAAAACTATTTCACAAATTCAAGAAGTTTTCACAGCTCCAGAAGGCCTTTTAAGTTCATAAAAATGTTTTATTTTATTAATTACTGCAACATACGAGAAAATTTGCCAAATTTCCATTATTTACCTAATTTTGACGTCATGTAAACAATTATAAATTCAATATTTTTATTATCAAAATAAAATTATTAATAAATTACCTCAATAAATAATAAAAATTGCAAATTTTACATTATTTACCCAGTTTTTACATCATTTAAATAATTAAAGTTAAAAATGTTATAAAATAAAAGAAATGTTTAAAAATGAATGCAATATGCTAAACGAATTATACATTTTACATTGTTTACCTAATATTGACATCATGTAAACAATTAAGACTTACGATTTTCATAATAAAAATACTATTTTTAAAAAATTAACTTTATGTAAAATAATATTTACTAATATTACATTATTTACCCAGTGTTTATATCATGTACATAATTAAAAAAGTAAAAATTTTGTCATAATATAATATGTTTAATAAATTACTGCAATTACTCATTTTACATTGTTTACCTAATATTGACATCATGTAAATAATTAAAATAGTTGCAATTTTAACTATCAAAACAGTATTTTTAATAAATTTACTCTATATAAATGAAAATTTACTAATTTACTAATTTTATATTATTTACATAATTTACGATCATGTAAATAATTTAAAAATTACAATTTCTGACATAAAATAAAATGTTTAATAAATTAATTCAATATGCCAAACGAATTACATATTGACATTATGTAAACAATTAAAAAAGTTACGATTTTCATCAAAAAATAATATTGTTAATAAATTAACTTTATGTAAAATAATAATCACTAATGTTACATCATGTAAATAATTAAAAAAATTAAAAATTTTTTCATTAAATAAAATGTTTAATAAATTACTGCAATATGCGAAGCAAATTACACATTTTACATTGTTTACTTAATATTGACATCATGTATACAAATAAAAAAGTTACGATTTTCATCGTGAAAATAATATTTTTTAATAAATTAATTTTATATAAAAGAAAAATCAGTTATTTCACATTGTTTACATTATTTACCATTATGTCAAGCAAATTAAACATTTTAAATTGTTTACCTAATGTTAAGGTCATGTAAATAATTTAAAAAATCTCGATTTTTTTATGAATATATATATATATATATATATATATATATATATATATATATATATATATATATATATATATATATATATATATATATATATATATATATATATATATATATATATATATATATATATATATATATATATATATATATATATATATATATATATATATATATATATATATATATATTTTTTTTTTTTTTTAATTAAATAAACGAGTAAAATTGTCAGTTTTACATTATTTACCCATTATTTACATCATGTAAATAATTAAAATATTAAAAATTTTGTCGTGAAATAAAATACTTAATAAATTAAGGGTATATTGCATTAGCAAATTATACATTTTGCATTATTTACCTAATATTGACATCATGTAAACAATTAAAAAAGTTATGATTTTCATGATCAAAATAACATATTTCATACATTTACTTTATATAAGAGAAAAATTACCAATTTTACATTATTTACCATCATGTAAATAATTAAAAAACTAAGATTTTTGCAATAACATAAAAAAAATTTAATAAATTAATTCAATATTTGAAGCAAATAACAAATTTTACATTTTTTACCTATTATTGACATATTGTAAATAATTAAAATAGTTACGATTTTTAGTATAAAAATATTATTTTTAATAAATTATCTCAATATAAAACAAAAAATACAAATTTTACATTATTTACCTGATGATGACAATTAAGCAATTTAAAAATTTAATATTTTGATCATAAAAATATATACCATACAAATACTATGTATATGCTATAGAAAATACATTGTATTAAAATACATTGCACTGATAATATATCCTAAAAAAAGAAAATCCTTTAGTTGCTACTTATAACAATTATATAACCATATTTTATATATAACCATATATCCAATTATATAACCATATTTCCAAAGATTCATGGTTATATTTAGTAAAGTGATTTCTAGGAATAAATTATATATGGGAGTTAGGGATCATCAGGATACTTTTTAATGAATTTGTCAAATCTTAAAAAGAAAATCTTTTAACGAAATAATAATTAAAAAAATTTACTATTAAAACAAAACTGTCTTACATAACAACTCTTAAGACTATCAAATGTCTCCTAGGTTCTATATAAGACCTGTCAGTGATCAATATGTTTTTAACTGAAATACTAAATACTCAGTCATTAAAGGTTTAAATATAAAAATACATTTTTATCATTTTACGTTTTATTTATTAAACATGTTTACTATATTTACGTAATCGAACAATGCACATTGGGGTAAAAGGAGTCGAAAATGGAGCTTAACTCAGGAAAAGGTGATAGCAATATTTTAATGATCAGGTTTAACTTTTTTTTATTTATTATTAGGAACATTTTAGGATTTTTATTTTGCAAAATAGTGTCCGTCCGTCTGTCTCTACATTGGGGTTAAATGCGTCGAAAATTATGCATAATTCAGGAAAAGTTGATAACAATATTTTAATAATCACGTTGAATTTTTTATTAATTTTTTATTAGGTAAAAAACAAAACTTTTAGAATTTTAGGATATTTTGGAAAAATGGTAGTGTCTGTCCTTCTGTCTATACATTGGGGTTAAATGGTACGAAAATAACGCTTAATTCAGGAAAAGGTGATATCAGATATAAAATATAAAAAATATATTAGCAGTTACATCCACATGAACCATAATATTCAGTGTGAGGAAGATATTGATACATCCACAAATGATTTTACATCACTAATAATCTCGGCTTTAGATCATTCTAAGATTCAAATCACTCCAAAAAAACATACACAAATTTTAAACTCTGAAATAGAAATAGAAAGAAGAGAATGACAAAAACACAGATCTGCAGCGGCAAAGCAAAGGCTGTCTGCTGCAAGTAAAACACTCAGAAGTGCCTTTCTATTACAAGAGGATCGCAGAAATAGAAACTATATTAAAAGCCTGACTAATACCAAGTATATTAACTTCTCCCTCTGGAAAGCAGTTAGAAATATTAAACCACCAGTAGAGAGACAAAGTCCTTTAAGAAAAGCGGACGGCACCTGGGCACGGAGCGCCAAAAATAAAGCCTTAATATTTGTTCACCACTTAAGTAATGTTTTTCAACCAAACCCCCCAATGAATGACTTTGTTTTGGGGCAGCCTCACAATCATATATTTTCAGGTAGCGAATCGTTAACTATAACACAAGAGGACATACGAAAAGATTAAGATACCAAAAGCCAGGAAAATATTTGACAGTACCAACGTCGTACAGACCAATTAGTGTACTACCATGTTTATCTAAGCTACTTGAGAAAGTATGCCACAGAACACCAGATAATATCATTATTGAATGAGTAAAATGTCATCCCAGTTCATCAGTTCGGTTTCCTTTTGACAAAGCTTGGCATAAGGACCTTATAAATAATATAATAATTAGTAGAGTCCTACCTAACAGAGTGTTTCGCGTAAAACAGTGTGGCTATACTACGGGAGATTATGCAATTAGAGCTGGATTTCCACAGGGTTGTGTCCTTGGACCATTGCTTTATCTAATTTACATCTCGGATTTAGCTATGAGTACCAGCTTGATCAACATTTGCGATGATACTGCTATTTAAAGTTCTCATGTGGACCCATGTATATCATCTAGAGAAATAGATAAATACCTTAAGAATGTGGAGACGTGGTTGAAAAATTGGAGAATACGAGTAAATGAACTAATTAAATAGAGGCAATTGACCACCAGCCTCACTTAACCACTAAAATATCCCACAATCTGATCATGTAAATTACCTTGGTATTCATTTAGACAGATGTCTTACATGGCGTCGGCACATTGAAGCCAAGAGGCTTCATATGCAAATTAAACCTTCCAATCTCCATTGGCTGATTAGCAACAAATCTAAATTAAGCCTTGACTGTAAAGTCATCCTGTATAAGACTATCTTAAAACCAATTTAGACGTATGATATCCAATTATGGGGAACGGAAAGTAACACTAGTATTGATGTTATACAGAGGGCACAATTGAAAATCCTTAGGACTATGACAGGCTCGTCATGGTACATAAGGAACGAGAACAGCCACAGAGACTTAGACTTAGTAAAAGAAGAATTTGAAAAAGTTAGAGGGAGATATGCCTCTAAATTACAACAGCATCCTAACCCGCTAGCAATATTGTTATCCAGAACTTAATCTGAACTCAAATAGTTTTTATTTTTTGATATACGATTTTAATACATATTGTTAGGCAAGGTAGATACAATAATTTAATAAATAAAAGTAAAAAAAATTATCACGTTTAATTTTATTTTTAGTTATTACTTAGTAAGTAAAAAATTAGTTTTCAGAGTTCAAAAAAAAAAAAATTGTTCCATCCGTCCGTCTGTCTATACATTGGGGTTAAATGGGTCAAAAATGGCGCTTGATTCAGGAAAAGGAGATATCAATATTTTGATATTTACATTTGGTTTTTATATTTACATTTTGTTTTTATATTGAACTAAGAGAAAAAATGTTTTTTTGGACTTTAAAATTTTTTTTCTTGAAAATTACAAATTTTATAGTAAAATAAAATACTTAATAAATTAAGCAAATTATACATTTCACATTGTTTACCTAATATTTACATCATGTAAACAATTATAAATGCTAAGATTTTCATTATCAAAATAATTTTTTTGATAAATTAACACTATATAAGAAAAAATTACAAATTTTACATAATTTACCTTCATGTAAATAATTAAAAAATTTAAAATTTTGTGATAAAATAAAATGTTTAATAAATTGAAGCAATATGCGAATAACTCATTTTACATTGTTTACCGAATATTGTTATCATGTAAACAATAAAAAGAGTTATTATTTTCATTAACAAAATAATATTTTTAATAATTTAACACAATATACAAGAAAAAATACTAACTTTACATTATTTACCATCATGTAAATAATTAAAAAAAAATTAAGATTTTTGCAATAAAATAAAAAAATATTTGAAAAATGAATTCAGTATGAAAAGCAAATTACACATTTTACATTGTTTAACTATTATTGAAAATTGTAAACAATGAAAAGAGTTACAATTTTTAAGAGAAAAATAATTAATTTTACGTTATTTACTTAATGATGTGATCATGTAAACAATTAAGAACTTTAAGATTTTGATCATCAAAATAAAATTTTCAATAAACTATCTCAATAAATTATCAATTCTAGATTATTTAAGGTCGTCATCAAGTAAACAATCAAAAATTTTAATTTTTAGAATCAAACTAGTTTTCTCTAATTATTTATATTATTTACGTCATGTATACAATTAAAAGAATTTTGAATTTTATCATTAAAATATATTTTTCCATTAAATAGTCTCAATAATTGAGGAAAAATAACAATTTTGAATTGTTTACCCGGTGTTGACATCTTGTAGATAATTGAAAAATTATGATTTCTATCAACAAAATATAATTTTTACTATAAAGGCAGATATAATAATTTAATAAAAAACAATAAAAAAAAATTATCACGTTTAATTTTATTTTTATTTATTAATAAGTAAAAAATTCCTTTTTAGAGTTCAAATTTGTTTTTTTTTTTTTTTTGGCAGAATGATAATGTCCGTCCGTCTAACTATATATTGAGGTTAAATGGGTCAAAAATTACGCTTGATTCAGGAAAAGGAGATATCAATATTTTGATATTTACATTTGGTTTTTATATTGAACTTATAGTAAAAAAATTATTTTTGGACTTTAAAATTTTTTTCTTGAAAGAATTCTAATGTCCGTCCTTCCGTCCGTCTGCTTTTTGCAAATTTTCCAATTCAAAATCGTTTATTTTTGAACTCAATAAATATATCGAAATTTAATTTGCTTTATTCGATAGATAATTTTGTTCTGTAAATAATTACAAAAAGTATAATAAAATCGGTTGATGTGGATGTAGGGCTATATATAAAAAAAACTTGACCAAGATCTTGCTAAATTGAGATTGTTGAAATTTCAAATTCGAAAAAATGTAAGATAAATAGTACATATGAGCATAATTTTTTTTTTGCAGTATTAAAGTAGACAATATGTACTAATTTTCTGAGCAATTTCAGAACAAACATCTTGCAACATTTTAGGTTGCTTTTCTTGAAAGTTGAAAATTAATGTATTTTAGCACAATTTTCTAAAAAAATTATAAAAATATTTGGACAAAATTTTATTTACAAAAACTTAAAGAAATGTACTTTTAAGTACCTGAAATTAATGGTTTCGCTATAAATTATTAAAAAAAGCCGAAATTAGATTAAAATTTAATTTTTTACTATTTTTCCAAAATGTAAAAAATGTTTAACTTTGACAGCTCTGTGCAAGAAAACATCACAACCTAACTTGATGATTTTAATTGATATTGACATACAATTTTGTCAATTTTTGTTCGTTATCCAACTTTATTACCAAAATTTTAATTTCAAAATTCAATTAATCACCACTTTTGACACATTTTACCCCAACGTGCACTGTAGGGAATTACACATATCAGCTTCACTTCATTTTCTATATGACATTTCTTTTACTCTTTTTACCGAAGGTGATATCTTTAATTTATAAATAAATTAAAATTTAGCAAACTTGCAATTAAAGGCAAATTTTTTACATTTAAAAGCTAATTTTGCACCAAAAGGCAAAATTTTACATTTTATTTCTTAAGAATAATTTGCTATTTAAAAACTAATTTTTGTTATATAATTTGAGAAATACTATTATCATTTCTTGACTAATTGATAATTTAGGAATTTTACACAATTGAACATTAGAAGGCAACATTTTGCATTTAATTTCTTAAGAATAATCATTATGTAGGGTATATAAAATTCGTCTTTCAACAATTTTGTATTAAAAAACTTGTTTTGTTATTTATTTACAATTTTTATAATTTGTTTTTCATGCAAATATTTTTAAACTTTTTGAAATTTTCAAAAAAAAAAAAAAAAATATGTATATTTCAATAAATTAGCACTTTTGGCGCTCTTTTCATATTTTGTGTTGCTTACTTTTTGGGATACACCAATTTTTTTGTTATTTTATTTTATATTTAAGAAATAATTATTTCTTATTAAAAACTTTTTTAATTAAAAAATGCTTTTATTTATTTTCAAGATTTTGTTATAAATAACAATTTATTTTATTATTTATAATCAATAAATTTATGACACTTTTTTTTTTCTTTTTTATAAAGAAACACATGCACTATTTTTTATTATTTGTTTACTATTTGTTACAAAAATTTTTTTTAATAACAATTTTAAACAAAAATTTAAACAATAAAAAATAAAGAAATACAACAAGTAAAGAAAAAAAGAAAATAAACCGCTCTCGTATGTTTACAACAATTAACTAAATGTTTTGCTTGCAATTCTGCCAGTTTTTTTTTCCAACTTAATTTTAACTGTTTTACTGTTTGGCGAGATTTTTTTTTATTTTACTTTAAAAAGGTATAAATACAACAGAATGGTATTGGTTCCACTACTACGTATGTTTGTCACATCGTATATTGTCTCACTGACTGTCTGGCTGAGTGTCGTCGGTGTTGTGTTCGCTCGAGGGGTTGCTTGGTGGTAGGCAGGTTGTTAAGATATTTGTAGATTTTTGCCTACATACGCTAGAGTTACTTAAAGAGATAGATATTTGTTTTTATATTATGTTTTATTTCTTTTGTTGTTATTTTGTATCTCATAAGTAGTATTTTTTTTATTATTATTATTTTTGTATTTGTTTAGTTTGAAATCGTTTAATATCACTTCGCATCGTATCGTATCTTATGGGTGTCTTAAGTTAAAGTGATTTAAAATAAAAATTATTAGGCATGATTAAATGAATGAATACGATTTTGTTTTGGTTCTTATAATTGTTTTGCTTTAAGGCAGTATGTCGATAGAAAGAGGCTTCAATTTATGGCTGAATGAATAGGGTGTTGAAAAAGTAGGTGAAATATTTAAAATTTTTAATTAATAATACTCTACAGCACTATAAGTGGTTGCAGTATTATAAGTTTATGTAGATGTTTATAAGGCATAGAAAAGATTCTTGGACCCCTATCTTAAAGTATACAGTTCGACTCAGTATCACTTTCAGAGTCGATTTAATGTTGTCTGTCCATCCGTCTTGTCAACTAGTTTGCTGGCTTGCTGACCAAATAAATGTTTGCATAAATTACAAATATATCGCAAATTAATGCATATCTTAATAAAATTTGACACAAATAAATATTGATACAAGAATGAAGCCTATAAAAATAAATGACACTATTAAATTTCTCATAAATCGATTCACAACTGACTATTGGTCCCATATAAGACCCACCCAGAAAATAGCTTTTATGTATATACATGGTCGGGTTTCACTGACTTGTCTTTTTTGTTCGACTTTAGCGCTTCCTAGTTGATTTGATTATAAACAGTTTTTATAATAAAAATGGGAAAAGCATTTTATAATATATACCGCAATTTTTACTATCAAAAAATAAATTGTGTAGAACTTAAATCATCTGGTAATGCGAAATATTTGAATTTTTGTAATACTTTCTTCAGAATTGTCGTTTAATCTTATCTTTCAATTGAAAGTTACGTAAATTTATTCATATTAAAAAGGAAGTCTATTGCCACCTCAGCAAGTACGTGGTTTTGGCACATTTTTTGGCACACAATCACTTCCACAACTACCAAAAGGTCAGTAAAATGGCAATTGCCACCTCCACAGCTACGAAGTGACACTTTTGTGTACACATAATCACCTAACTGGTTACAATGAGTCAGTAACTATTTTTTGTTATTTTCTTTTCGTCTTCGTGCCGCTTAACATAAGGTCTGTAAAGTGGCAATGAGCTACAGGTGGCCACCAATCAACCTTACAGTCTAAAAGTGGATAAATAAATTGCTGGGTATGTAGATCTTGTTATTTCAATATAATTTCCCTTTAGGTGAAAAAAAGATGTTAAATTGAACCCAAAAAATAAGGTCAGAAAATAGTTTATTTTTTTTTTTAATTTAAAAACATCTGTTTTCTTGTTCTTATTTGTTTTTGATTATACCCTACACCAGCAAAGGTGGTTGGGGTATTATGCATTTGTGCTGATGTTTATAACGCCACAAAATAATATCCCAACACTCACCTTAAAGTATACCAATCGAAACAGAATCACTTTTTAAGTCCAACTAACGACGTCTGTCCGTCCGTCTGGTTGGTTGGCTGGTTGTCTGTCCATGTAAACTTTGTGCAGAAAGTGCAGGTCGGAATTTTGAAGAATTTTAAATAAAAGTAATCAAATAACAGGTAAAAGAATAATTATGACTATTTAAAGAACACAATTAAAATATTTTAAGCTGCATAGTTGAATCACACAAGCTCTTCGCGTAAATTGAAACACAAAAATATTTTTTTTATAAAACATTACATTAGTTTTTACATTCTCCGTTAATGTTTTTTGTTTCTATATTAACATTTTTGTAATTTTTGTTAATGTGTTCATTTAAACAGTTAGTTCTTATCAAAAGAAGAATTTTTATAGCTATATTGACTATGTTTTTATAAAATTTTAAATAAGATAAACCATGAAATTGAAAGAATTTTAAAACAAATATTAAACAGATACCAACAAAAAACTCATATCTAAAAGCATGTAAAAATTTACAAATTTAAATTTTCAATAAAAATAACAAACAATGTTGTGAAAAAGCCTTAAAAAATATTATGTTTTATGGAATAAAAATATATTGAGGTCACTCTTGAAAATGTTTAATAAACCAATGAACGCACCTTTCAATACCTTTTAAATGATACCACATTTTCTATATGTTGCTTTAGGAGAAAATACAAAAAAGTTAAAAAAAATTGAAAAAAATACCTTTTTTAAAAATGGTCCAGCTCACGAACGGTCAGCAGTAGAAACAAAATATTTTGGGGAACATCATAAAACATTTCAAGGTAAATTTTGAGGGGGGTAACAAAATCATACATATAAAAAGAAGAAAGTCTATACACACCCCACAATTTTGTGATTTTAAGAAAGTTATAAAGATAATGAGAAAAATTGGTATGCTAATATTTAATACACTATTAAATAATTTTAATAAAAAAGGGGGAAAAAAAAGTAATAATATGCTATAAAAACAATAATAACAAAAACATTAAAAATCGACAGGGAAAAAGTCTATATACAGTGTGGTAACTCCATGCAGTAAGTAGAAAATTAAGAACAGAAAGGAGAAAACAACTGTTATTATACCCACCATCAAAAAGATGGGGGTATATTGATTTTGTCATTCCGTGTGTAACATGTCAAAGGAATCATTAAAGACCCCACAAAGTATATATTTTCTGGATCCTGGTTAGATTCTGAGTTGATCTAGCTATGTCCGTCCGTCTGTCTGTCGGACAAAAAAGTTATGGGCTAAAAACTGGAAACACAGGATGTCCGTTTTATACTTTTCAGCAGATATTTCTTCAACAAAAGCATGTACGACAGCGAAATTTATAAAAAAATATAAAAGATATTTTACATTTTGAAACGCAAAGGAAAAAAGCAAATTGCAAGCATTATTTAATGTTACCACAAACATCAAATGGAAACCTAAGAGGAATTTTAAAGACTAACGTTGGTATTTTGCTAAAAGCGGACAAATTTGTTTGTTGTGCATTTAAGTTACCTTTTAATGCCGGAACTGCAAAAGAAGGCAAATGCAGATGAATTATATGGCTTTCTAAATATGTACAATAAACTAATACAAATTTTGTTCGAGTCAAGCTCCAGATGTCGCTTTAAATGAATAGTATCAACTATGAGTAGCTGATAAATTTCTTTGGAATTGAATAATCCTCATTGCTTTCGAAAGGAGTCAACTGACGTTTACCCTAACGTCAACGATAAGAGCGTAAATGGATTCACTACAGACAATACCTTAATGTGCCGGTATAAAATGGATCTTCACCCTGTAAAGTCCCGAATTACGACTTTTTTCGCGTATCTTACTGAAATCGTAATTAAGTGATAATAAAATCCAATCACAACCCATTTCAGGAGGCTTCGTCATATTATTCGTTCTGACTCAGAAAGTCGAAAGGTCGAACCTTTAAGCACAGGTGGCTTTTTTTTTGTGATAAAATCATCAGCATAACCGTTTAGTACTGTAGAGTATGAAATAAGAAGCTATAATTTTTAATTTGCTTAATAAATTATGTAATTTACAAATACAATACAATTTTCCGTCCATAGGTTTTCTTATTTTGCCATTTTCCTCTCACTTTTTAATAAAATTTCCAAAAAGTTATTTTCCAATATTATATTTCTGGCAATATTTTTTAAAATTGTTTACAAAAATAAAACTTCAAAAATCCTAATAAACTTCAAAGAATTTTTTGTGAGATAGAAGTGGAACTACCTTGTTTTCTTTATATCATGAAACAAACTATAAAAAAAAATATTTGAATTGAGTTGAATTGAAACGATGAAGCAAAAACAAAACATGTTCTGTTCTCTTTGAGAAATTACTGCTTATGAGAATTTGTTTAGAAAAACAATAATGTTAAATAAAAAACATCAAAACAAAACTTTGAATTACTGTCATTCCCTTACATCTAATATGAATAAATGCAGGGAACGTAACAATTATGTATTTTTAAATAAACAACAATAATAATTACGTTTGAGAGCCCAAACACAACCTAGCGGATTATTTTTTTTATATGAAGATTTGACAACTGAAACAACACAGCGGAATCTATTTTAATTTCACAACGGATTCTCAAAAGCTCTCATTTTCTCACTCTCCCTCTCTGTCAGTGTTGCCGTTGTTTCAAAATGAATCACATAAGTTTACATTAAATTTATATAAGAAAGAAAGAGATAGATAGATTTGCCTTTTATTTTTTATGAATGGAATTTAAGAGAGAAAGATAAATATTTTTTTATATATGTAGTTTTGTTGTTGCCAAACACAAAAAATATAAAGAAACAAAAACAAAATATATATGAAATCCGCTGCTGGATTCCGTCTTCATTTAATTTGCATTTCTCTCTTAGAGCGGAAAACAACGTTGAAATCCGTTCGGTTGTGTTTGGGCTCTGATTTCAATGTTTTTGCTTAGAAAATTTAATTATTTTTTATTTTAATTATATCTAAAATGAAATAAAATTTATTTTATTTGTGATATTTTTATTTACTTTTAATTACATACCTATAATATTTACATTTTTTTTAATTTAATATTTTCTTCACTTCAAATTTTGTAAAAAAACAAACAAATGACAGTATTGCATTTTTTTGCCTTTTTATATTTAATTCAATTCAATTCAGTTCGAAATGATTTGTTGCTAAAATGTTTTTATGACTCTCTGCACAATTGATTTTGTTTTGTTTTCTTTGTCCCTTTCATACGTATGCACTAGGGTATCCAAATTGTTCGACTTTTTCATTGTTTGAATAAAACGAATAATTCGTATAAGCCATTTTCAAATTATTCGAATTGTTCGAATTCTTAAAAATATAAAATGAAAATTTAAAATTTTTATAAGTTTTCAAATATTTTATTATAAAAGGAAGACAAAAACAACTTAACAGTTAACAATTCATTGTAATATATATACACAAAAACAAAAAGTCCTAAATAAGAAATATTAGAAGCGATTCCTTTTATTTTTAATTGTTCAAGTCCGAAATTAAAATATTTAAAGAATTTGTTTTTAGAATTATAACTTCTTGCTGTAACGTTTATGTATATATGTATAAAAAAAGTTATCTGACCACTCATCTACTGTTATTGAAAGGCGACCTTTATTTTCAATAATTTGTCGAATTTCTGTAATAATATCATTTTTCTTTTCCGAATAAAAATTTTCAATATAATTCCATATTGTGGTTTCACTTGATGGCATTCTTAAATTTCTAGAATTTAAAAATTCCTTTATAACTTCTGGTTTCTTAAAGCTCATACTGATATATTATCTTCTGCTATACTTCTGCATATAATATTTTCATTGAAATGTAGAATTTGGTTTTTAATAAATCGCAACATTGGACCGATTGAAGCTGTTGATGTTGTTGGTAATTCTTCTGATTTTCTATTTCAATATTGTGGGACGTACCGCTCTTAATAAAGTATCTCCATACAAAGCTCATCATACACTGCTAATTTTATGTATGTACAACTTACATTTTTTTTTATACCCTTCACCAAAGGTGTAAAGGGTATATATAAGTTTGTCATTCCGTTTGTAATTCCCACAATTTTCGTCGGAGAGCAAAAAAGTTGACATTTTCGGGATCCTTGTAAGAAATGATGACGATAGGACCATGTCCGTCCGTCCGTCCGTCCGTCCGTCCGTGTGTCGGTTGAAATGGCGTTTATGAAGCCCACCGATAACTGACATATATAATATATATATCAAACGATCGGAAATGCTTTCGAGAATTTTGCTATTGGAATTCAGCAAGATCGGTTCATACAATGCGGAGATATGTTAAAAAAACCGGTTTTTAGAACCGGTTTTCCAGTTTCTGAAGCCTCTGTATATACTAGGGACTTCGTTTTTACAAAGAAGTCTCGGACATTTTTTTCTGAATTTTTGTTCTGAAAAAATGAAATAAATCGGTTCAATAATAACTGAGATATTGGTCAAAACGCATTTTTTATTTTTTGAAGCCCTGGTTTAAGCTATAGATTTTTATTTTTATACAGATCGATCACAAATATTTTTTTAAAATTTCGGTTTTTTGAATCAGCGGGATCGGTTTGTAAATGGCGGAGATATGCTTTAAAACCCGGTTTTTGGAACCGGTTTTTCAGTTTCTGAAGCCTCTGCATATACCAGGGACTTCGAATTTTTAAAGGGGGCTCGGAAATTATTTTCTGAATTTTTGTTCTGAAAAAATGAAATAAATCGGTTCAGTAATAACTGAGATATCGGGGAAAACGATTTTTTTATTTTTTAAGCCCTTTTTCAAGCTAAAGATTTTTATTTTTATATAGATCAGTCATAAATGTTTTTATAAAATTTCGTTTTTTTTTTTTAAACCAAATTCGTTCAGAATCAACAGAGTTATGGACCAAAAACAAATCTGTTAAGAATATAAATACACACACAAACATGTATATTAAGCATTGTAATGACTATTAGTGACGTTTTTTGTTTTTTGTATAGACAAGTAGTTTAGTTAGAAACAGCAGTCATATAATGAATAACAGTGTTGTTGTTGTTCTTTGTATATGCAGTCTGTACAAAAATAAATAGATATGGAATTGTTGTTGTTTATTTTTTAAAACTAAAACATATCTGTTAAGAATATACATAAATACATACACAAAAATGTATATTAAGCATTGTAATGACTATTAGTGACGTTTTTGCCTATAAGACAAGTAGTTTAGTTAGCAACAGAAGTAATATAATGAATAACAGTGTTATTGTTGTTCTTTGTATATGCAGTCAGTTTGTATATACACACATAAAAAAATAAATATGGAATTGTTGTTGTTTATTTTTTAAAAGCAAAGCCTGCTATGATTGTTTTTTTTTCATATTCAAATTTTCGTAGTTTGAAAAAAATTTAGATTTAAATATGTGAAAATATGAAAGCATACGTTAAGGCGAAAATTTTATTATTTGTCGGTAATATGGTAATAAGATGTCGATAAGATAGTAAGATGGTAATATGGTGAAGGGTATCAAAGATTCGGCACAGCCGAATCTTTTTTCAATTTCATTTAAATTTTGTTGATCTCTAAATTTAAACGTTTTAATTTTTTAATCAATTATCAAAAACCTTTCGTTTATTTTCAAAGAAATAGTTGAAAAAATTATTACTTACACCTATTTTTCTTCTTCTTCTATAATTCAATATGGTGTGATACGTTAGGTTGAAAAGCTATTGCAGACAAGAAGTCCCCGTTACAGCTTTTAATTATGTTAATAAATTTAATTATTTAAATTAAAAACTAATAAAGTAGCTGTAAAGTATTTCATATTTATACAAATTGTTAAAAAATAAGCTAAAATATGTATAATAATAAAAAATAAAATTATTCGTTTTATTCGAATATTCGACATAAAAATATTTGAATTATTCGTTATTCGAAAAGTAGCATTTTTAAATTCTTCGCACAATTATTCGAATTGTTCGAACGAACATTATTAGAATGGATACCCTAGTATGCACACACAGAGAATTGATTTTAAGTTTAAAAAACAATAACAGTCAACAATTGAAAAGAAAGAGGGTAATTAAAAATGAGTTACAAATGATTTGAAGCAGATTTTTAATACATACATAAAAAAATAAATAATTATGGAATTGTTGTTTATTTTTTAAAAGCAAAGCTTACTATGATTGTTTTTTTTTTCGTATTAAAATTTTCGAAGTTTGAAAAAATGTGGATTTATAAATGTGAAATAATAAAAGCATACGTTAAGGCGGAAATTTAATTATTTTTCGGTAAGATAGTGAAGGGTATCAAAGATACGGCACAGCCGAATCTTTTTTCAATTTCATTTTGTTTATATTGGTGCTGCTAAGAAGCATTTATTTTCAAAATATTTTGCAATTAAAAAAAATACATATAAAGTTCTAATTAAAAAAAAAAAAAAAAAATCAAGAAATAAATTTTTTTTAAAATATCTTATTATCAAAAAGTACTTTTTGCCAATAAAAAACTACCAAATTTCGAAAAAAAGAAAAGAAAAATGTTAAATGAAAAGTATCAATACAGTATCTAAGTATCAATTTTAATAGTATAATTTTAGAAACAACTGCGAATAAAAAATAATCTTTAATAAATATGTTGTACATCTACACCTAATTTTGTAATACCCTGTTTTTAAATTCACGTTGTTTTTATTAATAATTAACAACAAATTATTAATAAATATTTTGTCACTTCTAGAGGCCAATATGCAGCTTCTGTTTAATAAAAAATTTAACAAATATTTAAGTCTATTTGAATCAATCAAATACTTGTATATTTTCAAAAATATTTGAAAAAATTGTCAGATAACTTCATTAATATTATAAAGAAATTCCAAAAAACCGGTTATAAAACATTTAAATTAACAAAAAAGAAATAAATAAATAAAACAAAAATATAAAACAAATATAATTAAGCAACGTTTATTAAAATAAAAATAAACAAATAAAAACTTTAAGAATCACAAAAAGACTCAATCGTAAATAACACTTAGGCCTAGACTTTGGAAATGACTAAAAGTCGTATTTGTTAGACTTGTTGGTTAATTACTATTTACTACTTATATTTCTTAAGCAGAGCTTTAAAGGTATTAATTTAATTTTAAGCTATTTATAGGGGATTTTGTTTTTTATTTAAGTCACATGTTAAAAACACACGAGACTCAAGTGTTAATAAGGGGTATTTTTATAAGATCACATGGCTGGAAGTTCATTAGAAACAAATGTTGATAAACAATTAATGGAACTGGTTTTTATTAGGTTTATAATGAAAGTAATATTTATTAATTAGTTTAAAATAAACGGGATTTTGTTAATTAAAATGATGATTTTCTATAAGTATTTTTGTGTTCTTAAAAAAAAATTAGAATATTGAACTTTGAGATTTTGTTTTGTATTTAAAACACTTAGAAACAGTGAAGGCTTTTTAAAAAATAATTAAAAAAAAAAAAAAAAAACAAAACTTAAACTGAAACAAATTAGTAAGAAATTTTAAAGTAAATATTTAAACAAAAATATATATTCTTCCGTTTTGAAATAATATTGGTATATGGAAAAATTGTATGATATTTTATTTGCCATCATTCCCACTGTGCCTTTGTAAACAAAAATAAATCTTCATTGTTTTTAATCATTTTTTAAATTTTCTTCTTTATATATTAATATTTGTAATTTACTCTAAGTATTAGACCACAAATTATTTAATTTTCTGATTAAACTAAAATACGCAATAAATATTTTCTAATTCCAAAAATTGGTATACATATCTTACTAATCACCTGACAAATATCACTTGTAACAAAGTAACATTCATTCTTTAGTATCTTAATTACGTTGATATTCTTCTCCAAATAAGAAATCTTCAATATAATTAAAACGTACTTTCATAAGTATCCACAAAAGTATTGATCTAATTATTTTTGTATTGAAGTAATTGTTAAATATTCCCCACGTCTTACTTTCATTAATGGGCACTCATGATTTGTATGGACAGTGTTTTTTTAGAGAGTATTATTTGCATGAAGAGTCATTGTTCGATTGTTGTTATATTGGTTTTTTTACAGATACAAAGCGAGTATAGAGATATACTCGCTTGTATATGTATAGTAGTATAAATTGAAATACAATAAATATTTGTCAAAACAATAACAATTTGAATTATAGTCATTGTAGTCTTAGGTACATACATACCTACGATATAGATAGGTAGTTGTAGTAGAAATCAGTGTCTTATCATGACTTTAAAATTTATTTATTTTTTTCTTCTTGACAATAAGAGATGTTATGAAAGATATGGTATTTTAAGTGAAGTATATCGTTTGTGATTTTGTAATAATATTAACTACTTAGTTCTAAATTGGAAACATAAAAGTGCATTGAAAAAACACATTTAAATAGCTTGGTATAATAATATCAATTATTCTAGTTATTAATATTATCATTTTGATGATTGGAGCAAAACCAATAAAAAATTATTAATATTACAAATTTCGTAATTGAAGTCCATTTATACTTTTTTGTGTGTAGTTGGGACTATGGACATTCTCGTATTTTAGGCTTCTCTACCAGTGGCCATGCGCATATTGATTACTGCATCCCAAAACCATTCTTTGATGCAAATTTCTCCGTTATTATTCCTGAACTTAACGCTCCGGCTGTTATTCATTCATCTCCTGGGGCTCTGAGGGTTTATACCGATGGCTCGAAAAAGATGGATAGGGTCGGATGTGGTTTCTATGTTGAGGAATATGATAAAAAGGTCTGTTACAGATTTCCTGGATGACCCGTAACGGAATGTAAGTCTTTGTTCTACAGGGAACTACTAGGTATTGCTCAGACGAGATGGGCTAATGAACCCACATGTCGTATTGCTAGAACCATCTGGCCCACCTATGATAGTAGGAGGACCAACTTTCTTTACTCGCACTCTAGAGTGCAAGTGAGACTGTTAGTGTCGGTAATTACAGGGCACTGTATTTTAGGGACTCATGCGCGTAGAATGGGTCTTCTGTTTAATGACTTCTGTAGAAGTTGCAATGATAAGATGGAGGAAGAATCAGTCTTTCATCTACTCTGCGAATCCCGGCATTATCGGAGATTAGAAGGGCTATACTAGGCTTTCCGACTCTAGACTACGGTGACTTGAGCACAATTGATTTAAAGTCACTATTTTCTTTTCTTGTGAAATCAAGATGGTTTGGTGAAGCAATGTTGCAGTCGGAGTAACGGCCGACTGCAAATAAGTTTTGTACAAGTATCAATCTTTGTACGAAATTTTAAGAAGATCGGTCCATAATTGACCATAGCTCCCATATAAACACCTCTTCCGAAAATCACTTTAATGTGCATAAATCTCATACGAAGTTAATATTCGACACAAATAAGTTCTATATAAGTAGAAATAACATTGCCAAATAATTTACCATAGGTTCCATATAAATCCACTTCCGAGAATCGCCCTAAAGTGCATAAAATAATCTAGAGGTTAGTATCAATGCATTATTTTATATATTTATATATTCATTTAGTATTGATCTACAGTTGGCCACAGGTCTAATATAAGTCCCCTTAACAAATTTTTATGCTCATACATATTGGTGTAGGGTATCATATTAGCCAGACGACCTTTCAACATTGTGATTAAGGATCATTTCACATTGGCTCTGGCGAATGATGGCAACAAAATCGGGTGCCATCGAATTCAAATAGGCGGAGATTTTTATTGGATCACATGCTCAACAATAGGTGTAAAATGATTCGGGCTTCTTCCTTTCATAAGAGAGCACAATCCTTTCATAAGAGAACACAATGCATTTTTGCCCGATTTGGCATCATGTCACTACGGTATGAAAGCTCTGGAGTGGCAATAACATAGTTTTTGTACCAAGAGAGGTCAATTCTCCAAATTGTCTGCAGCTAAGATCAGTGGAGAGATATTGGGCTCTTGTGAAAAGTGAATTGAAGAGCATAAAAAAGGTGTTTAAAATTATCGAAGATTTTAAAAAAAGATGTGCAAACTGTTCCAAAAAATTGACTGAAACAACTATAAAATCTCAAATGGAAGGGTTACCAAAAAAAGGCCCACGAGTTCATAAGTAATGGTTATAAGGGCTATATTTTTCTGTAATCTGCAATATAATATCAATTAAGTAAAAAAAAAAATTAAATCTCTGAGATCAATCGTCTCCAAATTATTGAATTTTATATATGTTAAGATTTTTTCGAACACAATCCTTAGTTAATGAATGTGAAGAGTGTATCTTTGATTTCATTAAAAAAATATATCTCAAATACACAAAACAAACGTTTTTGTTTATTTTTCAGTCAAAAAGTTAAAGCATTTTAAATTCGACCATTACCTTCCCGGTACTATATCTAGTATCTTCTTTAACTGCATTAATTTTATGTCGCATTTTTTTCAACTTTTTTTATATCTACTATTTGTTTTTAATTTGTTTAATGAAAATAATTGTTTAAAAATACGAGTGCATACACGTAATAATGAAATATATTATGATAATAATTTTTTTTTGTAGTTCCTGTCATGTTGCCAATTGTTTTATAAAAGATAACTTTTTTGTAGGTCACCCTATAAAAATTAGAAGTTATTTTATAAAATAGGTGTGGTTCTAAATAAGAAACATCAAAGTTTAAAAAGTAGCAAATGATAACAGTTTTAATATGTACTAGTTACTTTTGTGTGCACTGGTATAAAATAAAGCAGCATGTTAGGTAATTTTCTTAAACCAAACACTTTAATTGTTGTTAAAGTGTTTGAAACTCATTAGAATTTTTTGGATTAATGGTAATTTTATATTCTTTATCGTCCTCTATATTATGTGTTATATTTCCTTAATAAATTTACCATAATTTTTTAATAAATTTTCACTTCCTGTTACTGTTATTACTTGTTTATGCGTTTTTAAATTTTTAATTATTTATTCAGTTTCCTTTATTTTTCAAATGATTAATTTTGTTTTGTATATTTATTAAAAGAAAATTATAATGATAATAAAAATATTTCATAGTAAAATGCAGT
Source organism: Protophormia terraenovae (assembly GCA_951394005.1). Lineage (NCBI taxonomy): Eukaryota > Metazoa > Arthropoda > Insecta > Diptera > Calliphoridae > Protophormia > Protophormia terraenovae. Next base: position 23,093,263 of record OX596075.1, read on the forward strand.
TAATAAATTCATTTGCTTAATTATGATTTATTATTATTTTAATATTTTTTCTTATAGAATATATATTTTTTTTTTATTTTATTGTATACATAAAAATAAAAACAAACAAACAAACAATTGTTTAACTTATTAACAAGTTTTATTTGGATTGTAAATTATAGGGTTTAATGAAAACAAAAAAATAAAAATATTAAATAATATTGAAATGAATGCTAACAAATTAACATAAATGGAATACTTTATTTCAATATTTTTATAGTTTAGTTGTAAATTTTCATACATTTACATAAATGATAAATAAAAGTAGACTATTTCCATAAGGTTAAAGGACTCATTGGAGGTTCTATTAAGGGTTAAAGAACTTTATAGATGAATTTTTAACGCCTTCTTTTTGGATAAAAATTGTTATATAAATGTCAGGTCTTTTGTTACAATTTGTTCCCATCTGTATACGATTTCGTTGATGTTTCCTTTTTTCTTTTAATCTAATTAAAATTTAGTTAAATTTTAAATTTAGTTACTATAAATTTTACAAACCTTAATCTAATCATACTTGAAATCAAGGTTGGCTACCGTTCCCGTTAAAATACCTTTACCGCTGAAGACCCTATACAAACTTACTACCGTTACCGCCAAAATACCGTTACCGAAATAACCGAAAATACTGATAACGCTAAACTACTGTTACCAAAATAGGCCAAAATACCGAAAACTCTAAAATACCGTTACCGTTATTTCTCGGTTTAAGAAAAATTTTTATTTTTAATAAAATTCACTCCACCCTATTTATGAACACATCTTTTGTGGTGAGAGTATCAAGAATTTGGAACTCTGTACTTCCATATAAAATTCTTAATTTCGAAAAATCCACTCAACATTTTAAGAAAATTTAAAAAAAAACTATTTATAGGCAATTTGTTTCTACTTGTGTAATAAATTTGAAACAAATTCCAACTAGGAGCTGTTATGATACTGAGTAAAATCTTATGAAATATTAAAATTCTGAAATTAAAACTGTTTCATTATTTGTGCAAAAAAAGGCGGACTTTATTTATATTAATTTTTATAACAAACATGTATTTGAATTCTAATATAATTAATTTTGTAATGTATATAATTAGAATTATTGTTGCCAATTTGAATACTGAATTAACTTGGCCTCATTGGCTTATAATTCATTGAAGAAAAAATAAATAAATAAATAAATAAATAAATAAATAAATAAATAAATAAATAAATAAATAAATAAATAAATAAATAAATAAATAAATAAATAAATAAATAAATAAATAAACAAATGAATAAATAAATAAATAAATAAATAAATAAATAAATAAATAAATAAATAAATAAATAAATAAATAAATAAATAAATAAATAAATAAATAAATAAATAAATAAATAAATAAATAAATAAATAAATAAATAAACAAATGAATAAATAAATAAATAAATAAATAAATAAATAAATAAATAAATAAATAAATAAATAAAAAAAAACTTGTAATAATGTGATGAGTATCAAAGAACGACACTTTATATTTCTTGGTTATAAACCGATAATCGAAATTTCTGAAACAATCGTTACCCTCAAACTACCATTACCGAAATAGCTCGAAGTACCGATAACACTAAAATACCCTTACTGAAATTTTCAAAAATACCATAACCGTTACCTTTTTATCTATTTGAATCGGTTGCCTACCTTGCCTTAAGTAATAAATTATTGATATCCATCCCTGATCCATTTTAAGAAATTAATAATTAAGAGATTGGTGACATCTGGTGGACAGTAGTAAAGGAATTGATATTTAAAATATTCTGATAAGATCGATATTGGAATTTTCTGCGCCATCTATCGTTTAATTTACTTTTTAATAAATTATTCCAATTGGAAATTTGTTTTATATGATCATGAAATCATGTCCATCATTAACTATAAAAATAGTTGTATTGTTTTTGAATGAAGATTGAGATTAAATACAAAATATTTTGGATGAAGAATGCTATTATGCTATCTTTACCCTAAATTAATATAAGGTTAATGTTTGATTCATTATGATTGAGATTGTTTCAGTTCAAAATAATTATTTTGATTTGTTATTTAAAAAACACTGTAAAAATATATCAATAACATTAAAAGTTATGGAATACTAGATCGTACAATACCAACGAATATTTTTTATTATTGATCATTATAAAACTATATAACAATATTATTATGTCCGTTCAGGTTTTTCTTACCATAATTAAGCTTTGATGCTGATGTATGCTTTATTTATATTATTGAAATTAATTGAATTGTATCTCTCATCTTCTTGAAGTAATGGACTGAAATTTCTTAACCGGCGCACGTGGGGGTAAAGTGTGTCAAAAGTGGCGCTTAAATGAATTTTAAAATTTAAAGTTTTGTAATAAGTTGGGTACCGAATAAAAGTAGACAAAATTATGTATCAATATCAATTAAAATCTTTAAGCTTCTTATAAGGATCTGTCAAAGTTAAGAATTTTTTTCAATTTTTAAAAAATAGTAAAAAATTTAATTTTCATCAGATTTCAGTGTATTTATTTTAAATAAAAAGTCTTTTAAGGTAAAAAATTTAAAATGAAACCATCAACTTCAGATGTTTAAGTGTACTTTTCTTCAAGTATTTGTAAATTATATTTTGTCCAAATATTTTTGTTATTTTTTTGAAAATTATCCTAAAATACACAAATTTTCAACTTTCATGGAATGCAACTTAAAATGTTACAGGATGTTTGTTCTGAAAATTTTGCGAAAAATAGTACATATTGTTAACTTTAATACTATGAAAAAAAAAAAAAAAAAAATCGTGCGCATATATAGCCCGATTTGAGAAAATAAAAAAAATAAAAAATCCAGTAGAATTCATACAAAAAACAGCTTAAGTGCCAGACATTTTCTTTGCTTTATCAAACATTTAACAGTGGGGAAGAATCGAAATAAATCTGTAACTTCTAATCGACTGATTGGATTTGCATGAAATTTTACATAGGAGTAGCAGAGGACAGTAGCATTTTGAGTTTAGAAGCGGGATCCAATATTCGCATCAAAAGCTTAACTATAGGGGTTCAAAATAGAGTACTAGTGTCATGGAAAATGTTTAACCACTAGCGAATTTTTGTGCCTTACCCGATTTCCAAGATTTTTATATCACTTTAAAGTCCTTGATAAATCCTTTAGAAAACATGCTTGCATGTACTTACTTATCTCATATATTCTTCTTATATATTTTTCGAGTTAAATACATTTAAAATTTCAAAAATCTCAATTTTACAAGATCTTGGTTAAGATTCTTCCATATATAGCCAAATATTTCAACCGATTTTATTATATTTTATGTAGTTGATTAAAAAGCAAAATTATTAACAAAGAAAATTTTGAGTCATTATCTTTATTGAGTCAAAAGTTAAACGATTTTGAACTGGAAAGTTTGCAAAAATTAACGAACAGACGGACAGATGGACGGACATTAGAATTCTTTCAAAAAAATCCTAAATTTCGAAAAATATTTTTTTTTCTACTTTTTGATTAATATGAAAACCAAATGAA